>CM019713.1:62520421-62671189 GCA_009760885.1 Achatina immaculata | reverse complement strand
AAGATATTTGGTAAAATCCATAACAACTGATGTTTGCTTGATTCAAAACACTAAGATAAAGTGTCAGTATTCTCGCTGAGGTCAGTGTCTACATTAGAGTGAAAGTTGAATGATAAAGGACATAATGTCAAACTGACCTGTGTACCCAAGTATTCACATTTTGAAAATAAAGTTGGTGATATCTCCCACCATCTTGTTTTGTTTACTCGTTTATCTCCCACCATCTTATTATGTCTGCTCATTTATCTTCCGTCATCTTGTTCTTTTTACTCATTTATCTTCTATCATCTTGTTATGTTTGCTCATTTATCTCCTACCATCTTGTTTTGTTTACTCATTTTTTTTTTCCATCATCTTATGTGTGCTCATTTATCTCCCATCATCTTGTTATTTTGTTATCTATTTTATCATTATCACCCTTCTTTTCTTCTGTTTCAAATTGTTCCTCCAAGATGTATGTGATTGTGCCATGTCCAAATTAACTGTAATGTTAAAATTATTTTATTAAACAAAACAGATTCCATCTTCTTCTAATTCCTTAATATCTTGCAACATGGAACATTAGAACACTAACAGAACTTGGAAAACATCGAACAAGAAAAGAAAAGAATGGAAATTAACATCCTTGGTTTATGTGAAATGAGATGGACTGGAGCAGGAAGCAGAGATCATAAAGACTTCAAAATAATATATTCCGGGGGAAACCAGTGTAGAAATGGATTTGGCATAATATTGGTGAAAGGTTTCTGGTGCATACTGGACAGAGTGTTAATGGTTAAATTACAGGGCCACCTAATAGATACAAATCTCATCCAAGTATACGCACCAACTTCAGAAAGCTCTGATGATGAGATATAAAAGAATTTTACAACAATCTGGACATGGCAATGAAACAGTGCTAACCATGGGAAGTAAACTTTGTGCTGGGTGATTTAAACTCGAAAGTAGGGACAGAACAAGACAATGAAGCTATTGTCAAGTATGGACTAGGTATCAGAAATGCAAGAGTGGGCAGAAAAGAATAAAATGATAATATGAAATACTTGGTTTCAACAACGCCCTAGGCGACTACGGATATGGAAAAGCCCAAATAATAACATACGTAACCAGACAGATTACATTATGATCAACAAAAAATTTAGGAACTCACTAATATCCGTGAAAACAAGATCAAGCGCAGACTGCAACAGTGATCACATCCCAGTTGTAGGAAAAGTGAGAATCAGGCTAAAGAGGTTAAAAGTAGCAGCTAAAAACAAAGAACTAAATAGAGAGCTGTTACGGAAAGATAAGGCAATACTAGAACAATAAGGACCATAGTACATAATAGGTATAATGCTATCTCTCTCTCTCTGAACCTTAAGTGCCCAGAGCACATGGGGCTTCCGCAAGGGTTTTCCACAAATGCCTGTCCTTTGCCTTTTTTTTCTGCTCTTGCCCAGGTGAGCCCTCTAATGCTCAAAATCCTTTCTGTTGTTCTTCTCCGTGTCTCTTTTGGTCTACCCTTACTTCTGCTCCCCTGTGGTGTCCATCTTAGTATTGTTTTTGGTAGTGAGTTGTCAGTCATTTCGGAGCACATGTCCCAACCATCGCCAGCTATAGAGAAGATTAAAACAATTGATGAACAATGGAATATGCTTCAAGACTATATTCAGCAAACATCTATCGAAATCCTACCTCCAAATAAAAGACACGCTAAACAGGGGTGGATGTCAGAAGAAATTTTGCTACTAATAGATCGGAGAAGAAGTCTTAAGGACAATAAAGGTGAATATGACAAAATAAATAAAGAAATAAGACACAAATGAAATAAAACTAAAGAAGAGTGGCTAAATAAGAAATATAATGAAACAGGACACACCATCATGGAAACGCAAGAGATATATACAAACAAATAAAGGAGTTAACAAACAAAAGGGCATACCACAAAACTGGTTGCCTGAAGTCAAAGGAGTTGCATACAATAATGGACAGAGATGAAATAATGGCACGATAGTGCGAATACATTAGAGAACTCTCTGAGGACAATATAAGCGAAATAGATATACGAAATAATAATGAAGGGCCTCTCATATTAGAAGCAGGAGTGGAAGAAGCCATCAAACACATGAAGAACAACAAAGCACTAAGACCAGATAAAATCACTAAAGAAGAATTGGAAGCATTAGGAGAGCTTGGCATAGAAATAATTACCAGACTGCTGAATGACATCTATAATAGTAACTATGTCCCATCAAAACTTTGCAATCAGTTTTCATTGCCCTACCAACGAAACAAGGTGCAGTTGAATGTGAAGACCATCGAACCATTAGTCTTTTGAGCCATGTTACCAAAATCCTGCTTCGTATTGTCATGAGAAGAGTCAGGGGCAAAATAAAACCAGAAATCGCTGAAGAACAGGGTGGCTTCGTCGAAAGAAAAAAGCACAAGTAATGCCATATATATAATGATAACATTGATGAAAAGGTCAATAGAAGTAAAGATGGACCTATACTTATGCTTCATAGGCTACTGTAAAACATTCGATAAAGTGAGACACATAGAAATTATAAGAATGCTGGAAGACATCAACATAGATGGGAAAGATCGGAAACTTATCAAAAACATAAACTGGCAGCAATCAGCAGCAATGAAAGTTGAGAACCAAAAAGGAGCACTCCAATACATAAAACTGAGAGTGGGACGAGGATGTGTTCTATATCCTGACCTCTTCTCTTTGTATAGCGAAAACATAATGAGAAATATAGAGAGTTTTCCAGGAATTTAATTGGCGGGTACAACTTAAGATTTGCAGACGTCACAGTTCTGATCGCTAAAAGTGAAAGGGAGCTACAGGCTCTTCTGGACATCGTGGTTCGTGAAAGTAAAAGTAAAGGTCTCAACCTGAATAAAAAGAAGACTGAAGTGATGGTTATCTCAAAGAAAAGAATACCACAAAAATTACCATCGATGGCACAGTATAATATTGTAAGGTATGAACTATATATTTCTGAATAGTTCCATATTACAGAATTGAAGCTTACAGGTGCTCTTTGATTAACATATCACAAGTTTCACAAAACTTTACAACATCCACAAAACCAGCGCAAGTCCGATGAAATGTTCCTTGAATTCATTTTATTTTAACAATTAAGTCCAAGATGTACTGTCGACAACATCACTTGGATTGACTCACTTAATCATTTGTTCACTATCATCATATTCTACATGCAGCATTTCTCAACGTTCTCAACTTCACAATATTCTACACTTGATACGAGAACATTTCCTAACTCAGTATTATATCAGATCTGCAACACGTGCTCAGTCAGTTACACAACTAAATCACTGTACTCGAAGTTTCAAAAGTATCAATTCTTCGTATCACTTGAATCACAACTTCAGTCTAACGCTACTTTTGATTCTATATCGTCTCGATCTCTTTCTTGTTCGTCTGTGTTTCGATCCCATCTGTGTCTCCTAGTAAGTGTTTTCGAATAGTGGCATGGGCCATCTCCTACTGATGTCTGGACCGGCCTCTGTTTACTGACCCTCCTTGTTCCTCATTCTTTAGGGGCTCCCTCTTCTGTCTCCTCTCGCCTGTACTTCCGTACTCGTCCTCTGATTGTCTGTTCTTCTGTCTTCGGGCCCCCTTCTCTGTCTCCTCTCTCCAGGACTTCCGTACTTCTTCGTTCTCTCCTGTCTCTCCACTCGCCTTTTTATCTTCAAGTCCAGCTTGATGGATTAACCAAGACGTATTTTGGCTCCACCCTTCAGATGTCCACTGGTTCCCATAAGCGTTCTGATTGTCCGTCATTCAAACTGCCCCGTGACTTATATGTCCTAAGTCAATTGTCCAATAGGCAACACCTTTAAATATTTAATTGGTCAGCTGGTCGAGCTGGTCACTCCTTTATTTAAAACCCGTGTGCAATAGCGCCCTAACGCGTGTCACCTAACAGGTGTCATGCGTGTCAGTCTACGTCAATTTCGCCTATACAATTGTTATTTACCTAAGTCATTATCTTGCTCTATCATGTCGGAGGTTTTATTGTGTCCTCGCTTTTCATTGTGTCTGCCTTTTCTATTCGTCGTTTCTATTTTGTTTACACGTGTCAACGTTGTCACCGCTTTGTTATCATTGTACCATCCTACTATCTGGCGTCCTTCCTTTTTATTACCTATATCTCAGCGTCACTGAGTCTCGTTTTTTTCTATTCACTGTTTTCACTGTTTACTTTTGTCCGCGTCCTGTTCTAGTGTCATTGAAGTTTAAACCTTTCTCTTCCTTTTCCTACCTACTTTTCTCTGTCACTATTCAATGTTACTATTTTGTTTACAGTATATTTTCATAATCATTATTAATAATAATAACAACTATAGTTATTACTTACAAGGCCATGCTACAGCAGAACTGAAACAAGTTGATAGATTCAAATACTTAGGAACCATTATTACAGCTGATGGGAAATGTCACAAAGAAATAAAAGCAGGCGTGCTCAGGCCAAGTCAGCATTCCAGAAAATGAGAAACATCTTGTGCAACAGACCCATATCAATGGAAACAAGATTCCGAGTACTTAAATGTTACATTGAGCCAATTTTATTTATGGATGTGAAGCATGGTCCATGAATAAGATAGTACAGGGAAAATTGAAGGCCAATGAAATGTGGTTCATAAGAAGGATGTTGAAGGTACCATGCACAGCTAAGAAAACCAACGAAGAAATCTTAAGAGAGGCTGGAGTTAAAAGGCAAATTAAAGCAAAGATCAGAAACAGACAAGCGAGATTTGTAGGACATTTTTTGAAAAGAGGAAAATTAGAATACATAACTGTAAAAACTGAAGAAAGAAGAGACAGAAGAAGACAGAGAGATAAGTTAATGGGTGGGCTGTCATTGTGGCTAGGAAGAAAGTCACCGGCGGATCTCATAATCAAGTCTAAAGACAGGGAATTGTGGAGAGAAATGATCGCCTACGCCACGCGGCATGGCACTTGATTGATTGATTAATATCTAAACTCTTATATCTCATATAAACTTGTAGCTTTTCCTTGCTTCGTTGTTGATATATCTCTTTCAGTCTTTAAGTTAGCTATCTGGAGTCTTCGCCTGGCTTATTTTTATTTTTATTTTTTCAAGTTTCATCTTCAGACAAGCCTCTTATCTTTCCACAATTTACTGACAGACAGTTGTTTGTGTAGAGTGTTTCTTGCGTATTTTAAATGCAGACTTTTTATGCCACTCCCCGACAAACAATTTTTTTAAAAATTCTATTTACGGTTTTTGCTTTTCGTTTGTTTTGTTTCCCCTGATTTTTTCCTATTTTCTTAACCTTCACTACTTGTATATCTATTTCTCCAGTTCTTTTGTTCTGTGGAATGTTGAAACTATGGATATATCCTTGCCATTGCTTCTTTCATTCATTCATTTGCATGTCCCTTGCGGAACTTTGCCTCCCTAACAGCTCTCCTTTAGGCCTCTCGGTTGTAACGATGTCTTGCAGCCATCTTCGCCTTGGTCTTCCTCTGTTTCTTTTTCCCATTATGTACCCTTCCAAGACGGTTTTCTCTAGATTATCATGGCGTTTAATGTGTCCAAAATATTTAAGTTTTCTCTGTTTAAGCCATTGCTTCTAGATAAAACAAATGATTGGCAGGTGATTGCTGCAGACCTACTAGGAAGAAAAGAATACACATTCATAAAAGATGTCAGAATAAGACCAGACATTATAACGTACTCGAAAATGAAACAGGACTTGATTATAACTAAACCAAAGGTCCTATACGAGGCGGAACAAGAGAACAGCATGTGTTAGAGAGTATGAGAAGTGCAGGCCTCAACGTAAGACTTGTGCAAGTAATCTGGCGAACAAACGCATAAAAAAACCTGCAGACACAGCACAAACACCTCCGATAAATAAAAAAAACACTTCTTTCCCACGACCCAAAACTGTAACACATCATGTACGTCACCAACACTATAATCATCAGTTCATGTTTTATTCCTTTATCTTCAGGACAAAACTGGAAAGAAAACACAGCTAGAAAGACTGAAAGTTAAAGATGAGACAAGAAAAGACGCAGATAATAGTAAAGCTCTAATATGAACTCTTATTTAAGCGCTGATGGCAGAACTGGCGTTCTCTGGTATGTTTCAAGTGTGACTTTATCACTAAACAAAAGTACACAGACAGACAAAGCAGAGCACTGGAAGGCATGAGTAAAATGGTAAGTTATTACAATACATAACTGTAAAAACTGAAGAAAGAAGAGACAGAAGAAGACAGAGAGATAAGTTAATGGGTGGGCTGTCATTGTGGCTAGGAAGAAAGTCACCGGCGGATCTCATAATCAAGTCTAAAGACAGGGAATTGTGGAGAGAAATGATCGCCTACGCCACGCGGCATGGCACTTGATTGATTGATTAATATCTAAACTCTTATATCTCATATAAACTTGTAGCTTTTCCTTGCTTCGTTGTTGATATATCTCTTTCAGTCTTTAAGTTAGCTATCTGGAGTCTTCGCCTGGTTTATTTTTATTTTTTCAAGTTTCATCTTCAGACAAGCCTCTTATCTTTCCACAATTTACTGACAGACAGTTGTTTGTGTAGAGTGTTTCTTGCGTATTTTAAATGCAGACTTTTTATGCCACTCCCCGACAAACAATTTTTTTAAAAATTCTATTTACGGTTTTTGCTTTTCGTTTGTTTTGTTTCCCCTGATTTTTTCCTATTTTCTTAACCTTCACTACTTGTATATCTATTTCTCCAGTTCTGTGGAATGTTGAAACTATGGATATATCCTTGCCATTGCTTCTTTCATTCATTCATTTGCATGTCCCTTGCGGAACTTTGCCTCCCTAACAGCTCTCCTTTAGGCCTCTCGGTTGTAACGATGTCTTGCAGCCATCTTCGCCTTGGTCTTCCTCTGTTTCTTTTTCCCATTATGTACCCTTCCAAGACGGTTTTCTCTAGATTATCATGGCGTTTAATGTGTCCAAAATATTTAAGTTTTCTTTGTTTAAGCCATTGCTTCTAGATGAAACAAATGATTGGCAGGTGATTGCTGCAGACCTACTAGGAAGAAAAGAATACACATTCATAAAAGATGTCAGAATAAGACCAGACATTATAACGTACTCGAAAATGAAACAGGACTTGATTATAACTAAACCAAAGGTCCTATACGAGGCGGAACAAGAGAACAGCACGTATTAGAGAGTATGAGAAGTGCAGGCCTCAACGTAAGACTTGTGCAAGTAATCTGGCGAACAAACACATGCAAAAACTTCCAGACACAGCACAAACACCTCCAATAAATAAAAAACACCTCTTTCCCAGGACCCAACACTGTAACACATCACGTACGTCACCAACACCATAATCATCAGTTCATGTTTTATTCCTTTATTTTCAGGACAAAACTGGAAAGAAAACACAGCTAGAAAGACTGAAAGTTAAAGATGAGACAAGAAAAGACACAGATAATAGTAAAGCTCTGATATGAACTCTTATTTAAGCGCTGATGGCAGAACTGGCATTCTCTGGCATGTTTCAAGTGTGACTTTAAACAAAAGTACACAGACAGACAAAGCAGAGCACTGGAAGGCATGAGTAAAATGGTAAGTTATTACAATAAACTGGTAGGGTAGCAGAGACATACCACACTCTGACACAGCTTTGACAAGGCTACCAAAAGCAAAGAACATTGGATAAGCAGTGGCGTACTGATGTCTGGGTGACTGCTCTGGGAACCAGGTTAAAAAGAGCGTTAATGTGGAGCATCTTCTTCATTAACCTTGCCAGTTTCTTGCCAAGTGTTGTACATCAATGACCTAAATAAAGAAACAGAACATGTACTTTGTGGGTCTTGGGTGGGAGGAGACATTTGTCTGTCTCTCCCACCACATCAGCAATCATTATTATGTCACTTTTGAAAAGAGGAAAATTAGAATACATAACTGTAAAAACTGAAGAAAGAAGAGACAGAAGAAGACAGAGAGATAAGTTAATGGGTGGGCTGTCATTGTGGCTAGGAAGAAAGTCACCGGCGGATCTCATAATCAAGTCTAAAGACAGGGAATTGTGGAGAGAAATGATCGCCTACGCCACGCGGCATGGCACTTGATTGATTGATTAATATCTAAACTCTTATATCTCATATAAACTTGTAGCTTTTCCTTGCTTCGTTGTTGATATATCTCTTTCAGTCTTAAGTTAGCTATCTGGAGTCTTCGCCTGGCTTATTTTTATTTTTATTTTTTCAAGTTTCATCTTCAGACAAGCCTCTTATCTTTCCACAATTTACTGACAGACAGTTGTTTGTGTAGAGTGTTTCTTGCGTATTTTAAATGCAGACTTTTTATGCCACTCCCCGACAACAATTTTTTTAAAATTCTATTTACGGTTTTTGCTTTTCGTTTGTTTTGTTTCCCCTGATTTTTCCTATTTTCTTAACCTTCACTACTTGTATATCTATTTCTCCAGTTCTTTTGTTCTGTGGAATGTTGAAACTATGGATATATCCTTGCCATTGCTTCTTTCATTCATTCATTTGCATGTCCCTTGCGGAACTTTGCCTCCCTAACAGCTCTCCTTTAGGCCTCTCGGTTGTAACGATGTCTTGCAGCCATCTTCGCCTTGGTCTTCCTCTGTTTCTTTTTCCCATTATGTACCCTTCCAAGACGGTTTTCTCTAGATTATCATGGCGTTTAATGTGTCCAAAATATTTAAGTTTTCTCTGTTTAAGCCATTGCTTCTAGATAAAACAAATGATTGGCAGGTGATTGCTGCAGACCTACTAGGAAGAAAAGAATACACATTCATAAAAGATGTCAGAATAAGACCAGACATTATAACGTACTCGAAAATGAAACAGGACTTGATTATAACTAAACCAAAGGTCCTATACGAGGCGGAACAAGAGAACAGCATGTGTTAGAGAGTATGAGAAGTGCAGGCCTCAACGTAAGACTTGTGCAAGTAATCTGGCGAACAAACGCATAAAAAAACCTGCAGACACAGCACAAACACCTCCGATAAATAAAAAAAACACTTCTTTCCCACGACCCAAAACTGTAACACATCATGTACGTCACCAACACTATAATCATCAGTTCATGTTTTATTCCTTTATCTTCAGGACAAAACTGGAAAGAAAACACAGCTAGAAAGACTGAAAGTTAAAGATGAGACAAGAAAAGACGCAGATAATAGTAAAGCTCTAATATGAACTCTTATTTAAGCGCTGATGGCAGAACTGGCGTTCTCTGGTATGTTTCAAGTGTGACTTTATCACTAAACAAAAGTACACAGACAGACAAAGCAGAGCACTGGAAGGCATGAGTAAAATGGTAAGTTATTACAATAAACTGGTAGGGTAGCAGAGACATACCACACTCTGACACAGCTTTGACAAGGCTACCAAAAGCAAAGAACATTGGATAAGCAGTGGCGTACTGATGTCTGGGTGACTGCTCTGGGAACCAGGTTAAAAAGAGCGTTAATGTGGAGCATCTTCTTCATTAACCTTGCCAGTTTCTTGCCAAGTGTTGTACATCAATGACCTAAATAAAGAAACAGAACATGTACTTTGTGGGTCTTGGGTGGGAGGAGACATTTGTCTGTCTCTCCCACCACATCAGCAATCATTATTATGTCACTTTTGAAAAGTAACAACAGCAGCAACTGAATACTAACCAGTAACAATTCACAGACCTTTGGATGTCAACACTCAGAAGGATCCATCTGTATAATATTTATGTTATTTGGTCGTCCTTTCAGATGGGCTAGCAGAACTCGGTCCGAGATGTTCAAATATCCTACAATTGTCCTTGCTGTTTGTTCGTCAAATATTATTCCTACTCCTTGTTCATGTTTCTCACTTCCTGAATATATTTTTGTATATTTATCAGAGTTTATCTTCCCCGCACCTGTCTATCTAACTTCACTCATTCCTAATATGTTGATCTTCATAGTTTCCATTTCCCTCTTTACATTTTCAAAATTTTCAGCCTGCAATAAAGTTCTAACATTCCATGTTGCTAATTTGAACATGTTAGTTTTGCCACCAGTAGCTTGATGACGATCTGGCCTCACCTGTGACTCGTGAGCTGTCCTACCGGACGATGATGTTCCAGATGAACATCCATTAACGTCGTTCATGACGAATCTATTGTAAGAAGGGAGATATAAGGAAACCGTCTTTCTGGCATGGCCAAACAGTGGGGCTGGTTCCAAACGCATTGTGTGTAGATAGAGAGGGCAAGCATGGATAAATAATAGGGAATGAAGGATTTCACTTTAGTATCGTCTAGTGTTTCGTGAGGTAAAGGCGGATATGTTGAAAATGTGTCGATCTTCGTATACTGATTGTGTACCTAGGTGTGTTAGATGTAGCTGTAGTTTTGTTATAATCAAAGTATCGCGCCTCCTCTGTAATGTTGTTTTCGTAGGGTTTCTGTGTGCAGATGAAGTATATCATATAATTATGCACATGAGTAATAGGAAATGGATAGCAATTGTTGGTTACAATTGTATTTCTTCATTAAAGTTATGAATGCACTTAGAGGGGCACTGCATATGTTCATTGATTTTGTGAGTACCATTTTTGATTGTATTGATTATATGATGATTATACTGATGATTACATGCATGTATAGTGAGGTTGAGTGTGACAAGGAGCTATGGAGGAAGGGAGGAAGGAATTAGGGGAGAAAGGAAACGGTTGCTAGACAACAGAATAGTATTGAATTAAGATAGGAGGCTACCAGGTGCAGAATGCACCGACGACCAAAGTCGTGTGGTAGAGAGCGCGGAGGAAAAATAGAGAAGGGAGAGACAGAATGAGCTACCAGGTGCACAGGTACCGATGACCAAAGTCATAAGGTAGAGGATAGAGGGAGAAGAAGTGGGACTAGAAGAAAGGTAAGAACTCAAGAAACAACTGATGTATATAGGGAACTAGTAGAAGGGGAACTCATGATTGAGGCAATCAGACAACAGATATGAATGAACCATGCTATTATTATGTATTGATTATTCGCTAGTTATGTTCTGCCATGTACTCTGTGCTGTAGTCCTGTTCTGTCATTCTCGTTTATTAAACAGCGTGAGCTAGAAATTGTCTTGAAACTTTTAGTTCTGGGTTTTCATTTGAGATATATTCGGCTGTTTCTATGTGTGGTGTACATGGATAATTAACATCTTAAGTAATGATTGTCGTCTCAATATGGCAAGTCAGGCACTGGTAGAGAGAGAACCTAGACAATACGCAAAGCACCTTATTTATCATAAGAACCAAGGATAATAAAAGATAAAATACCAATAATTATCATAAGTGTACACTATAACTTTGAACAAGCATAATTATTCCTGAGAGCTACAACAGTGGTTTCCCGCTGCCTTCTGTCTGTTTGTATACGGACTCTCTGCTAGCCTTTGGACCCCGTATCCTACCCGCAAGGCAGCGGGAGCGAGAGGTTTTAAGGCGCCTCTTACCCACCTGATATTCCCTTCACTGAGCACAAGAGGCACTTTATAGGAGTAGTAGAGCCACCTACTACCCCACTTTCCTTTCTGAGAATACCGCCAGTTGATCCGCCCCTGCTTATTTAGGTAAACCCTTATTCACAGGGATCCTCCATATCTTTCACCATCCGCCACTTGTGACGCGCTGGGTTGGGGATGGTCGCCCCAGCTTTACCCTAGAAGATCTCATATTATTATTATTTTACTAAAGAAATAGTAAAATACAGTGTACAGTAAATATACAGGATAACAAGTTCGTTTCAGCTTTTTCCACACAGTCCTTGATTGTCCACTTCCTATTTTCTTGTTATTGTGGAACTTTTACATTTCGTTTTTCATTAAAATCTACAGCATCGAGATTCATAAAGTTGCTCCTTTGGTGACTACTGAATGTATCTAGCGGATATATATATATATAGTTTGTACATGCAAATATTTGTGTGTCACTGAAAAGTTATTACAGTACAATTTTTTATTTAATGTGTTGTGATTCATATTTTGTGATAAATATTCACACACTTACTGTGATATTACTGTGCACTTATCCACTCAACCTGTCATATTAGCATGCACTTATCCCCTCAACCTGTCATATTAGCATGCACTTATCTCCTCAACCTTTCATATTAGCATGCACTTATCCCCTCAACCTGTCATATTAGCATGCAAATATCCCCTCAACCTGTCATATTAGCACGCACGTATCCCCTCAACCTGTCATATTAGCATGCACTTATCCCCTCAACCTGTCATATTAGCATGCACTTATCCCCTCAACCTGTCATATTAGCATGCACTTATCCCCTCAACCTGTCATATTAGCATGCACTTATCCCCTCAACCTGTCATATTAGCATGCACTTATCCCCTCAACCTGTCATATTAGCATGCAAATATCCCCTCAACCTGTCATATTAGCACGCACGTATCCCCTCAACCTGTCATATTAGCATGCACTTATCCCCTCAACCTGTCATATTAGCACGCACTTATCCCCTCAACCTGTCATATTAGCATGCACTTATCTCCTCATCATGTCATATTAGCACGCACTCATCCCCTCAACTTGTCATATTAGCACGCACTCATCTCCTCAACCTGTTATATTAGCACACACCCACCACCTCAACATGTCATATTAGCACACACCCACCCCCTCAACATTTAATATTAGCACACACTCACCTCATCAACCTGTCATATTAGCACACACCCACCCCCTCAACATGTCATATTAGCACACACCCACCCCCTCAACATTTATTATTAGCACACAAACACCTCCTCAACCTGTCACATTAGCACAAACCCACCTCCTCAACCTGTCATATTAGCACACACTCACCACCTCAACCTGTCATATTAGCACACCCACCCCTTCAACCTGTCATATTAGCACACACTCACCAACTAAACCTGTCATATTAGCACACACTCACTACCTCAACCTGTCATATTAGCACACACCCACCCCCTCAACCTGTCATATTAGCACACACCCACTACCTCAACCTGTCATATTAGCACACACCCACTACCTCAACCTGTCATATTAGCACACACCCACCCCCTCAACCTGTCATATTAGCACACACTCATCCCTTCAACCTGTCATAATAGCTCACACCCACCCCCTCTACCTGTCATATTACCACACACTCAACCCCTCTATATGTCATATTAGCACACACCCACCACCTCAACATTTATTATTAGCACACACTCACCCCCTCAACCTGTCACATTAGCATACACCCACCCCCTCAACATGTCATTAGCACACACACCCCCTCAACATGTCATATTAGCACACACTCACCCCCTCAACCTGTCTTATTATCATGGACTCATATCCTTATCCTGTCATATTAGCACACACTCACCCCTTCAACATGTCATATTAGCACACACTCACCCCTTCAACATGTCATATTAGCACACACTCACCCCCTCAACATGTCATATTAGCACACACTCACCCCCTCAACATGTCATATTAGCACACACTCACCCCCTCAACCTGTCATATTAGCACACACTCACCCCCTCAACATGTCTTATTAGCACACACTCACCCCCTCAACATGTCATATTAGTACACACTCACCCCCTCAACCTGTCATATTAGCACACACTCACCCCCTCAACCTGTCATATTAGCACACACCCACTACCTCAACCTGTCATATTAGCACACACCCACTACCTCAACCTGTCATATTAGCACACACCCACCCCCTCAACCTGTCATATTAGCACACACTCATCCCTTCAACCTGTCATAATAGCTCACACCCACCCCCTCTACCTGTCATATTACCACACACTCAACCCCTCTATATGTCATATTAGCACACACCCACCACCTCAAAATTTAATATTTGCATACACTCACCCCCTCAACCTGTCACATTAGCATACACCCACCCCCTCAACATGTCATATTAGCACACACCCACCCCCTCTACCTGTCATATTAGTACACACTCATCCCCTTAACCTGTATTATTATCATGCACTCATATCCTTAACCTGTCATATCAGCACACACTCACCCCCTAAACATGTCATATTAGCACACACTCATCCCCTCACCCTGTCTTATTATCATCCACTCATATCCTTAACCTGTCATATTAGCACACACTTACCCCCTCAACATGTCATATTAGCTCACACTCATCCCCTCAACCTGTCATATTAGCACACACTCACCCCCTCAACCTGTCTTATTATCATGCACTCATATCCTTAACCTGTCATATTAGCACACACTCATCCCCTCAACCTGTCTTATTATCATGCACTCATATCCTTAACCTGTCATATTATCACACATCGACCCCCTGTCTTATTATCATGCACTCATATCCTTAACCTGTCATATTAGCACACATCGACCTCCTCAACCTGTCTAATTATCATGCACTCATATCCTTAACCTGTCATATTAGCACACATCGACGCCCTCAACCTGTCTTATTATCATGCATTCATATCCTTAACCTGTCATATTGTCTGCTTTTACTGTGGGCGAGTATGTAAATCCACCATTGTTACAGTCAGCCATGAGAGAAGTTCAGCAAGATATTTGGTAAAATCCATAACAACTGATGTTTGCTTGATTCAAAACACTAAGATAAAGTGTCAGTATTCTCGCTGAGGTCAGTGTCTACATTAGAGTGAAAGTTGAATGATAAAGGACATAATGTCAAACTGACCTGTGTACCCAAGTATTCACATTTTGAAAATAAAGTTGGTGATATCTCCCACCATCTTGTTTTGTTTACTCGTTTATCTCCCACCATCTTATTATGTCTGCTCATTTATCTTCCGTCATCTTGTTCTTTTTACTCATTTATCTTCTATCATCTTGTTATGTTTGCTCATTTATCTCCTACCATCTTGTTTTGTTTACTCATTTTTTTTTTCCATCATCTATGTGTGCTCATTTATCTCCCATCATCTTGTTATTTTGTTATCTATTTTATCATTATCACCCTTCTTTTCTTCTGTTTCAAATTGTTCCTCCAAGATGTATGTGATTGTGCCATGTCCAAATTAACTGTAATGTTAAAATTATTTATTAAACAAAACAGATTCCATCTTCTTCTAATTCCTTAATATCTTGCAACATGGAACATTAGAACACTAACAGAACTTGGAAAACATCGAACAAGAAAAGAAAAGAATGGAAATTAACATCCTTGGTTTATGTGAAATGAGATGGACTGGAGCAGGAAGCAGAGATCATAAAGACTTCAAAATAATATATTCCGGGGGAAACCAGTGTAGAAATGGATTTGGCATAATATTGGTGAAAGGTTTCTGGTGCATACTGGACAGAGTGTTAATGGTTAAATTACAGGGCCACCTAATAGATACAAATCTCATCCAAGTATACGCACCAACTTCAGAAAGCTCTGATGATGAGATAAAAGAATTTTACAACAATCTGGACATGGCAATGAAACAGTGCTAACCATGGGAAGTAAACTTTGTGCTGGGTGATTTAAACTCGAAAGTAGGGACAGAACAAGACAATGAAGCTATTGTCAAGTATGGACTAGGTATCAGAAATGCAAGAGTGGGCAGAAAAGAATAAAATGATAATATGAAATACTTGGTTTCAACAACGCCCTAGGCGACTACGGATATGGAAAAGCCCAAATAATAACATACGTAACCAGACAGATTACATTATGATCAACAAAAAATTTAGGAACTCACTAATATCCGTGAAAACAAGATCAAGCGCAGACTGCAACAGTGATCACATCCCAGTTGTAGGAAAAGTGAGAATCAGGCTAAAGAGGTTAAAAGTAGCAGCTAAAAACAAAGAACTAAATAGAGAGCTGTTACGGAAAGATAAGGCAATACTAGAACAATAAGGACCATAGTACATAATAGGTATAATGCTATCTCTCTCTCTCTGAACCTTAAGTGCCCAGAGCACATGGGGCTTCCGCAAGGGTTTTCCACAAATGCCTGTCCTTTGCCTTTTTTTTCTGCTCTTGCCCAGGTGAGCCCTCTAATGCTCAAAATCCTTTCTGTTGTTCTTCTCCGTGTCTCTTTTGGTCTACCCTTACTTCTGCTCCCCTGTGGTGTCCATCTTAGTTGTATTGTTTGGTAGTGAGTTGTCAGTCATTTCGGAGCACATGTCCCAACCATCGCCAGCTATAGAGAAGATTAAAACAATTGATGAACAATGGAATATGCTTCAAGACTATATTCAGCAAACATCTATCGAAATCCTACCTCCAAATAAAAGACACGCTAAACAGGGGGGATGTCAGAAGAAATTTTGCTACTAATAGATCGGAGAAGAAGTCTTAAGGACAATAAAGGTGAATATGACAAAATAAATAAAGAAATAAGACACAAATAAAAAAAACTAAAGAAGAGTGGCTAAATAAGAAATATAATGAAACAGGACACACCATCATGGAAACGCAAGAGATATATACAAACAAATAAAGGAGTTAAACAAACAAAAGGGCATACCACAAAACTGGTTGCCTGAAGTCAAAGGAGTTGCATACAATAATGGACAGAGATGAAATAATGGCACGATAGTGCGAATACATTAGAGACTCTCTGAGGACAATATAAGCGAAATAGATATACGAAATAATAATGAAGGGCCTCTCATATTAGAAGCAGGAGTGGAAGAAGCCATCAAACACATGAAGAACAACAAAGCACTAAGACCAGATTAAAATCACTAAAGAAGAATTGGAAGCATTAGGAGAGCTTGGCATAGAAATAATTACCAGACTGCTGAATGATCTATAATAGTAACTATGTCCCATCAAAACTTTGCAATCAGTTTTCATTGCCCTACCAACGAAACAAGGTGCAGTTGAATGTGAAGACCATCCCCTCAGCCTGTCATATTAGCACACACTCATCCCCTCAACCTGTCTTATTATCATGCACTCATATCCTTAACTTGTCATATTAGTACACACTCACCCCCTCAACCTGTCTTATTATCATGCACTCATATCCTTAACCTGTCATATTAGTACACACTCACCCCCTCAACCTGTCATATTAGCACACACTCAACCCCTCAACCTGTCTTATTATCATGCACTCATATCCTTAACCTGTCATATTAGCACACACTCACCCCCTCAACCTGTCATATTAGCA
Organism: Achatina immaculata; assembly: GCA_009760885.1. Taxonomy (NCBI): domain Eukaryota; kingdom Metazoa; phylum Mollusca; class Gastropoda; order Stylommatophora; family Achatinidae; genus Lissachatina; species Lissachatina immaculata. Next base: position 62,654,021 of record CM019713.1, on the reverse strand, counting down.
CACACTCACCCCCTCAACCTGTCATATTAGCACACACTCACCCCCTCAACCTGTCATATTAGCACACACTCACCCCCTCAACATGTCATATTAGCACACACTCACCCCCTCAACATGTCATATTAGCACACACATGCGAGCAAAGTGATCTGCTACCTGCTTACCTGTAAGAGTTTTCCCATCCTCTATTAGTGTTATCTTTGTACTTCTTCCAGTACTCTCATCATTTAACTGTTTGATTAGTTTCCACAGTTTCCTTCCATCCTTTTCAAAGTTTAGGGACTCTGTTTTCTCTCTCCAACTTTCCCGTCTGGCTTGCAGCTTTGCTCTCTGAAATTTGGCCTTGGAATGTTGGTAATTATTGTGGTGTTCTTGGCATGGTCTATTTTCTGCTTGCTTTCGAGCTGCTTCCACGTCATCATGGAGTTTTCCCAGCTCACTAGACCAGTATGGTTTATAGTCCCTGCGAGCTCCTCTGGGAATGGTTTCACGAGCGGCCTGAAGGATACAAGCATTGAATTCCTTCACTATGCTGTTAATATCCTTACCTTCTATGGACAGCTGTCCCACCAGGATACCTGTACGATGTCTGTACATTGTCCAGTTTGCTTTTTTATAGTTCCATCTGGTGAGAGGGTTACTGGTGTTAAGGAGTTCATTCTTCTATTGTCAGGAAGACTGGTCGATGGTCGCTACCTCCAAGTTGTTTTCCAACTTCACGTGTAATGTTCCACTTCAGATCTGGAGCGTGGAATGCCAGATCTGGTGTTGATTTTGTATGCCAAGCCCTTGAGTAAAATGTTGGGGCATCCATTGGCTGGTTGATCAGGAGAAGTCCATTATCATCCTGCCAGCTCTCAACTTCCTCTCCTCTCTTGTCTATGTGGTCATAGCCCCAGCTCTGGGAATGACTGTTAAAATCACCGCAGACCATCAGTCTCTCTTTGTGTGGGATTGTTCCTAAAGCAAGTGGGCAGTCATTAGGACAGTAATAGTTAAGGAGGTGGAAATCTGTATTACTACTTTTTAGATGGATCATCTGGTATTCGGCTCCTTCCATGTACACTCCCACCTGACATGCGCTGATGTTATTCTTAACAAGTGTGAGTACTCCTCCTTTTCTTCTGTCCTGTCGGTCTGATCTAAAACACTGGTAGCCTCTGATTTTAAAGGCGGCATCTTTGGTTAGGTGTGTCTCCTGTATGCAGCATATACTTACCTGCTCTGCAAAAAGTATGTTCTCTAGTTCAACCTTTTTGCTATAGCCATCTCTAACACTGCTGACATCCTCAGCATTCCACTGCATTATTTTAAGTTCTTGCTTTTTGGCTGTTTTCTTCTGTTGTATTTTTTGGCCAGTAGCTCTACTCTCATGTCTCCTGACTCCACAAGACGAACTGAGAGGACCTCCAGTAGCATTGGGTGGACCCTTTCGAGGCAGGGGGCCCGGCACTGCACCTGCCTGGTTAGTCTTCACAGGGCGAGCACCATGTTTGAAAACTGTAGATATAGACATTTCATTAGCGATAATGCGTGTTACCCTGATTTTTGCGATGCGCCTTTTGGCTGGGTAACTCCGACTTCAGCACCTTCCTTGCTAGGCAGACTGTGGTCTTGCTCGGACTGCTATGAAGACAGTGTGGCTGGCCTGGCCAAAACTTTGTTTTCCAGCCTCTGGTGGCTGTACTTAAGCCCCTTCTCCATGGAGAGTCGGAACAGGAACTAGAACTAACCTAACAACAAACTTATCTCTCACACAGTGTTCTCGTTAAGCAGAAGTTGACCCTAGTTCTTGATCGCCATGTCCACTGACCAAGAATTAAAAGAAGGTAAGCCAGATTCCTGAACGCCATTAATGTTTTAAAACTGCAGAATATTGTCTTACAGTTGTTTCAAGTGGAAGATAATATTTTATTTCTTGTTACGGAAGACAAATTTGTTGTCCTGAATCTTCAAGTTTCTCTCAGCTTTCTGGGTGTCTCTATTTAAGTGTGTCCGTCTTTACTTAGAGCTCGGTGTAGCTACATTATTTATGTAGCCACTTTTATTTTATGGAATCTCTTTAAGTAGAGTTTATGTAGCCACATTCTAATATAGTTACATATAGCCACTATCAGGGTTTGTTTATGTAGCCACTTTTCTGACATTGCTGGTTCACACACACACAAACTAGCGTGTGGAGTTACTTCCGAGAACAGAGAAATAAAAATGATCAACGACTTATCTAACTCTGGGACTCAAGACCCAGAAAGGCTACTTCCCCTATAGTGCCCTTAACTTAGGGCCTTACCACATCTAAATCAAGCACTGAGCTTAGGGTCTCAACAAGTCTATGTCCAACACTTAGCTTAGAATCTCAACAAGTCTATGTCCAACACTTAGCTTAGGGTCTCAACAAGTATATGTCCAACACTTAGTTTAGGATCTCAACAAGTTATGTCCAGCACTTCGCTTAGAATCTCAACACTTCTATGTCCAACACTTAGCTTAGGGTCTCAAAAAGTCTATGTTCAACACTTAGCTTAGGGTCTCAACATGTCTATGTCCAACACTTAGCTTAGGGTCTCAAGAAGTCTATGTTCAACACTTAGCTATGGGTCTCAATAAGTCTATGTCCAACATTTAGCTTAGGGTCTCACAAGTCTATGTCCAACACTTAGCTTAGGGTCTCAACACGTCTATGTCCAACACCTGGCTTAGGGTCTAAACACGTTTAAATCAGGCACTCAGCTTAGGGTCTCATCAAGTCTAAATCAAGCACTCAGCCTAGGGTCTCAACAAGTCTAAATCAAGCACTCAGCTTAGGGTCTCATCAAGTCTAAATCAAGCACTCAGCCTAGTGTCTCAACAAGTTTAAATCAAGCAATCAGTTAGGGTCTAACAAGTTTAAATCAAGCACTCAGCTTAGGGTCTCACACATTCTAAATCAAGCACTGATTTTAGGGTCGATCAAGTTTAAATCAAGCACTCGGCTTAGGGTCTCAACAAGTGTAAATCAAGCGCTGAACATGGGATCTCAACATGTTCAAATCAAGCACTCAGTTTAGGGTCTAACAAGACCAAATCAAGCAATCAAATTAGGGTCTCAACATGTCTAAATCAAGCACTAAACTTAGTGTTTCATCAAGTTTAAATCAAGCACTCAGCTTAGGGTCTCATCAAGTCTAAATCAAGCACTCAGCTTAGGGTCTCATCAAGTCTAAATCAAGCACTCAGCTTAGGGTCTCAACAAGTCTAAATGAAGCATTCAACTTAGTGTCTCATCAATTCTAAATCAAGCACTCAGTTTAGGGTCTAACAAGTTTAAACCAAGCACCCAGCTTAGTGTCTCAACAAGTGTAAATCAAGCACTGAACTTAGGATCTCAACAAGTTTAATTCAAGCAATCAGCCTAGGGTCTCATCACGTCTAAATCAAGCACTCAGCTAAGGGTCTTATCAAGTTTAAATCAAGCACTGAACTTAGTATCTCAACAAGTGTACTTTAAGCACTGAACTTAGTATCTCAACAAGTTTAATTCAAGCAATGAACCTAGGGTCTCAACAAGTCTAAATCAAGTACTCAGCTTAGGGTCTCAACAAGTCTAAATCAAGCACTCATCTTAGTGTCTCAACAAGCTTAAATCAAGCACACAGCTTAGAGTTTCAACAAGTTTAAATCAAGCACTGAGATTAAGGTTTCAACACGTTTAAATCAAACAATGATTTTAGAGTTTAACATGTTTAAATCAAACAATCAGTTAGGGTCTAACAAGTTTAAATCAAGCACTCAGTTTAGGGTCTCAAACATTCTAAATCAAGCACTGATTTTAGGGTTGATCAAGTTTAAATCAAGCACTCAGCTTAGTATCTCAACAAGTGGAAATCAAGCACTGAACATTGGATCTCAACATGTTTAAAACAAGCACTCAATTTAGGGTCTAACAATACTAAATCAAGCAATCAACTTAGGGTTTTAACATGTCTAAATCAGGCAATCAACTTAGTGTCTCAACAAGTGTAAATCAAGCACTGAACTTAGTATCTCAACAAGTTTAATTCAAGCAATCAGACTAGGGACTCAACAAGTCTAAATCAAGCACTCAGCTTAGGGTCTCAACACATCTAAATCAAGGACTCAGCTTAGGGTCTCAACACGTCTAAATCAAGCACACAGCTTAGTTTCTCAACAAGTCTAAATCAAGCTTTCTACTTAGTGTCTCAGCAAGATTAAATCAAGCACTCAGCTTAGGGTCTCATCAAGTCTAAGTCAAGCACTCAGCTTAGTGTCTTATCAAGTCTAAATCAAGCACTCAGGTTAGGGTCTAACAAGATTAAATAAATCACTCAGCTTAGAGTCTTACAAGTCTAAATGAAGAACTCAACTTAGTGTTTCATCAATTCTATATCAAGCAGTCAGCTGAGGGTCTCAACACAGTTAACTGAAGGACTCAGCTTAGGGTCTCAACAGATCTAAATCAAGCACTCAGCTTATGGTCTCCACACATCTAGATCAAGGACTCAGCTTAGTGTCTCATCAAGTCTAAATCAGGCACTCAGCTTAGTGTCTAACACGTTTAAATCAATCACTCACCTTAGTGTCTCAACAAGTGTGAATCAAGGACTGAACTTAGGATGTCAACAACTTTAATGCATACAATCAGCATAGGGTCTCAACAAGTCTGAATCAAGCACTCAGTGTAGTGTCTCAACAAGTCTAAATAAAGCACTCAGCTTAGGGCCTCAACACATTTAAATCAAGGACTCAGCTTAGGTTCTCAACACGTCTAAATCAAACACTCAGCTAAGGATTTCAACACGTCTAAATCAAGCACTCAGCTTTGTTTCTCATCAAGTCTAAATCAAGCACTCAGCTTAGTGTCTAACAAGTTTAAATCAAGAATTCAGCTTAGTGACTCAACAAGTGTAAATCAAGCACTGAACTTAGGATCTCAAAAGTTTAATTCTAGCAATCAGCCTAGGGTCTCAACAGGTCTAAATAAAGTACTCAGCTTAGGGTCTCAACAAGTCTAAATCAAACACTCAGCTTAGGGTCTCAACATGTTTAAATCAAGAACTCAGCTTAGTGTCTCAACAAGTTTCAATCAAGCACTCAGCTTAGGGTCTCAACAAGTTTAAGTCAAGCACTCAGTGTAGTGTCTAAACAAGTCTATATCAAGCACTCAGCTTAGGGTCTCAAAACAACTAAATCAAGGACTCAGCTTACCATCTCAACACATCTAAATCAAGCACTCATCTTAGGGTCTCAACACATCTAAATCAAGGATTCAGCTTAGTGTCTCATCAAGTCTAAATCAAGCACTCAGGTTAGGGTCTAACAAGTTTAAATCAAGCACTCAGCTTAGTGTCTCAACAATTGTAAATCAAGCACTGAACTTAGGATCTCAACAAGTTTAATGCAAGCAATCAGCCTAGGGTCTCAGAAAGTTTAAATCCAGCACTCAGCTTAGGGTCTCATCAAGTCTAAATCAAGCACTCAGCTTAGAGTCTTATCAAGTCTAAATCAAGCACTCAGCTTAGGGTCTGAACAAGTCTAAATGAAGCGATCAACTTAGTGTCTCATCAAAAATAAATCAAGCACTCAGCTTAGTGTCTAACATGTCTAAATCAAGCAATCAGCTTAGAGTCTAACAAGTCTAAATCAAGGAATCAATTTAATGTTTCACAAAGTTTAAATCAAGCACTCAGCTTAGGGTCTCATCAATTCTAAATCAAGAACTCAGTTTACGGTCTTATCAAGACTATATCAAGAACTCAGCTTAGGATCTCATCAAATCTAAATCAAGCACTGATCTTAAGTTCTAATCAAGTCTAAATCAAGCCCTAAAATTAGTGTCTAGCAAGTTTAAATCAAGCACTCAGGTCAGGGTATCATCAAGTCTAAATCAAGCATTCAGCTTATCATCTTATCAAGTCTAAATCAAGCACTCAGCTTAGGGTCTCAACAAGTCTAAATGAAACATTCAACTTAGTGTCTCATCAAATCTAAATCAAGCGCTCAGCTTAGGGTCTAACAAGTTTAAAACAAGCACTCATCTTAGTGTCTCAACAATTTTAAATCAAGCACTGAACCTAGGATCTCAACAAATTTAGTTCAAGCAATCAGCCTAGGGTTTCAACAAGTTTAATTCAAGCACTCAGATTAGGGTCTCAACAAGTCCAAATCAAGCACACAGTTTAGGGTTTCAACAGGTTTAATTCAAACATTCAGCTTAGTCTCTCACAAAGTTTAAATCAAGCACTAGGCTTAAGGTCTCAAAAAGTCTAAATCAAGCCCTCAACTTAGTGTCTCAGCAAGTTTAATTCAAGCACCCAGCTTAGGTTCTCATCAAATCTAAATCAGGCACTCAGCTTAGAGTCTTATCAAGTCTAAATCAGGCACTCAGTTTAAGGTCTAACAAGTCTAAATCAAGAACTCAATTTAGTGTTTCATCTAGTTTAAATCAAGCACTCAGCTTAGGGTCTCATCACATCTAAATGAAGAACTCATCTTAGGGTCTCATCATGTCTAATTCTAGCACTCAGTTTAGGGTCTCATCAAGTCTAAATCAAGCACTCAGCTTAGGATCTCATCAAATCTAAATTAAGCACTGATCTTAGGATCTTATCAAGTTTAAATCAAGTTTTCACCTTAGTTTCTCTGCAAGTTTAAGTCAAGCATTCAGCTTAGGGTCTCATCAAGTCTAAATGAAGCAATCAGCTTTGGGTGTTATCGAATCTAAATCAAGAACTCAGCTTAGGGTCTAACAAGTCTAAATCAAGCACTCAGCCTAGTGTCTAACAAGTCTAATTCAGGATCTCAACTTAATGTTTAATCAAGTTTAAATCAAGCACTCAGCTTAGAGTCTCATCAAATCTAAATCAAAAAATCAGTTTAGGGTCTCATCATGTCTAAATCAAGCACTCAGCTTAGGGTCTCATCAAGTCTAAATCAAGCATTCATCTTAAGGTCTTATCAAGTCTAAATCAAGCACTCAGCTTAGGATCTCATCAAATCTAAATGAAGCACTGATCTTAAGGTCTCATCAAGTCTAAATAAAGCACTCAGCTTAGGGTCTAACAAGTTTAAATCAAGCACTCAGCTTAGTGCCCCAGCAAGTTTAAATCAAGCACTCAGCTCAGGGTCTCATCAAGTCTAAATCAAGCACTCAGCTTAGGGTCTTATTAAATATAAATCAGGCACTCAGCTTAAGGTCTCAACAAGTCTGAATGAAAAATTCAACTTAGTGTCTCATCAAATCTAAATCAAGCACTCAGCTTAGGGTCCAACAAGTTTAAATCAAGCACTCAGCTTAGTGTCTCAGCAAGTGTAAATCAAGCACTGAACCTAGGATCTCAACAAGTTTAATTCAAGCAAACAGGTTAGGGTTTCAACAAGTCTAAATTAAGCACTGAACATAGGATCTCAACAAGTTTAATTCAATCAATCAGACGAGGGTCTCAACAAGTCTAAATCAAGCACTCAGCTTAGTGTCTCAACAAGTCCAAATCAAGAACACAGTTTAGGGTCTCAACAAGTTTAAATCAGGCCCTTAACTTAGTATCTCAGAAAGTTTAAATCAAGCACCCATCTTAGTGTCTCATCAAGTCTAAATCAAGCACTCAGCTTAATGTCTTATCAAGTCGAAATCAAGCACTCAGCTTAGGATCTAACAAGACTAGATCAAGCATTCAGCTTAGGGTCTAACAAGTCTAAATCAAGAACTCAACTTATTGTTTCATCAAGTTTCAATCAAGCACTCAGCTTAGGGTCTCATCAAGTCTAAATCAAGCACTTAACTTAGGGTCTCATCAAATCTAAATCAAGCATTGATCTTAGGATCTCATCAAATCTAAATCAAGTCCTCAACTTAGTGTCTGAGCAAATTTAAGTCAAGGACTCGCTTAGGTTCTCATCAAGACTAAATCAAGCAATCAGCTTCGGGTCTTATCAAGTCTAAATCAAGCACTCAGCTTAGGGTCTCAACAAATCTAAATGAAGCATTCAACTTAGTGTCTCATCATGTCTAAATCAAGTACTCAGCTAAGGGCTTAACAAGTTTAAATCAAGCACTCAGCTTACGGTATGAACACGTGTAAATTAAGCACTGAACTTAGGATCTCAACAAGTTTAATTCAAGCAATCAGACTAGGGTCTCAATAAGTCTAAATCAAGCACTCGGCTTAGGGTCTCATCAAGTTTAAATCAAGCACTCAGCTTAGGGTCTCATCAAGTCTAAATCAAGCACTCAGCTTAGGGTCTTATCAAGTCTAAATCAAGCACTCAGCTTAGGGTCTGAACAAGTCTAAATCAAGCATTCAACTTAGTGTCTCATCAAGTCGAAATCAAGCACTCAGCTTAGGATCTAACAAGACTAGATCAAGCATTCAGCTTAGGGTCTAACAAGTCTAAATCAAGAACTCAATTTAGTGTTTCATCAAGTTTCAATCAAGCACTCAGCTTAGGGTCTCATCAAGTCTAAATCAAGCACTTAACTTAGGGTCTCATCAAATCTAAATCAAGCATTGATCTTAGGATCTCATCAAATCTAAATCAAGTCCTCAACTTAGTGTCTGAGCAAATTTAAGTCAAGGACTCGCTTAGGTTCTCATCAAGACTAAATCAAGCAATCAGCTTCGGGTCTTATCAAGTCTAAATCAAGCACTCAGCTTAGGGTCTCAACAAATCTAAATGAAGCATTCAACTTAGTGTCTCATCATGTCTAAATCAAGTACTCAGCTAAGGGCTTAACAAGTTTAAATCAAGCACTCAGCTTACGGTATGAACACGTGTAAATTAAGCACTGAACTTAGGATCTCAACAAGTTTAATTCAAGCAATCAGACTAGGGTCTCAATAAGTCTAAATCAAGCACTCGGCTTAGGGTCTCATCAAGTTTAAATCAAGCACTCAGCTTAGGGTCTCATCAAGTCTAAATCAAGCACTCAGCTTAGAGTCTTATCAAGTCTAAATCAAGCACTCAGCTTAGGGTCTGAACAAGTCTAAATGAAGCATTCAACTTAGTGTCTCATCAAAAATAAATCAAGCACTCAGCTTAGTGTCTAACAGGTCTAAATCAAGCAATCAGCTTAGAGTCTAACAATGAAACATTTTTTTCCCATTTAGAAGGGACCTTTTATTTTTTCCAAACGTTATTAAACATTCTCTGTAGTTGGCTCATGTTGTCACTGTTAAGTTAATAGCTTTTAACATTTCAACTGTTATTTCATCTTCACCTGCAACTTTGTTGTTAGCCACTATATTTACTGCTGTTTCGGTTTCGTTCAATATAATTTCATCCAAGTTAACATTTAGTTGTGGAACTGGTAAGTCGTTTTCAAGGTTTATCAATTGCTTTTGATTTGGTCGATTTCTTGGAAGTGTTCGACTCATCTATGTTTTTGGTCTTTACTTGCTGTTAATAGAGTGTCAGTTTTGCTAAAGATTGGTCTTTCTTTGGATGTTATAGTACCTGTCAGCCTCTTTTGTATGTTATATAGAGTTTAGCTGTCTCGTGCTTTTGCTGCTTTTTCTGTCTCTTTCGCCGTATTGTCTATGTATTCTCTTTTATCCCTTCTAGCTGAACTTTTTACTTTATTGTCTAGTTCTTTGTATGTTGCTTTTGCCAAAACCTTTCCAAGATCTGTCTTTACATTCAACATGGCTAATTTGGCTGCCTGCCTTTCATGTATGTACTTCCATGTGTTTTCTGATATCCATGCTTTTCTATTTGGTTTTTTCAGTCCAGCACTTGCTTTTGCTGCTGTGATTACGGCTGTACTGTAAGAGTCCATAATTCATCTATATCTGTCTCCTCTACCTCACTGAGTGCTGTGAAATGATTGTTAAGTTGCAGACTGAAATTACTGTTAGTATCCTCGTCTTGTAGGCTGTGGCTGTTTATCTTTCTGTGTATTCTCGTTTTGTAGGCTGTGGCTGTTTATCTTTCTGTGTATTCTCGTCTTGTAGGCTGTGGCTGTTTATCTTTCTGTGTATTCTCGTCTTGTAGGCTGTGGCTGTTTATCTTTCAGTGCATTGATTTCTTGCGTTGGCTTTTCAGTTTTACTTTATTTTCCCTATACACAGACGGTGATCACTGTTGAAATCTGAATCTCTGTATACTCTTACATCTATCAGAGATGTTCTGAATTGCTTTCAATACAAAAATGGTCTATCTGATTTCTGATTCTCAAAAAGTCTAAATCAACCACTCATCTTAGTTTCTCAACAAGCCTAAATCAAGCATTCAGCTTAGGGTCTTTTCAAGTCTAAATCAAGCTCTCAGCTTAGGGTCTCAACAAATCTAAATTAAGCATTCAACTTAGTGTCTCATCAAGTATAAATCATGCACTCAGCTTAGGGTCTAACAAATTTAAATCAAGGAATCCGTTTAGTGTCTCAAGAAATGTAAATGAAGCACTGAACTTAGGATCTCAACAGGTTTAATTCAAGCAATCAGCCTAATGTCTCAACAAGTCTAAATCAAGCACTCAGCTTAGGGTCTCAACAAGTCTAAATCAAGCACTCAGCTTAGGGTCTCAACAAGTTTAAATCAAGCACTCAGTTAGGGTCTCAACAAGTGTAAATCAAGCAATGAACTTGGGATCTCAACATGTATAAATCAAGCACTCAGTTTATAGTCTCAACAAGTCTAAATAGAGCACTCAACTTAGGGTCTCAACTTATCTAAATAAAGCACTCAACTTAGTGTCTCATCAAGATTAAATCAAGCACTCAGATTATTGTCTCATCAAGTCTAAATCAAGCATTCAACTTAGTGTCTCATCAAGTCTAAATCAAGAACTCAGCTTTGGGTCTACCTAGTTTAAATCAAGCACTCCGCATAGGGCCTCATCAAGTCTAAATCAAGCACTCAGCTAAGCGTCTTATCAAGTCTAAATCAAGAACTCAGCTTAGGGTCTCAACTAATCTAAATGAAGCATTCAACGTAGTGTCTCATCAAGTCTAAATCAAGCACTCAGCTTAGGGTCTGAGAAGTTCAAATCAAGCACTCAGCACAGGGTCTCATCAGGTTATATTAAGCACTCAGCTTAGGGTCTCGTCATGTTTAAATCAAGCACTCAGCTTAGGGTCTCATCAAGTCTAAATCAAGCACTCAGCTTAGGATCTCATCAAGTCTAAATCAAGCACTGATCTTAGGGTGTAACAAGTTTAAATTAAGCATTCAGCTTAGTGTCTCTACAAGTGCAAATCGAGCACTGAACTTAGGATCTCAACACATTTAATTCAAACATTCAGCCTAGGGTCTCAACAAGTCTAAATCAAGCACTGAGCTTAGGGTCTCAAAAACTCTAACTCAAGCACTCAGCTTAGTGTCTAAACAACTTTAAATCAAGCAGTCAGTGTAGTGTCTCAACAAGTCTAATTCAAGCACACATCTTAGGGTCTCAACACATCTAAATCAAGGATTCAGGTTAGGGTCTAACAAGTTTAAATCAAGCACTCAGTGTAGTGTCTCAACAAGTCTAATTCAAGCACTCAGCTTAGTGTCTCAACAATTGTAAATCAAGCACTGAACTTAGGATCTCAACAATTTTAATGCAAGCAATCAGCCTAGGGTCTCAGAAAGTTTAAATCAAGCACTCAGCTTAGGGTCTCATCAAGTCTAAATCAAGCACTCAGCTTAGAGTCTTATCAAGTCTAAATCAAGCACTCAGCTTAGGGTCTGAACAAGTCTAAATGAAGCATTCAACTTAGTGTCTCATCAAAAATAAATCAAGCACTCAGCTTAGTGTCTAACAGGTCTAAATCAAGCAATCAGCTTAGAGTCTAACAAGTCTAAATCAAGGACTCATTTTAGGGTCTTATCAAGACTATATCAAGAACTCAGCTTAGGATATTATCAAATCTAAATCAAGCACTGATCTTAAGGTCTAATCAAGTCTAAATCAAGCCCTCAACTTAGTGTCTAGCAAGTTTAAATCAAGCACTCATTTCAGGGTGTCATCAAGTTTAAATCAAGCACTCAGCTTAGGGTCTTATCAAGTCTAAATCAAACACTCAGCTTAGGGTCTCAACAAGTCTAAATGAAACATTCAACGTAGTGTCTCATCAAGTCTAAATCAAGCACTCAGCTTAGGGTCTCAACAAGTTTAAATCAACCACTCCGCTTAGTGTCTCAATAAGTTTAAATCAAGCACTCAGCTTAGTGTCTCAACAAATCTAAATCAAAGATACAGCTTAGGGTCTCAACACATCTAAATCAGGGACTCAGTTTAGGATCTCAATACGTGTAAATCAAGCACTCAGCTTAGGATCTCGACAAGTTTAAATAAAGCACTTAGAGTAGTGTCATAACAAGTATAAATCAAGCACTCAACTTAGTGTCTCAACAAGTGTAAATCAAGCACATAACTGAAGATCTCAACAAGTTTAATTCAAGCAATCAGCCTACGGTCTCAACAAGCTTAAATCACGCACTAAGCTTAGTGTCTCAACAAGTTTAAATCAAGCACTCAGCTTAGGGTCTGAACAAGTTTTAATTAAGCACTTAGCTTAGTGTCTCAACAATTTTAAATCAAGCACACAGTGTAGTGTTTCAACAAGTCTAAATCAAGCAAACAGCTTAGAGTTTCAACACATATAAATCAAGGACTCAGCTTAGGGTCTCAACAAGTCTAAATCAACCACTCAACTTAGGATCTCAACACATCTAAATCAAGCACTCAGCTTAGTTTCTCAACAAGTCTAATTCAAGCCCTAAACGTAATGTTTAGGAAGTTTAAATCAAGCACTCAGCTTGGGTCTCAACAATTCTAAATAAATCTCTCAGCTTAGAGTCTTATCAAGTCTAAATCAAGCACTCAGCTTAGTGTCTCAACAAGTTTAAATCAAGCACTCAGCTTAGGGTCTTAACAAGTTTAAATTAAGCACTCAGCTTAGTTTCTCAACAAGTTTAAATCAAGCACTTATCTTAGGGTATCAACAAGTTTTAATCAAGCATTCAGCTTTTCGTCTGAACAAGTTTAAATGAAGCACTCAGCTTAACTTCTGAACAAGTTTAAATCAAGCACTCAGCTTAGGGTCTCAACAATACTAAATCAATTACTCAGCTTAAGGTCTAACAAGACTAAATCAAGCACTCAGCTTAGAGTCTAACAAGTCTAAATCAAGGACTCATTTTAGGGTCTTATCAAGTCTAAATCAAGAACTCAGCTTAGGATCTCATCAAATCTAAATCAAGCACTGATCTTAAGGTCTCATCAAGTCTAAATCAAGCCCTCAACTTAGTGTCTCAGCAAGTTTAAATCAAGCACTCAGTTTAGGGTCTCATCAAGTCTAAATCAAGAACTCAGCTTAGGGTCTTATCAAGTCTAAATCAAACACTCAGCTTAGGGTCTCAACAAGTCTAAATGAAACATTCAACGTAGTGTCTCATCAAGTCTAAATCAAGCACTCAACTTAGGGTCTAACAAGTTTAAACCAAGCACTCATCTTAGTGTCTCAACAATTTTAAATCAAGCACTGAACTTAGGATCTCAACAAGTTTAATTCAAGCAATCAGCCTAGGGTCTCAACAAGTCTAAATCAAGCACTCAGCTTAGGGTCTCAACAAGTCCAAATCAAGCACACAGTTTAGGGTCTCAACAAGTTTAAATCAATCATTCAGCTTAGTGTCTCAAAAAGTTTAAATCAAGCACTCAGCTTAGGGTCTCAACAAGTCTAAATCAAGCCCTCAACTTAGTGTCTCAGCAAGTTTAAATCAAGCACTCAGCTTAGGGTCTCATCAAGATTAAATCAAGCACTCAGCTTAGTGTCTCAACAAGTTTAAATCAAGCACTTAGCTTAGTGTCTAAACAAGTTAAAATCAAGCACTCAGTGTAGTGTCTCAACAAGTCTAATTCAGACACTCAGCTTAGTGTCTCAAAATATCTAAATCAAGAACTCAGCTTAGTGTCTCATCAAGTCTAAATCAAGCACTCAGCTTAGGGTCTAACAAGTTTAAATCAAGCACTCAGTTTAGTGTCTCAACAAGTGTAAATCAAGCACTGAACTTAGGATCTCAACAAGTTTAATTCTAGCAATCAGCGTAGGGTCTCAACAAGTTTAAATCAACCACTCAGCTTAGTGTCTGAATAAGTTTAAATCAAGCACTCAGCTTAGTGTCTCAACAAGTTTAAACCACGCACTCAGCTTAGGATCTCAAAACGTTTAATTCAAGCATTCAGTGTAGTGTCTTAAAAAGTCGAAATCAAACACTCAGCTTAGATTCTCAACACATCTAAACCAAGGACTCAGCTTAAGGTCTCAACATGTCTAAATCAAGACTTCTATATAGTGTCTCAGCAAGTTTAAATCAAGCAATCAGCTTAGGGTCTCATAAAGTCTAAATAAAGCACTCAGCTTAGAGTCTTACCAAGTCTAAATCAAGCAATCAGCTTAGTTTCTAACAAGTCTAAATCAAGCACTCAGCTTAGTTCCTAACAAGTCTAAATCAAGCTCTCAACTTAATGTTTCATCAAGTTTAAATCAAGCACTCACCTTAGGTTCTCATCAAATCTAAATCAAAAAATCAGCTTAGGGTCTCATCAAGTCTAAATCAAGCACTCAGCTTAGGGTCTCATCAAGTCTAAATCAAGCACTCATCTTAGGGTCTTATCAAGTCTAAATCAAGCACTCAGCTTAGGATCTCATCAAAACTAAATCAAGCACTGAACTTAAGGTCTCAAAAAGTCTAAATCAAGCACTCAGCTTAGGGTCTAACAAGTTTAAATCAAGCACTCAGCTTAGTGTCTCAGCAAGTTTAAATCAAGCACTCAGCTCAGGATCTCATCAAGTCTAAATCAAGCACTCAGCTTAGGGTCTTATTAAATATAATCGGGCACTCAGCTAAAGGTCTCAACAATGTGTAAATCAACCACTGAACTTGGGATCTCAACATGTTTAAATCAAGCACTCAGTTTAGGGTCTCAACAAGTCTATATAGAGCAATCAACTTAGGATCTCAACAAGTCTAAATCAAGTCTCAGCTTAGTGTTTCATCAAATTTAAATCAAGCACTCAGCTTAGGGTTTCATAAAGTCTAAATCAAGAACACAGCTTAGGGTCTCATTATGTCTAAATCAAGCACTCAGCTTAGGGTCTCATCAAGTGTAAATCAAGCACTCAGCTTAGGGTCTTATCAAGTCTAAATCAAGCACTAGCTTATAGTCTCAATAAGTCTAAATGAAGCATTCATCTTAGTGTCTCATCAAGTCTAAATCAAGCACTCAGCTTTGTGTCTCAACAAGTTTAAATCAAGCATTCATCTTAGTGTCTCAACAAGTTTAAATCAAACCCTCAGCTTAGTGTCTCAACAAGTTTAAATCAGGCACTCAGTGTAGTGTCTCAACAAGTCTAAATCAATCACTCAGCTTAGTGTCTCAACACATCTAAATCAATGAATCAGCTCAGGGTCTCATCAAGTCGAAATCAAGCACTCAGCTTAGGGTCTAACAAGTTTTAATCAAGAACTCAGCTTAGTGTCTCAACAAGTGTAAATCAAGCAATGATCTTAGGATCTCAAGAAGTTTAATTCAAGCAATCAGCTTAAGCTCTCAACAAGTTTAAATCAAGCATTCAGCTTAGGGTCTCAACAAGTTTAAATCAATCACTCAGAGTAGTGTCATAACAAGTCTAAATCAATCACTCAGCTTAGAGTCTCAACAAGTTTAAATCACGCACTCAGCTTAGGGTCTCAACAATTTTAAATCAAGCACTCAGCTTAGTGTCTCAGCATGTTAAATCAAGCACTCAGCTTCGTGTCTCTAGTTTAAATCAAGCACTCAGCTTAGGGTCTCAACAAGTTTAAATCAAGCACTCAGCTTAATGTCTCAACAAGTCTAAATCAAGCACTGATCTTAGCGTCTCAACAAGTCTTAACCAATCACTGATCTTAGGGTTTCAACAGGTCTAAATCAAGCACTCAGCTTACGGTCTTATCTTATATCTTATATCTTATATCCTTCCCGTGCCGTTAGACGTCACATAGGGCGCGCAAAGTAGTTCGCCAATTTTTCCTGTCCTCGGCGAGTCTTTCAACCTCAACAAAGGATTTTATGCCTGTTAACTTGGCCTCTCTTAATAATGTCCTCTTCAGAGTTTCACGCGGTCTGCCCCTTTTTCTTCGGCCTGTTGTGTTCCACTTGATAGCTTGTTTTGGGATTCTCTGCTCATTTCTTCTCATCAAGTGGCCAACATATGTCCATCTCCTTTTCCTGATCACCCGTGAGACTGGTTGTTGTTCAGTCATCTGTCTTATCTCTGCATTGTTCTTGAATTCATTCCACTTGATGCCGAGTATTTTCCTTAGGCATTTGTTTTCAAAAGAGTCTAATTTCTTGTCTATTTCTTTAGTTGTTTTCCAGCTTTCGCATGCATAAATGAGGGTGGATATTACATTTGAATTGAATAGTCTTAACTTGGTTTTTGTGCTTATAACTTTTGAATTCCATATGTTCTCAATATTCTTGAAGATTGATGCTGCTTTTGCAATTCTGATCCTAACTTCCTTTCTAGTGTCACCATCCTGGTCTATGTAGCTGCCAAGGTATGCAAATTGATTGACTTCTTCAATATCTGTCCCTTCTATGTGTATTTTTCCATTTTGATTGATGGGAATTTTCATTATTTTTGTTTTGTCCTTGTTAATTTCAAGTCCTATTTTGCTAGCCAGTGAAGATAGGCTATCTGTTTTTTCTTGCATGGAATTCACATTATTACTGATAAGAGTTATGTCATCAGCAAAATCAAGATCTTCTAGTTGGGTCCCATGTACCCAGTCAATACCTGTGTTACCTGTGCAGCATTTTGTCATTATGAAGTCTATTGTAATCCCAAAAAGTAAAGGAGACAGTATACATCCTTGTTTCACGCCTGTTTCAATCTGGAACCATTCACTCATCCCTTCTTCTGTCTTGACTGCACAACCATATCCATTGTATAAGTCCTTAATGATGTTGACAATTTTAGATGGTATTCCATATAGACATAAAATTCTCCATAATGAATCTCTGTGTATGCTATCAAATGCCTTCTTAAAATCTATGAAATTCAGTATTAATGGTTTCTGCTTTTCAATATGTTCTTCAAGTATTATTCTGAGAGTAAAAATCTGGTCGAGACAGCTTCTCCCTTTTCGAAATCCTGCTTGTTCTTCTCTCATTGCAGTATCCACTATATCTTTGAGTCTATTCAAAATGACCTTGCAAAATACTTTTGACACAACTGATATTAAGGTTACTCCTCTCCAGTTGTTACAGTCACTAAGGTTGCCCTTTTTTGGTATTTTAACTATGATTCCTTTCTTCCAATTAGAAGGGACCTTTTCTTCTTTCCAAATCTTGTTAAACATTCTCTGTAGTTGTCTCATGTTGTCACTATTGATAGCTTTTAGCATCTCGGCTATTATTTCATCTTCACCTGCAGCTTTGTTGTTAGCCATTAAATTCACTGCTGTTTCAATTTCATGCAATTTAATTTCATCTAGATTGACATTTAGTTGTGGGGCTGGTAAGTCAGTTTCAAGGTTTAACAATTCTTTTGGATGTGGTCGATTGAGTATTTCTTGGAAGTGTTCAGCCCATCTTTGCTTTTGGTCTTTATTTGATGTTAATAGTGTTCCAGTTTTGCTAAGGATTGGTCTTTCTTTAGATGTAATAGTACCTGTTAGCCTCTTTTGTATGTTATATAAAGTTTTGCTGTCTCCTGTTTTTGCTGCTTTTTCTGCCTCTTTCGCCATATTGTCTATGTATTCTCTTTTATCCCTTCTAGCTGAACTTTTTACTTTCTTGTCTATGTCTTTGTATTTTGCTTTTGCCGAATCTCTTTCATGATCTGCTTTTGCATTCAACATGTTTAATTTGACTGCTCGTCTTTCATGTATATACTTCCATGGAATTCACATTATTACTGATAAGAGTTATGTCATCAGCAAAATCAAGATCTTCTAGTTGGGTCCCATGTACCCAGTCAATACCTGTGTTACCTGTGCAGCATTTTGTCATTATGAAGTCTATTGTAATCCCAAAAAGTAAAGGAGACAGTATACATCCTTGTTTCACGCCTGTTTCAATCTGGAACCATTCACTCATCCCTTCTTCTGTCTTGACTGCACAACCATATCCATTGTATAAGTCCTTAATGATGTTGACAATTTTAGATGGTATTCCATATAGACATAAAATTCTCCATAATGAATCTCTGTGTATGCTATCAAATGCCTTCTTAAAATCTATGAAATTCAGTATTAATGGTTTCTGCTTTTCAATATGTTCTTCAAGTATTATTCTGAGAGTAAAAATCTGGTCGAGACAGCTTCTCCCTTTTCGAAATCCTGCTTGTTCTTCTCTCATTGCAGTATCCACTATATCTTTGAGTCTATTCAAAATGACCTTGCAAAATACTTTTGACACAACTGATATTAAGGTTACTCCTCTCCAGTTGTTACAGTCACTAAGGTTGCCCTTTTTTGGTATTTTAACTATGATTCCTTTCTTCCAATTAGAAGGGACCTTTTCTTCTTTCCAAATCTTGTTAAACATTCTCTGTAGTTGTCTCATGTTGTCACTATTGATAGCTTTTAGCATCTCGGCTATTATTTCATCTTCACCTGCAGCTTTGTTGTTAGCCATTAAATTCACTGCTGTTTCAATTTCATGCAATTTAATTTCATCTAGATTGACATTTAGTTGTGGGGCTGGTAAGTCAGTTTCAAGGTTTAACAATTCTTTTGGATGTGGTCGATTGAGTATTTCTTGGAAGTGTTCAGCCCATCTTTGCTTTTGGTCTTTATTTGATGTTAATAGTGTTCCAGTTTTGCTAAGGATTGGTCTTTCTTTAGATGTAATAGTACCTGTTAGCCTCTTTTGTATGTTATATAAAGTTTTGCTGTCTCCTGTTTTTGCTGCTTTTTCTGCCTCTTTCGCCATATTGTCTATGTATTCTCTTTTATCCCTTCTAGCTGAACTTTTTACTTTCTTGTCTATGTCTTTGTATTTTGCTTTTGCCGAATCTCTTTCATGATCTGCTTTTGCATTCAACATGTTTAATTTGACTGCTCGTCTTTCATGTATATACTTCCATGTTTTATCTGATATCCATGCTTTTCTATTTGGTTTTTCCAATCCAGCGCTTACTTTTGCTGCTGTGATTATGGCTGTGCTGTAAGAATTCCATAACTCATCTATACCTATCTCCTCAACTTCACTGGGTGTTTTGGAATGATTGGCAAGTTCCTGATTGAAATTAATGTTAGTATTTTCTTCTTGTAGGCTGTGGATGTTTATCTTTCTGTGTACTGATTTCTTGTGTTGACTTTTCAATTTTATGGGCTTATGGTCTGGACAAGTCTAAATCGAGCACACAGCTTATGGTCTCATCAAGTCTAAATCAAGCACTCAGCTTAGGATCTCATCAAGTCTAAATCAAGCACTGATCTTAGAGTCTCAACATGTCTAAATCAAGCCCTCAGCTTTGTGTCTCTGGAAGTTTAAATCAAGCACTCAGATTAGAGTCTCATCAAGTGTAAATCAAGCACCCAGCTTAGGGTCTTATCAAGTCTAAATCAAGCACTCAGCTTAGAGTCTCAACAAGTCTAAATGAAACATTCATCTTAGTGTCTCATCAAGTCTAAATCAAGCGCTCAGCTTAGTGTCTCAACAAGTTTAAATCTAACACTCAGCTTAGTGTCTCAACAAGTTTTAATTAAGCACTTAGCTTAGTGTCTCAACAAGTTTAAATCAAGCACACAGTGTAGTGTTTCAACAAGTCTAAATCAAGCAATCAGCTTAGAGTCTCAACACATATAAATCAAGGACTCAGCTTAGGGTCTCAACAAGTCTAAATCAACAACTCAACTTAGGATCTCAACACATCTAAATCAAGCATTCAGCTTAGTTTCTCAACAAGTCTAATTCAAGCCCTAAACATAATGTTTAGCAAGTTTAAATCAAGCACTCAGCTTGGGTCTCAACAATTCTAAATAAATCTCTCAGCTTAGAGTCTTATCAAGTCTAAATCAAGCACTCAGCTTAGGATCTCAACAAGTCTAAATGAAGCATTCAACTTAGTGTCTCATCAAGTCTAAATCAAGCACTCAGCTTAGGGTCTAACAAGTTTAAATCAAGCACTAAACTTAGGAGCTCAACACGTCTAAATCAAGCAATGATCTTAGGGTCTAAACACGTCTAAATCAAGCACTCAGCTTAGTGTCTCAACAAGTTTAAATCAAGTACTCAGCTTAGGGTCTCACCAAGTTTAAATTAAGCACTCAGCTTAGTTTCTCAACAAGTTTAAATCAAGCACTAAACTTAGGGTCTAAACACGTCTAAATCAAGCACTCAGCTTAGTGTCTCAACAAGTTTAAATCAAGTACTCAGCTTAGGGTCTCACCAAGTTTAAATTAAGCACTCAGCTTAGTTTCTCAACAAGTTTAAATCAAGCACTGATCTAAAGGTCTCAACAAGTTTAAATCAAGCATTCAGATTTTCGTCTGAACAAGTTTAAATCAAGCACTCAGTTTAGGGTCTCAACAAGTTTAAATCAAACACTCAGCTTAAGCTCTCAACAAGTTTAAATCAAGCATTCAGCTTAGGGTCTCAACAAGTTTAAATAAATCACTTATCTTAGTGTCTAAACAAGTTAAAATCAAGCACTCAGTGTAGTGTCTCAACAAGTCTAATTCAGGCACTCAGCTTAGTGTCTCAAAATATCTAAATCAAGAACTCAGCTTAGTGTCTCATCAAGTCTAAATCAAGCACTCAGCTTAGGGTCCAACAAGTTTAAATCAAGCACTCAGTTTAGTGTCTCAACAAGTGTAAATCAAGCACTGAACTTAGGATCTCAAAAAGTTTAATTCAAGCAATCAGCCTAGGGTCTAAACAAGTTTAAATCAACCACTCAGCTTAGTGTCTGAATAAGTTTAAATCAAGCACTCAGCTTAGGGTCTCAACAATGTGTAAATCAAACACTGAACTTGGGATCTCAACATATTTAAATCAAGCACTCAGTTTAGGGTCTCAACAAGTATAAATAGAGCAATCAACTTAGGATCTCAACATGTCTAAATCAAGTCTCAGCTTAGTGTTTCATCAAGTGTAAATCAAGCACTCAGCTTAGGGTCTTATCAAGTCTAAATCAAGCACTAGCTTAGAGTCTCAATAAGTCTAAATGAAGCATTCATCTTAGTGTCTCATCAAGTCTAAATCAAGCACTCAGCTTTGTGTCTCAACAAGTTTAAATCAAGCACTCAGCTTAGTGTCTCAACAAGTTTAAATCAAGCCCTCAGCTTAGTGTCTCAACAAGTTTAAATCAGGCACTCAGTGTAGTGTCTCAACAAGTCTAAATCAATCACTCAGCTTAGTGTCTCAACACATCTAAATCAATGAATCAGCTCAGGGTCTCATCAAGTCGAAATCAAGCACTCACCTTAGGGTCTAACAAGTTTTAATCAAGAACTCAGCTTAGTGTCTCAACAAGTGTAAATCAAGCAATGAACTTAGGATCTCAACAAGTTTAATTCAAGCAATCAGTCTAAAGTCTCAACAAGTCTAAATCATGCACTCAGCTTAGGGTCTCAACAACTTTAAATCAAGCACTCAGCTTAGTGTCTCAAGAAGTTTAAAACAAGCACTCAGCTTAGGGTCTCAACAAGTGTAAATCAAGCACTCAGTGTAATGTCTCAACAAGTCTAAATCAAGCACTCAGTTTAGTGTCTAGACACATCTAAATCAAGGCCTCAGCTTAGGGTCTCAACACGTCTAAATCAAGCACTCAGCTTAGGATCTCAACACATCTAAATCAAGCACTCAGCTTAGTTTCTCAACAAGTCTAATTCAAGCCCTAAACGTAATGTCTCAGCAAGTTTAAATCAAGCACTCAACTTGGGTCTCAACAATTCTAAATAAATCTCTCAGCTTAGAGTCTTATCAAGTCTAAATCAAGCACTCAGCTTAGGATCTCAACAAGTCTAAATGAAGCATTCAACTTAGTGTCTCATCAAGTCTAAATCAAGCACTCAGCTTAGGGTCTCATGAAGTCTAAATCAAGCACTCAGCTTAGGGTCTCATCAAGTCTAAATCAAGCACTCAGCTTAGGGTCTTATCAAGTCTAAATCAAGCACTCAGCTTAGAGTCTCAACAAGTCTAAATGAAGCATTCATCTTAGTGTCTCATCAAGTCTAAATCAAGCACTCAGCTTAGGGTCTCAACAAGTTTAAATCAAGCACTCAGCTTAGTGTCTCAACAAGTTTAAGTAAGGCACTCATGGTAGTGTCTCAACAAGTGTAAATCACGCACTCAGCTTAGGGTCTCAACAAGTTTAAATCAGGCACTCAGCTTAGAGTCTTAACAAGTCTAAATCAAGCACTCAGCTTAGGGTCTGAACAAGTCTAAATCAAGCACTGATCTTAGGGTCTCAACAAGTCTAAATCAAGCACTGATCTTAGTGTCTCAACAAGTCTAAATCAATGAATCAGCTCAGGGTCTCATCAAGTCGAAATCAAGCACTCACCTTAGGGTCTAACAAGTTTTAATCAAGAACTCAGCTTAGTGTCTCAACAAGTGTAAATCAAGCAATGAACTTAGGATCTCAACAAGTTTAATTCAAGCAATCAGTCTAAAGTCTCAACAAGTCTAAATCATGCACTCAGCTTAGGGTCTCAACAACTTTAAATCAAGCACTCAGCTTAGTGTCTCAACAAGTTTAAAACAAGCACTCAGCTTAGGGTCTCAACAAGTGTAAATCAAGCACTCAGTGTAATGTCTCAACAAGTCTAAATCAAGCACTCAGTTTAGTGTCTAGACACATCTAAATCAAGGCCTCAGCTTAGGGTCTCAACAAATCTAAATCAAGCACTCAGCTTAGGATCTCAACACATCTAAATCAAGCACTCAGCTTAGTTTCTCAACAAGTCTAATTCAAGCCCTAAACGTAATGTCTCAGCAAGTTTAAATCAAGCACTCAACTTGGGTCTCAACAATTCTAAATAAATCTCTCAGCTTAGAGTCTTATCAAGTCTAAATCAAGCACTCAGCTTAGGATCTCAACAAGTCTAAATGAAGCATTCAACTTAGTGTCTCATCAAGTCTAAATCAAGCACTCAGCTTAGGGTCTCATGAAGTCTAAATCAAGCACTCAGCTTAGGATCTCATCAAGTCTAAATCAAGCACCCAGCTTAGGGTCTTATCAAGTCTAAATCAAGCACTCAGCTTAGAGTCTCAACAAGTCTAAATGAAGCATTCATCTTAGTGTCTCATCAAGTTTAAATCAAGCGCTCAGCTTAGGGTCTCAAGAAGTTTAAATCAAACACTCAGCTTAGTGTCTCAACAAGTTTAAATAAGGCACTCATGGTAGTGTCTCAACAAGTGTAAATCTCGCACTCAGATTAATGTCTCAACAAATTTAAATCAGGCACTCAGCTTAGAGTCTTAACAAGTCTAAATCAAGCACTCAGCTTAGGGTCTGAACAAGTCTAAATCAAGCACTGATCTTAGGGTCTCAACAAGTCTAAATCAAGCGCTGATCTCTGGGTCTCTACAAGTCTAAATCAAGCGCTGATCTTCTTGTCTCATCAAGTCTTAATCAATCACTGAGCCTAGGATCTCACCAAATCTCAGTCAGGTACTTAACGGACGAGTTCTTATGTCTGGGATGGAGCAGACAAATCAGGTAAGAAGGTCCGGTCTCAAGGTTTTCACAGTCTGGCTTACGACTTTTCACCTAAGTTTCATCTTAATCGTCATCACACTTGTCCTTCGCCAGAATCAAGAGCAGAGTTTCTTGTCTTTGGTCGCAGTAATTAGGGAACTCGTTTAAGAATTATTAGATTTGTTTAGTGTAGGAAGAGAGCATCAGTTATTTGCTAGCTCTTGGGAACACGTTGACCACAGCCGAACTTTAGCTAGAGAATGTGTAGAAAGTATAGATAGTTGTCTTTGGAATGTAGAACACGTTGCAAATATGTCAGGGTTTGGTGCCTTTTGTTTAATTGAGGACTATTTGTAACCCAATGTAATATCCACCCTCATTTAAGCATGTGAAAGGTGGAAAACAACTAAAGAAATAGACAAGAAATTAGACTATTTTGAAAACAAATGCCTAAGGAAAATACTCGGCATCAAGTGGAATGAATTCAAGAACAATGCAGAGATAAGACAGATGACTGAACAACAACAACAACCAGTCTCATGGGTGATCAGGAAAAGGAGATGAACATATGTTGGTCACTTGATGAGAAGAAATGATCAGAGAATCCTAAAACAAGCTATCAAATGGAACACAACAGACCACAGAAAAAGAGGCAAACCGCGTGAAACTCTGAAGAGGACATTATTAAGAGAGGCCAAAGGCATAAAATCCATTGATGAGATTGAAAGACTCGCTGAAGACAGGAAAATTGGCGAACTACTTTGCGAGCCCTATGTGACGTTTAACGGCACGGGAAAGATATAAGATAAGATTTGTAACCAATATAAAGAGCTTATTGCCCTCTCGTCGCTATGAAGAGACCCCATGTTTTTTACTTCTATCCTACTTTCACCCGATGTCACTTTTAGCTTCTTGGGGGGAAAAAATAAAGAATATGAAAATTTGACAACAAAGGAAAAGAATTAGACCCTTCAAAAGTCAAGAGAAACTGCTTGTGTATGCTCAGTGACAGTAGATGTTTTTGCGGCAAAATAATTTGATCTGTTCATATGCCACGTTCTCAGAATGGACGAATCCAGACTCCCTCGCCAAGCCCTCACGTGATCAGCGAAGGGCAAAAGAAAGCAAGGAAGGCCCAGGGAGACTCTACATAGAACCATCACTAGAGAGAGTACAACTTTGGGATTCAAACTCCATCCAAGACCTACAGCGGGCAGCGGCGAGTGGTCAGACATGGAAAGATCATTTCCGCCATATGAGCCAGTGTTGGCCCAAAAGAAATGTCAATCAGTCTATATCAACTACATGTTTACATCTTACATCCTTCCCGTGCCCTAACATCACATAAGGCTCGCATTGTAGTTAGCCAAATTTTCTTGTTTTCGGCGAACCTTTCAACCTCATCAAGAGATTGTATGCTATTGATTTGGCCTCTCTTAACAATGTCATCTTTAGAGTTTCACGGGGTCTGCCTCTTTTTCTTTGGCCTGTTGTTTTCCACTTTATTGTTTGTTTTGGGATTCTCTGACTGTTTATTCTCATCACGTGACCAACATACGTCCACCTCCTTTTTCTGATCATTCATGAGACAGGTTGCTGTTCGCTCATCTGCCTTATCTCTGCATTGTTCTTGAATTCGTTTCACTTTATACCGAGTATTTTCTTTAGGCATTTCTTTTCAAAATAGTCTAATTTCTTGTCTATTTCTTTAGTTGTTTTCCAGCTTTCACATGCATAAATAAGGGTGGATGTTACATTTGAATTAAATAATCTTAACTTGGTTTTTGTGCTTATAACTTTTGAGTGTCATATAATCTCAAGATTCTTGAAGGACAATGCTGCTTTTGCAATTCTAATTCTAACTTCCTTTCTGGTGTCACCATCTTGGTCTACTGCCGAGGTATGCAAATTAGTGTACTCCACCAACAGCTGTTTCTTCTATGTATATTTTTCCTTCTTGACTAATGGGAAGTTTCATTATTTTTGTTTTGTCCTCGTTAATTTCAAGTCCTATTTTGCTAGCCAGTGTAGACAGGATATGTTTTTTTCTTGCATCAAATTCACATTATCACTGATAAGAGTTATGTCATCAGCAAAATCAAGATCTTCTAGTTGGATCCCATGTACCCAATCAATGCCCGTTTTACCTGTGCAGCATCTTTTCATTATAAAGTCTATGGCAATTCTAAAAAGCAATGGAGATAATATATATCTTTGTTTCACGCCTGTTTCAATCTGGAACCATTCGCTCATTCCTTCTTCTGTGTTGCCTGCACAAACATATCCATTGTAGAGATCCTTAATGATGTTGACAGTTTTAAATGGTATTCCTTATAGTCTTAAAATTCTCCACAATGAATCTCCGTGTATGCTATCGAATGCCCTTTTAAAGTCTATGAAGCTCAGTATTAATGGTATTTGCATTTCAATATATTTTTCAAGTATTATTCTTAGAGTAAAGATCTGGTCGAGACAGCTTCTCCCTTTTAGAAATCCTGCTTGTTCTTCTCTCATTGTAGTAGCCACTATATCTTTAAGTCTATTCAAAATGACTTCGCAAAATACTTTTGACACAACTGATAGTAAAGTTACTCCTCTCCAATTATTGCAGTTGCTAATGCTGCATTTTTGTATTTTAACAATGAAACATTTTTTTCCCATTTAGAAGGGACCTTTTATTTTTTCCAAACGTTATTAAACATTCTTGAAGATGGCTGCAAGACATCGTTGACGATCTGGAAATGGATGCAACAGCAGCAGGCCATCTTGCTCAGAACCGAGAGGCCTACAGGAGTGCTGTTTGGGAGGCAAAGTTCCGCAAGGGACATGCAAATGAATGAATGAATGAATGAATATTAAACATTCTCTGTAGTTGGCTCATGTTGTCACTGTTAAGTTAATAGCTTTTAACATTTCAACTGTTATTTCATCTTCACCTGCAACTTTGTTGTTAGCCATTATATTCACTGCTGTTTCGGTTTCGTTCAATATAATTTCATCCAAGTTAACATTTAGTTGTGGAACTGGTAAGTCGTTTTCAAGGTTTATCAATTGCTTTTGATTTGGTCGATTTCTTGGAAGTGTTCGACTCATCTATGTTTTTGGTCTTTACTTGCTGTTAATAGAGTGTCAGTTTTGCTAAAGATTGGTCTTTCTTTGGATGTTATAGTACCTGTCAGCCTCTTTTGTATGTTATATAGAGTTTAGTTGTCTCGTGCTTTTGCTGCTTTTTCTGTCTCTTTCGCCGTATTGTCTATGTATTCTCTTTTATCCCTTCTAGCTGAACTTTTTACTTTATTGTCTAGTTCTTTGTATGTTGCTTTTGCCAAAACCTTTCCAAGATCTGTCTTTACATTCAACATGGCTAATTTGGCTGCCTGCCTTTCATGTATGTACTTCCATGTGTTTTCTGATATCCATGCTTTTCTATTTGTGTTTTTCAGTCCAGCGCTTGCTTTTGCTGCTGTGATTATGGCTGTGCTGTAAGAGTCCATAATTCATCTATATCTGTCTGCTATACCTCACTGAGTGCTGTGAAATGATTGTTAAGTTCCAGACTGAAATTACTGTTAGTATTCTCGTCTTGTGTATTGATTTCTTGCGTTGGCTTTTCAGTTTTACTTTATTTTCCCTATACACAGACTGTGATCACTATTGACATCTGAATCTCTGTATACTCTTACATCTATCAGAGATGTTCTGAATTGCGTTCTAATGCAAAAATGGTCTATCTGATTTCTGGTTCTATCATCTGGAGATATCCATGTTGTTTTATGTATTTCTTTGTGTGGAAATATTGTTCCTCCTATGATCCTGCTGTTAGACATAGTTTAAGTAAACTTTCTCCGTTCTGATTTACCGTATCAATCCTTCCTTCCCTATTACTTTTTCGACATCGGTGTTATCTTTCCCTACCTTAGCGTTGAAGTTTCGTATGACATTTAGGATGTAGTGTTTAGGGACTTTGTTAATGAGTTGTTGTAGGTGGTGATAGAAGCAGTCTTTTATTTCATCATCTGCATCGTTCATAGGTGCATAACATTGTATAATTGCAATTGTTCCGTGTCTTAGCATCGTGCTCTTGTTATACGAGACGTTTACAGCGACAATATAATTTGATCTGTTAACTGCAACCAGATGTTTACAGCGACAATATAATTTGATCTGTTAACTGCAACCAGATGTTTACAGCGACAATATAAATTGATCTGTTAACTGCAACCAGATGTTTACAGCGACAATATAATTTGATCTGTTAACTGCAACCAGATGTTTACAGCGACAATATGTAAACATTGGTGTTATTCAACATAATTCTCATCAAGTTGTACGGCTTTACGCCAGTTCGAAACAACTGCATGTATTCCTAGCCCGTACAAGATTTTCTCTTGATTATGTAACCATTTCTTCGCTGCATACATCACTCCTTCGTCATCTTCAAATCTTACCCCTCGGAGTGCATCTGTAAGTGGACCAAATAGATGGAAACCAGAGGGTGCCAAATTGGGACTATAGGGTGTATTGGATAGTACAGTCCAACTCAAGTTGGTGATTGCTTCCCGTGTTGCCAGATTTGTATGAAGGAGCGCACTGTCGTGAAGGAGAAGCAAGTCTGCTGGATTCTTGTGCGGCCGAACTCTGCGAAAACGTTGATTGAGTTTTTTCAGTGTCTTAATGTAAGCTTGCGAATTGATTGTCTCTCCTCTTGACATAACATCCACAAGAATCACACCTTCAATGTCCCAAAAGAAACTTCCATACATAGACGCTTGTGAATGTTTACAACAGTTTCTTTTTCTGCAACGAGAAATTCTATCATAGTTCGCTGCTTATACCGCAAGTTGCTAACACGCTCCATTTCAATGGTTAGGGCAGCCATATTCTTTGGCCGGTTGCGGTGCAATTTGGTTCACATAAGCAGTACATGCCATATTTAAAGTGTGCAAAATTGTATGCTTCTATTTTCATTATTAGCTGAAGAAAAGGATGTGATGCATTACTTTATGAACGTCTCTCGTAGTTTGGCGTTATGGGAGAGGATTTTTTGACTGTAACAAGTGTCTAAGGGCAAAATAAGTGTTGTTTCCTGCTTGTATCCAAGCTCTAATTTCATCTTTCACAATGCTGAAGCTATTGAATAATGTCCCCAGATATTTATATGAATGTGTTCTTTTCATCCTTATATCCTCTATTTGGATCTGACTATCTTTTGTTCCATTTCTTTGGCCATGCAATTCTCACGTACTCAATTTTCTAATAATTTATCTTTAGCCCAACTTTGTCTGCTTCTTCTTGCATATTTTGGAAATATGACATCATCAAGCCAGAAACAATGTGATAGCTCCTTGAGAAGCATGCACGAAAGAGGAACAACACCCCCCCCCCCCCCCTACTCTCGAGTAGAAGAGCCTGCAGATATTTACAAGGGGCGTTCAGAAAGTAATGCACCACATCGTTTTTTCTCAGGAAAACTATTTATTAAAAAAGCATGAAATTTATACACAATATACATGGATATGTCATGTAAACATTGGTGTTATTCAACATAATTCTCATCAAGTTGTACGGCTTTACGCCAGTTCGAAACAACTGCATGTATTCCTAGCCCGTACAAGATTTTCTCTTGATTATGTAACCATTTCTTCGCTGCATACATCACTCCTTCGTCATCTTCAAATCTTACCCCTCGGAGTGCATCTGTAAGTGGACCAAATAGATGGAAACCAGAGGGTGCCAAATTGGGACTATAGGGTGTATTGGATAGTACAGTCCAACTCAAGTTGGTGATTGCTTCCCGTGTTGCCAGATTTGTATGAAGGAGCGCACTGTCGTGAAGGAGAAGCAAGTCTGCTGGATTCTTGTGCGGCCGAACTCTGCGAAAACGTTGATTGAGTTTTTTCAGTGTCTTAATGTAAGCTTGCGAATTGATTGTCTCTCCTCTTGACATAACATCCACAAGAATCACACCTTCAATGTCCCAAAAGAAACTTCCATACATAGACGCTTGTGAATGTTTACAACAGTTTCTTTTTCTGCAACGAGAAATTCTATCATAGTTCGCTGCTTATACCGCAAGTTGCTAACACGCTCCATTTCAATGGTTAGGGCAGCCATATTCTTTGGCCGGTTGCGGTGCAATTTGGTTCACATAAGCAGTACATGCCATATTTAAAGTGTGCAAAATTGTATGCTTCTATTTTCATTATTAGCTGAAGAAAAGGATGTGATGCATTACTTTATGAACGTCTCTCGTAGTTTGGCGTTATGGGAGAGGATTTTTTGACTGTAACAAGTGTCTAAGGGCAAAATAAGTGTTGTTTCCTGCTTGTATCCAAGCTCTAATTTCATCTTTCACAATGCTGAAGCTATTGAATAATGTCCCCAGATATTTATATGAATGTGTTCTTTTCATCCTTATATCCTCTATTTGGATCTGACTATCTTTTGTTCCATTTCTTTGGCCATGCAATTCTCACGTACTCAATTTTCTAATAATTTATCTTTAGCCCAACTTTGTCTGCTTCTTCTTGCATATTTTGGAAATATGACATCATCAAGCCAGAAACAATGTGATAGCTCCTTGAGAAGCATGCACGAAAGAGGAACAACACCCCCCCCCCCCCCCTACTCTCGAGTAGAAGAGCCTGCAGATATTCACGGCAGAATGAAAAGGCTGTATGAGGACAGGTGTGTGTGGTTACGGCAGGTAAAACACACTCACAGCAAGTTTAAACTCCAGGCGTAAAATCTGGCTGACACAGCTGGCTCCAGGCCTCACACACGAACACTCCCACACTGAACATGCCCAGTGACTGTACTAACAAGCGATAAGGAGTTTTCAGTCAAGTTTGTGGTGACTTTCCGAGTCGGCTTCGTATAACATAGATGAGTTTTTAAACGACCAGTTCTCGTTCTGCAATTGCAGAATGGATGGCGAAAGATTTGAGTCAGTGCTAGTTTTACTAGAATTTAACTTGTTTTCTGTGGTGATTGCATGAAAATCACTAAAACCACAAAAACTAGTTGAATTCTTTCCAGACTAAATGTTTACGAAGAATTAGAAACATATTTTGGCCAATACACCGCAGGAAATAACATCTTGCTGGCAGAAATGCAGATGAAGCAACTGACAGCACTTATTGAGGAAAGACGATGGCGATGGCTGGGACATGTGCTCAGAATGACTGACAACTCACTAGCAAAAATAGCACTAAGATGGACACCACATGGGAACAGAAGTAAGGGTAGACCAAAAGAGACATAGAGAAGAACAACAGAAAGGATGTTGAGCAATAGAGGACTCACCTGGGCAAGAGCAGAAAAAAAGGCAAAGAAGAAGCATTTGTGAAAAACCCTTGCGGAAGCCCCATGTGCCCTCGGCACTTAAGGTTCAGAGAGAGAGAGAGGGAGAGAGAGAGAGCGTTCTACTCCATGACTTTATTACAGCTTTGAAAGTTAATATCGCGTGGGTACCACTCTTGTTGGAATATATCCTCCTAAACATACTTATCATGGGTCTCCTGCCAAGTAAACATCGGTGTTATTCAACATAATTCTCATCAAGTTGTACGGCTTTACGCCAGTTCGAAACAACTGCATGTATTCCTAGCCCGTACAAGATTTTCTCTTGATTATGTAACCATTTCTTCGCTACATACATCACTCCTTCGTCATCTTCAAATCTTACCCCTCGGAGTGCATCTGTAAGTGGACCAAATAGATGGAAACCAGAGGGTGCCAAATTGGGACTATAGGGTGTATTGGATAGTACAGTCCAACTCAAGTTGGTGATTGCTTCCCGTGTTGCCAGATTTGTATGAAGGAGCGCACTGTCGTGAAGGAGAAGCAAGTCTGCTGGATTCTTGTGCGGCCGATCTCTGCGAAAACGTTGATTGAGTTTTTTCAGTGTCTGAATGTAAGCTTGCGAATTGATTGTCTCTCCTCTTGACATAACATCCACAAGAATCACACCTTCAATGTCCCAAAAGAAACTTCCATACATAGACGCTTGTGAATGTTTACAACAGTTTCTTTTTCTGCAACGAGAAATTCTATCACAGTTCGCTGCTTATACCGCAAGTTGCTAACACGCTCCATTTCAATGGTTAGGGCAGCCATATTCTTTCGCCGGTTGCGGTGCAATTTGGTTCACATAAGCAGTACATGCCATATTTAAAGTGTGCAAAATTGTATGCTTCTATTTTCATTGTTAGCTGAAGAAAAGGATGTGATGCATTACTTTATGAACGTCTCTCGTAGTTTGGCGTTATGGGAGAGGATTTTTTGACTGTAACAAGTGTCTAAGGGCAAAATAAGTGTTGTTTCCTGCTTGTATCCAAGCTCTAATTTCATCTTTCACAATGCTGAAGCTATTGAATAATGTCCCCAGATATTTATATGAATGTGTTCTTTTCATCCTTATATCCTCTATTTGGATCTGACGATCTTTTGTTCCATTTCTTTGGCCATGCAATTCTCACGTACTCAATTTTCTAATAATTTATCTTTAGCCCAACTTTGTCTGCTTCTTCTTGCATATTTTGGAAATATGACATCATCAAGCCAGAAACAATGTGATAGCTCCTTGAGAAGCATGCACGAAAGAGGAACAACACCCCCCCCCCCCCCCTACTCTCGAGTAGAAGAGCCTGCAGATATTCACGGCAGAATGAAAAGGCTGTATGAGGACAGGTGTGTGTGGTTACGGCAGGTAAAACACACTCACAGCAAGTTTAAACTCCAGGCGTAAAATCTGGCTGACACAGCTGGCTCCAGGCCTCACACACGAACACTCCCACACTGAACATGCCCAGTGACTGTACTAACAAGCGATAAGGAGTTTTCAGTCAAGTTTGTGGTGACTTTCCGAGTCGGCTTCGTATAACATAGATGAGTTTTTAAACGACCAGTTCTCGTTCTGCAATTGCAGAATGGATGGCGAAAGATTTGAGTCAGTGCTAGTTTTACTAGAATTTAACTTGTTTTCTGTGGTGATTGCATGAAAATCACTAAAACCACAAAAACTAGTTGAATTCTTTCCAGACTAAATGTTTACGAAGAATTAGAAACATATTTTGGCCAATACACCGCAGGAAATAACATCTTGCTGGCAGAAATGCAGATGAAGCAACTGACAGCACTTATTGAGGAAAGACGCTGGCGATGGCTGGGACATGTGCTCAGAATGACTGACAACTCACTAGCAAAAATAGCACTAAGATGGACACCACAGGGGAACAGAAGTAAGGGTAGACCAAAAGAGACATAGAGAAGAACAACAGAAAGGATGTTGAGCAATAGAGGACTCACCTGGGCAAGAGCAGAAAAAAAGGCAAAGAAGAAGCATTTGTGAAAAACCCTTGCGGAAGCCCCATGTGCCCTCGGCACTTAAGGTCTCCTGCCACGTACCACTCTTGTTGGAATATATCCTCCTAAACATATTTATCATGGGTCTCCTGCCAAGTACCACTCTTGTTGGAATATATCCTCCTAAACATATTTATCATGGGTCTCCTGCCAAGTACCACTCTTGTTGGAATATATCTCTCTAAACATACTTATCATGGGTCTCCTGTCACGTACCACACCTGTTGGAATATATCTCTCTAAACATACTTATCATGGGTCTCCTGTCACGTACCACTCTTGTTGGAATATATCTCTCTAAACATACTTATCATGGGTCTCCTGCCAAGTACCACTCTTGTTGGAATATATCCTCCTAAACATATTTATCATGGGTCTCCTGCCAAGTACCACTCTTGTTGGAATATATCCTCCTAAACATATTTATCATGGGTCTCCTGCCAAGTACCACTCTTGTTGGAATATATTCTCTTAAACATAGTTATCACGGGTCTTCTGCCACGTACAACTTTTGTTGGAAGCGATGCCTTATGTGTGTAACAGTTGCATCAAACTTTACACTGACCACGGCATCTACCACTACATCTAACATGACATCTACCACTACATTAACACTTCATCTAACATGAGATCTACCACTACATCTAACACTACATCTAACACGACATTTACAACTACATCTAGCACGACATCAACCACTACATCTAACACTACATCTAACATGACATCTACCACTACATTTAACACTTCATTTAACATGAGATCTACCACTACATCTAACACTATATCTAACATAAGATCTACCACTACATCTAACACTACATCTACCATTACATCTAACATGACATCTACCACTATATCTAACACTATATCTACCACTAAATCTAGCACTACATCTAACGTGACATCTAGCACTACATCTAACATGAGATTTACTGCTATATCTAACACGACATCTACAACTACAACGACATCTTAAACTATATCTCTCAGGACATTTAAAACTACATATACCACTACAACTACCAGGAATTTCACTGCAAAATCTATCACGACATCTACCACAACGTCTATCACGACATCTAAAACTACATTTACCACTATAACTATCATCATTTCAACTGCAACATCTACCACGACATCTAACACTACTTCTACTACTACACCTACCACTACATTTAACACTTCCTATCTTATATCCTTCCCGTGCCGTTAAACGTCACATAGGGCTCGCAAAGTAGTTCGACAATTTTTCCTGTCTTCAGCGAGTCTTTCAACCTCATCAAAGGATTTTATGCCTGTTAACTTGGCCTCTCTTAATAATGTCCTCTTCAGAGTTTCACGTGGTCTGCCTCTTTTTCTTTGGCATGTTGTGTACACTTGATAGCTTTTTTTTTTTTTGATTCTCTGGTCATTTCTTCTCATCAAGTGACCAACATATGTCCATCTCCTTTTCCTGATCACCCATGAGACTGGTTGTTGTTCAGTCATCTGTCTTATCTCTGCATTGTTCTTGAATTCGTTCTACTTGATGCCGAGTATTTTCTATTTAACATTTAACACTAGATATACCATTATATCTACCACTACTTCTAACACTTCATCTAGCACTGCATCTACCACTACATCTACCACTTCATCTAGCACTGCATCTACCACTACATCTACCAATATATCTCCCACTGTATCTACCACTTCATCACACACATCTACCGTGACACCTACAACTACATCTACCACTACATATAATGCTATATCTAACAGGACCCTTCCCATCTCGAAGTCTACCATGATATCTACCATTACTTTGAACACTAGATCTACCATTACATCTATTTCGACGTCCACCATTACATCTACCTCTACATCTACCACTACATTTGCCACTACACCTACCATTACACCTACTATTACATCTACCTTTCTCTGCCACTGCATTCATCTCGATGTCTACCACTCCATCTAGCACTCCATCTACCACTACGTCTTCATTCATTCATTCATTCATTTGCATGTCCCTTGCGGAACTTTGCCTCCCTAACAGCACTTTTGTAGGCCTCACGGTTGTGAGCAAGATTGTCTGCTGCTGTTGCATCCATTTACAGATCATCAACGATGTCTTGAAGCCATATTCGCCTTGGTCTTCATTTCTTTCTTTTTCCCATTATGCACCTTTCTAAGTCAGTTTTCTCTAGACATGACATTTAATGTGTCCAAAATATTTAAGTTTTCTCTCTTTAATCCTCTTTACTAGCCAGCCTTCTTCAATATTAAGTTCTTGTTGTATGGATATATTTGTTGTTTTTTTTGTGTGCCCATGGTATTTGAAGAACTCTTGTGTAGCATTTACATTCAAAGGCATTTATGTGTTTCTTAGCTGTTTTGTTAAGTGTCCAGGTCTCACAGCATATGTTGCGATGGAAAAGATGCATGCCCTTAAAATTCTTATTTTTGTAGTTCTGTCTTTTCCTCGCCACAGATTCTTTAGTTGTTTTACTTTCTGAAGAGCGATAGATGTCCTCCTTTTAATTTCCTTCATTGTATCTCAATTATTAGTTAGCAGTGATCCAAAGATATTCAAAACTCTCCACTTCTTCCAGTTTTTCCTCATTGATACATATATCAGCTGCCTTGTTTGTTTTGTTAGTTGTCATCAATTTAGTTTTCTTCACATTAAGATAGAGGTTTTGCTCTTCGCTGTTCTTACAGACTGACATAATTAGTTTTTCCATTCCTTTTTGTGTTGTGGACAGCAATACTGTGTCATCAGCATATCTAATCTCTGGTATTTCATAACGTCCAATTGATATGGCATCGTAATATTCTTTGTCTACATCTTCTCTAACATTCCACTACGTCTACCATTACAATATACATCTACATCTGCCACCACATCTATCACGACATCTATAATAAATCTTCAATGACGTCTACTATTACATTTATCTCGACGTCTACCACTACATCTATCACTACATCTAACAATACTTCTACCACTACATCTACCACTACATCTATCACTACATCTACCACTACGTATACCATTTCATCTACCACTACATCTACAACTACGTCTATCACGATTTCAACAACTACATACACCACTACATCTACAACTACATCTATCACGATTTCAACAACTACATACACCACTACATCTACAACTACATCTATCACGACTTCCATCACTATATCAACCACTACATCTGCCATTACATCTATCTCGACGTCTAACACCACATCTACCACTACCCGTACCACTACATCTACCATTACATCTGTCACGACGTCTACCTTTACATCTGCCACTACATCTACCACTGCGCCTACTATAACATCTAATACTACATGTATCACGACTTCTTTCACTGCATCTAACACTATATCTACCACGATATCTAATACTACATCTAACACTACATCGAACACTACATTTAGCCTTAACTCCATCACTATATCTACCACGAAATCTACCATTACATTTACCACTAACTGTATCACTACATCTCTAAAACTACTTCTACCACTATACATAACACTACTTCTATCACTACATTTACCACTACGTCTATCTCTTTATCTACCACTACATCAAACACCACATCCACATCTAACAATGTCTCTTCCACTACATCCAACACTGCATATACCATTAACGCTAAAACTGTATCTACCATTCCATCTAACACTGCATCTACCACTTCATTCATCATTGTATCTACCACTACATCAAACACTGTGTCCACTACTACATCTAACACTGTATCTATCACTACAACTAACACTGTATCTATCACTACAACTAACACTGTATCTATCACTACAACTAACACTGTATCTATCACTACAACTAACACTGTATCTATCACTACAGCTAACACTGTATCTACCACTACAGTTAATACTACATATACCACTACACCTAACACTATATCTACTACTACATCTAACACTACATTCATCACTACATCTAATACTACATCTACCACTGCCTCTACCACTACATCTACCACATCACCTAACACTACATCTACTACTACCTTTAACACTACATCTATCACTGCATCTAACACTACATCTACTACTACATCTA
Source organism: Achatina immaculata (assembly GCA_009760885.1). Classification (NCBI taxonomy): domain Eukaryota; kingdom Metazoa; phylum Mollusca; class Gastropoda; order Stylommatophora; family Achatinidae; genus Lissachatina; species Lissachatina immaculata. Next base: position 62,616,938 of record CM019713.1, on the reverse strand, counting down.
CCACTACATCTAACACTACCTCTAATGCTATATCTACAACGACAATTATACGTAACCTGTTACTTGGACGTCAGCTAATATTATCCCGTGAATTTTAGATGACAATTACCGATAAATTTTAGAGTATTACATGTTGTCGCTGATGTGTTCTCTCTCTCTCCCTCTTTCTCTCTCTCTCTCTCTCCTCTTTTTCTCTTTCTTTCTCTCCTTCCCCATTTCGCTGTCGTGTCTGCCAAATATATCTGAAAGTAGTTATTTGTTTTCTCCTTGTAGTAACATTTACCCCTCCGCCACAAGACATCTTTGTTGACAACCTGGACAATGATGCCAACCTGGAACCGACTTCAGCCTGCTCCAATGTGACCTTCGTAAGTATGACAGTTAAGAACTCCGGGAAAGTGAGAATAACTATAACAATAAGAACGATGACTACAGAAAAGATAATGAGTAACCTGGTTATAGTGTAAATGAACAGTGCATGACTAAGTGAAGACCAGGGATGACAAGACATGAAAACCAGTTCAAGGTATGACCATTTTTCACAAATAAGAAATATATTGGTAGGAGAATACGCTGGTGGTCTTTGATGTGAGTTTGTACTTTGTCTTCTTTCTCTGTTTCTTTGTCCTGTACGTTTTTGTAGGATTAAGTTGTTCACCGAAATGTTAAACTGTGTGCTGGTTGACTTATAAAGCCAATCCTTACAGAATTGAAAACCAGATGAGGCTTCACGAGAGACTGGCTAAACTAAAAGAGTTGCAGATCTCTCTGCAGGTCACTTGCCACGCAAAGCAACAACCCTGGACAACCTGCAGATCACCTGGCAAGCAAAGCAACAACCCTGGGCAACCTGCAGGTCACATGGCAAGCATAGCAACAACCCTGGACAACCTGCAGTGAATAAACCAGCTTCATAACAGCCACCAGAAAAAAATTACAGGCAGATGAAACTTGACAAAAAACTGAATAAACTTTGAATGCAGAACTTACCAGCAAAGACTAAGCCAGAGGGGAGTAAGGAAGGGCAGCGGCAGACAATCAGAACTTTGCTCACAAAAAAACCGAGCTGTGTACAGTCAATGTGACACTGGCACCAGCACCCAGCATACACCAGGAACAACCCTGAGTTAAAGGCTGAGCACACGTGGGAGTACATGAGGGACATATCTCTAGGCTAGCAGCTGAGCACACGTGGGAGTACATGAGGGACACATCTCTAGGCTAGCAGCTGAGCACACGTGGGAGTACATGAGGGACACATCTCTAGGCTAGCAGCTGAGCACACGTGGGAGTACATGAGGGACACATCTCTAGGCTAGCAGCTGAGCACACGTGGGAGTACATGAGGGACACATCTCTAGGCTAGCAGCTGAGCACACGTGGGGGTACATGAGGGACACATCTCTATGTAAGGAGGGGAAAAAGTAAGCATGCAGTGACCCGGTTTTGATTGGAAATCCCACTGGCCAGAGACGGCCACGTGTGAATGGAAAATCCCCAGGCGTCCGGTCCGGCGATGACGAGGTATATAAGAAAAGGGAGAAGCATAAAGGGGGATAAGTTGAGCTCGCAAAGGTAGCGACCAGTCGTGGACGAAGATAGTCAGTTTCCGAGAGACGGAGGCTGGCGTGTGTATTTTAGTTTGTGCGCCTTTGTAAGCAGTAGTGAACTCATATTATTCAAGGACATTTTATTTGTTTAATATATAATTTTAGTAACGCCAGTTAGAATTATATGGGCATCATGTGCATCGGATTTGTGATTTGTGATGCTTTATGGATCAGAGTTTTGTAAAATACAAGAATCGTGATGTTATAAAAAGGATTGTTTTCGTATTCCGGTTATTTTATATGTAAGGTGTGAACGTATGGTAAGGTCATCCTTCCACCACTCAGCACAACGACGGCCAGACAAAATAAAGGAATTAAATAATATGAGTTCACTACTGCTTACAAAGGCGCACAAACTAAAATACACACGCCAGCCTCCGGGAAAACACTCCGTCCATGCGGAATATTCGTCTGTTACATGCACGATGTACTTGTTGCCTGATGTGGTGATTGGATAAGGTCCTGAACAGTCGATACTTAATTTCAGCATGCATGCCGGTGGGGTATCGGATATTTCTAGCGGATTTTTTATAGGTAACAAGTTTCTTGTTTTGCAGGTTTGGCACTGCTCTATGTGCTGGTTTACGTCCTCTCTCATGTTCTTCCAATAGTATCCTATTTGTATGGCTTTCAACGTTTTTTCCGTCCCCATATGCCCGTTATTATCGTGGTATTGTGATAACACCTGTTGTTGTAGATGTTGGGGCGTGACGGTTCTCAACCTGTAGTCGTCGTCGTCTTCTTTTACTTTGTATAGCACGTTATTCACTATTCTGAACTTTTCACTGGTTTTTCTTGGTAATCGGTTGTGCTTCATATCTGCTTTTAATTGTCTTATCTCCTCGTCCAGGTCTTGCTCATCTGCCATGATGGGAGGGGTGGGTAACTGTTCGGTGGGGGCTGGTAGGACTTCGGATATTGGTTGTGGTTGTGGGAAGGGATCGTATATGGGGAAATCGGTTGGCAGAAAGGATGAAGAGTTGATGGTGTTTATTTCAAGCATGTTATCCTGCTTGTTGACAGTTTCTGCTGTCTGGTGATTGTTGTCTTTATACTTTCATGTGGTAATGGGTATTTCTTACTAGATTGATGAAATTTATTATTTAATTCCTTTATTTTGTCTGGCCGTCGTTGTGCTGAGTGGTGGAAGGATGACCTTACCATACGTTCACACCTTACATATAAAATAACCGGAATACGAAAACAATCCTTTTTATAACATCACGATTCTTGTATTTTACAAAACTCTGATCCATAAAGCATCACAAATCACAAATCCGATGCACATGATGCCCATATAATTCTAACTGGCGTTACTAAAATTATATATTAAACAAATAAAATGTCCTTGAATAATATGAGTTCACTACTGCTTACAAAGGCGCACAAACTAAAATACACACGCCAGCCTCCGTCTCTCGGAAACTGACTATCTTCGTCCACGACTGGTCGCTACCTTCGCGAGCTCAACTTATCCCCCTTTATGCTTCTCCCTTTTCTTATATACCTCGTCATCGCCGGACCGGACGCCTGGGGATTTTCCATTCACACGTGGCCGTCTCTGGCCAGTGGGATTTCCAATCAAAACCGGGTCACTGCATGCTTACTTTTTCCCCTCCTTACATCTAGGCTAGCAGCTGAGCACACGTGGGAGTACATGAGGGACACATCTCTAGGCTAGCAGCTGAGCACACGTGGGAGTACATGAGGGACACATCTCTAGGCTAGCAGCTGAGCACACGTGGGAGTACATGAGGGACACATCTCTAGGCTAGCAGCAGAGATTGACTGTTCTTCAAGTTCAAGTTGAAAGTTGCTCCTACTTTTGTTTTAGTCTTAACAAACAAGCCACTGTCTAAAACACAGAAATGCTAAACAAACAAACTTACTGTTCAATGGTGGCGCTAATTTTCCACATTCGCAAGATACGGACATGAAGTTGGAATATACGAGAGTAAAGACGGACTCAGCTGCGAGCTTTTTTTTCAGTAAATACTTTTGCTTGTGGGGCTCCACTTACTTCTCTTCGTTATCATATGTTCTATCACCTGTTCTATCACATGTTCTATCACATGTTCTATCATATGTTCTGTCATATGTTCTATCAGATGTTCTATCATATGTTCTATCACATGTTCTATCATATGTTCTATCATATGTTCTATCGTCTTTCAGCTCAAACATTCGTTCTTCGCTCTGACATGGAAAGATTATCATTCATAGAGTCAGCTCTATGGGGCTCGAGAGACCAGAAACTGCTGGTCTCCATGAATTGTGGAAGTTGGGAAGTGAGTAGAACAATGATTTGTTGTGGATAGGCAGGCGGGGTTTGAGAAGGCGCCGAAGTTTCTAAAGTTGCTAGATAACTGGGGTGATGTGCTCCCACCCAGCAAGTGAGAATTTACTCTTGCCTTACGTGACTGGTGCTGTTAATACTCACAGAACTGACTGTAAAGAGTTTTCTGGCGACTGTATGAATTATGACCACCGCTGATGAGAATGTGTCATTTATAACTTATCTATACAAAAAATATGTCACAGATGACATACCTACACAAGATAGTGCCATACATAACATTTTCTGCTCGAGAATGTGTCGAATCTGACTTATCTTCATGACATTGTGTCATCTCTGACATATCTACACGATAATGCGTTATCTGAAAGATGTTTTCTCACTCAAGCCAAGACTTATATTGTTAGTTTGGATGACTTGTCGGTTAGTATTTTTTAATATGATTTGGCAAATGTTAAGAGGCAGTAATAATATTATACGAGTATGACTTTCCACGACAGTCAGTAACAGACCAAGTCACTAAAATAAAAAAGATGATAGTTTGGCCTCTCACGACAATTTCGACCTGGTCAGTTCCTTGAGAACGTGACAATTTGAACATTCAATTCAAGTGCCGTGCCGTGTGGCGTAGGCGATCATTTCTCTCCACAGTTCTCTGTCTTTAGACTTGATTATGATATCCGCCGGTGACTTACTTCCCAGCTACACTGACAGCCCATCCAGCAACTTCTCTCTCTGTATTCCTCTGTGTCTGCTTCCTTGAATTTTTCCAGCTGCCACAATGTTCCAGTTTTCCTCTTCTCAGAAAATGTCCTACAAATCTCGCTTGTCTGCCTCTAATCGTTGCTGCAATTTACTTTTTTAACTCCAGCCTCTCTTAAGACGTCTTCATTGGTTTTCTTGGCTGTCCATGGTACCTTCAACATCCTTCTTATGAACCACATTTCCATGGCCTCCACTTCTCGCTGTACTCTCTTATTCGTGGACCATGCTTCACAAACACTAAACAAAATTGGCTCGGAATCTTGTTTCCATTGATATGGATCTGTTGCATAAGTTATGTCTCATTGCCTGGAATGCTGAATTGACCTTAGTACGTCTCCTTTTTATTTCGTTGTGACATTTCCCATCGGTTGTTATAATTGTTGTTATAAACATTCCGAGTATAAAATGAGTCAAGCAACTTTAGAAACAAAATGAATATTTTCTTCTGACAAATTCTTCCTTGTCTTTCACTTACGTAGGTCCAGCCTGTAAGGACAACCTACAGGCCGCTAGTTATGGTCAGACAGCCAGGTCCTGGATCCCATGACATACAAGACAACTTATGCCTGGCCATCTTTGCTTGTTTGTGTTGCGTCTGGCCACTTGGATTGTGTGCCATTGTGGCAGCTATTCAGGTTATCCGTCTGTCTTTTTGTCTGTCTTTTTGTCTGTCTTTTTGTCTGTCCTTTTGTCCCTGAAAGATTATATGAGAAGAATTAGATGGAATATATATATATGTATGTATGTATGTATGTGTGTGTGTGTGTGTGTGCGCGCGCGAAAGAGAGAGAGAGAGATAATCTTGTTAGATTAGTTGCCTCTCACGTGATTCATTATCTTATTTTTGTGAATGTGATAGTTTCGCTTTGCATTCTTAGATTTTCTTTTCCGAAATTTATTTACTTGTGTTAAATCGGAATGAGTGATATGAACTAAAGATGAGTGATGTACGGAAGAATGTCAGACGGGCCTGTGTGCCCAGTTCTCTGCCCTCTATAAATAAAGATCGTTCCATCCATCCATCCATCCATCCATCCATCTTGTCTATTTTCAACCTGTCTATTCTCAATCTGTACATCAAAGATTATAAGTTATATTTGAATTTCTTCCTTGTCAAAATTCTGCTTTTTTTTCTTACAATAATGTGATTGTCATCTTCCAAATTATCTATAATATCGTTGTTTCTGTAGAAGTCATTCTATTCTCCCATTTTAGTCCCTCTAACTTAACTTCTGTAATGACTGAATGAAGTCAAGATTTTCCCCTTCAATAATTCGCAGAATTGTCACTCTATATATGGTCAGTAATAAGAAAGACTAAAGTGAAGATGGAAACAAGACATTGGTGATGATTTAGGAACAATGCATCATTAGCAGGGCATCTTTGCTACAACCAGGGGCCTTTAAGAGAACTATTAGGAGGCAGAGTTTTGAAAGCGACATGCCAATGATTGAAAGAATGAAAGAATAATTTGTTGTTAATCTTCTGTGTCTCTCAGTTAGTAATTTTGTGTTTAAATGTTTCATTTACATCCGTGAATCATATCCTAATTTATGCCACTATCATTTATATCCATGAAACATGTTCTACTTTAGGTCACTATAATTTATATCCCTCAACATATCCTATTTTATGCCAGTACCATTTATATCCATGAAACATATCCTATTTATATCACAGTCATTTATATCCCTGAAACACATCCTACCTTATGTAACTATCATTTATATACGTGAAAGATATTTTACTTAATGTCACTATCCCTGAAACATATCCTACTTTATGTCACTATCTTTTATACCAAATCTTTCTTTTTCCTAACAGCTGCTTGCCATGTCGTAATGTTTCTCTTAAGTCATTCTAATTCTGTCTTTCTTGCAGTCACGAAGTGCCCTGAATAGAGGCGACCTGCAGACCGCACGTACTGCTTCCACATGCGCCTCAACACTTTCGATCTTGTCCATTATCTGTGGCATATGCATCATCGTCGCTCTTATCATCCTGAAATACTCGTACGCGACCTAGAACTGTCACTGTTGGTCCAGCATAAAACATGAGTCTTGGTGCGCCAGGCTGTGACAATAAAGCATAGACAATCAAAAGGAAAATGTTTGAATCGTTCAATTATTTCTCGTCATTATTGTTTCTAGACATGCCAAAGATAACTAAACATACAGATGAAAGCCAATAAATTGATAAGTAGATAAATGGCCAAAGTGATATATAAATATAAACACTGATAACACAGGTATATTATATATATATATATATATATATATATATATATATATATATATATCCCCTCAACAATGAAAGGTATATGAGGAAGGAGACAAGACAAGACAAGACAACACACGAAAAGACAAGAAAAATAGCAAGCAGATGCATCCTTGATAAACAGAGTCTGGCAGGCAGTTTGTGCCAAAGACCATGTAGGGGAAATTTGTGACAGTAGATGAATGCTTCGGACGAATTGTGCACCTCTCCTATGGCTAACAATTATTGCTTCATTTTCTTTTTTTTCTCTATATACGAGGTATTTTCTACAATACTAATTATGCATGTACCATAGGATGTTATTTTCTCTCCTCCAATATATAATCTGCATATCAGATGATGAATCTTTGCTTTTGTTTTTTACTCATGATGCAAAATAATGTCAAAATCTCGTTGATTCATTACTGTGACCTACTAAAGTTAGTTTATGGTAATTTATATTAACAATGTCACCAATAATGATTATCATCACTATGAAGGTGTTAAGGGCCAGGGGATGCACATGGAGAGAAGTAAAGAATACATCCAAGTACAGGGCCTAAGGTAGTGACGGGCAACGATGAAGATGATATCATCACAAGGCGTATGGTTTGAAAGCAATTTCCTCTAAATATATCATCATTTCACTGAGATATATTAATCAGGTTTAGGTAAATTTAACTTAACTGAATTATCAAACACATATTATTTCACTACAGTTCAAAGTTTTGTTTTCTACAGAGCATTCTATAAAATGTATATTTTTCTTCAAGCATGTGAACAGAACCAAATACTGGATTTATAGCACTGGTCCATCACGTTTAAACATAAAAGAAATGACAAGACGATGGATGGATGGGGATGGATGGATGAATGAATGGACGGACGGACGGACAGATTCTCTGGTCGTTTCTTCTCATCACGTGACCAACATATGTCCATCTCCTTTTCCTGATCACCCATGAGACTGGTTGTTGTTCAGCCATCAGTCTTATCTCTGCGTTGTTCTTGAATTCGTTCCACTTGATGCCGAGTATTCTCCTTAGGCATTTGTTGTCTTCTATTAATACGTCTTCTAATTATTTATTTGTACTTCTATACACATTCTCTCGACTTTATTTCTGTTCTTTATTTATTTGTATTTCTGTACTTATTATTTCGACGTTGTCTTCTATTTATTAATTTGTATTTCTGTACATATTTTCTCCACTTTATTTCTTCTATTTATTTATTTGTATTTATGTGCATATTTTCTGGACTTTATGTCTTGTAATTATTTATTTGTACTTTTGTACATATTTTCTAGAATTTATGTCTTCTTATTTATTACTGTACATATCCTCTCGACTTTACGTCTCTTCTATTTATTTATTTACACTACATTTACTCTTTTCTCTCGACTTCAAGTCTTCTTCATATATCTGTACTTATTGTACTCTAGCCTCATTAGGCTGCAAATTACATGTACAACAACAGATAAGATATGTTCTGTAATTCTGCAGTAAGAGGTATAAATTGCAACACATACAAACACAATACGATCTACTCACGTGAGTCAATGTGTCAGTTAGATTGTAACCCTTTTCACTCATCTTACTCACAAACAGATCACAATTTAAACACTAAAATGTACTGAAACAAGTACTCGTTAAGTAATAAAGCTGTTCCTACTTTTTTTTCCTAGATTATACATTTTGGTATCATAGCTTTACTGCAGTGGCTCCGTGTATAGTTATATACTCATACGCTAATTATTATGTGTTAACAAATTAAACACTGCCCACAAACAACATTCTTTTATCCAAGAGCAGCTCACTTCCAAGGTGAACCGCGCCCTCTCAGTTCCAGCCTCCATCCCACGACTGAAGACTTCTTATTCTGTTCAAGCTTTATATAATATGCCCTCTAGAATTTTCCGTTTCTAAAACGAATCTAAATCTGTTGTTTCCTTCACGTAAAGAATTTCTATACTTAGACAGGATCGACTGGTCATCGCAAGAAGTTACCACAGCCTTGGCCTACAAAACAAGTAACATTTAATTATTTACGTGACTAGATTATCGTTATGTTCATCGGTCTCTTCTAGGACCTCTGTATCACATCTGAAACAACACAAAAGATTAATATTTAAAAAAAATGGATGTAAAATATACACTATGTTTTCTTTTTTTTTCTTCTCCTACTAAAAGTCAGGCAGAAAATTCACAGTACAGCTGTATAGGTATTGGGCTTATACAGCACTACGGAAATAATATGCCCGTGCACTGTGTGTGTGTCTGCCAACTTAACTATATTGTGTGTATGTGTGTGTGATGGTGTGTTACACACCCGCTGAACAAGTACTTGACTCTTGAATACTTTAAGGCACAATTACAGAGCAGACATTGACTTAATGCTACACAGTGATAAAGAGATGTTACATTGTTACATGTAACAAACAACCACACACGACAAACAACCATTACAATTCGTACACGAACATGACCAGTTTACATGTAACAACTCAACATCACAGGTGGCACACTCAACAGCACAGGTGGCACACTCAACACCACGGTGGCACACTCAACATGAATCCAAAGAGCACAGGATTTACAGCAGTTGCAAAGGTCAACAAAAGTTTGCTGATGAAATCCCCATTTATAAATGAGTGCTGTAGATTCATGTGTACTGGAAACTGACGAGACAATCAACATGAGAGCAGAAAGGATGTCCGGCTATTAACATTGACACTCACACGACCAAACAAAACACTGGAAGACATGTTAACCCCATGTATACTGAAAACAGCAACATACCTTTCAATAAGCTATCACAACCTAGTCTAAAAAAGGAGACAAATCAGCACACAAACTCTATATAATACCTTGCGAAAATGTCCTAAAAAAGGACAAATCAATTTACAACTACTACATACTAACTTTAACACATATTTGTCCTGAAAAGGACAACTAACCACAAAAACTTACATTACGAACCAAACAATCCTAGCAGACATTCCAGAACAAACCAACGCGTCCTCTCATTTCAACATCTTGCACAGAATTGTTCTTCCTCTGCAACATCTTGCACAGAACTATTCTTCCTCTGCAACATCCTGCACAGAACTATTCTTCCTCTGCAACATCTTGCACAGAACTATTCTTCCTCTGCAACATCTTGCACAGAACTATTCTTCCTCTGCAACATCTTGCACAGAACTATTCTTCATCTGCAACATCTTGCACAGAACTGTTCTTCCTCTGGAACATTTTGCACATAACTGTTCTTCCTCTGCAACATCTTGCTTAGAACGGTTCTTCCTCTGCAACATCTTGCACAGAACTGTTCTTCCTCTGGAACATTTTGCACATAACTGTTCTTCCTCTACAACATCTCGCACAGAACTGTTCTTCCTCTGCAACATCTTGCACAGAACTGTTCTTCCTCTGGAACATTTTGCACATAACTGTTCTTCCTCTACAACATCTTGCACAGAACTGTTCTGCAACATCTTGCACAGAACTGTTCTGCAACATCTTGCACAGAACTGACTCATTCTTGAATCCAGCCGACTCATCCCCGTGACTGAGGTAGCCAGTAGGGTCAGGGAGATAACTCTTTCCTCCTGCTCGCTTAAACAGCTGACTATCGGTCAAGAACCTTTGACCACTACAGGGTTTGTAGCCCACATTCTGGAACAGAATAAACATTCTGGTACACAGCTATGCGATCTTTGAAAAAGATTTCAGGCAAAATATTTGACTGTTGCATGTTCTGTATTTGTATGTACTCATCTTCTTTTCTGTCCTTGTTTCTGCACACTTTTCTCACTATTTCTATTATTTTTGCAAACTCTAAATAGTACGTCTCCATCTATTTTCATCATTTTTATGATCGCATGTGAGTTGAACACCAGAGTTCAACAAAGATGTATGGCTGGCATCATTCATAAAACTGTCGTCATGGTATCTTTGAGGAAACATCAAAACAATCTCTTTTTTTCCGAAATCACAACCAGAAAACTCACAGAAAAACTCTCTTTAAGAAGAAAGACAAACATCATATACATCTTTACTACAATTTTACAAACATATTTAATTTTCTAAGACCCCTGTGTCACACTTTTACAGTCTCCTTTACTCTTTCAGGACCTCTGTATCACAATCTCACACTTAAAAAACAAGTTCCTAGGACCCAGAAATCTCAAAGTCGTCTTTAATCGTCTATACCTCGGTATCACACTCGCACATTCTTTTTTAATCTTCTTAGACCTCCGTATCTCAATCTCACATCTTCCTGAATCATCTATTACATCAGTATCACTATCTCACAGCTCTCTCTAGTCTTCCAGGACCTCTGTATCACACTCTAACAGACTTGTTTAATCTCCTAAGACCTCTGCATCATTATCTCACAACCTTCTTGAATCTTCTAGGATCCCTGTTTCTAATCTGACAGTTTTTTATAATCTTCTAGTACCTCTATGTCACTATCTAACAGTCTTCTATAATATTCTAGGATCTCATTATCACACTCTCACAGTTCTAATTAATCTTCTAGGGCCTCATTATCATAGTCTCACAGTTCTAATTAATCTTCTTGGGCCTCATTATCACGCTCTCACAGTTCTAATTAATCTTCTAGGGCCTCATTATCACACTCTCACAGTTCTAATTAATCTTCTAGGGCCTCATTATCATAGTCTCACAGTTCTAATTAATCTTCTAGGGCCTCATTATCACACTCTCACAGTTCTAATTAATCTTCTAGGGCCTCATTATCACACTCTCACAGTTCTAATTAATCTTCTAGGGCCTCATTATCACACTCTCACAGTTCTAATTAATCTTCTAGGGCCTCATTATCATAGTCTCACAGTTCTAATTAATCTTCTTGGGCCTCATTATCACACTCTCACAGTTCTAATTAATCTTCTAGGGCCTCATTATCACACTCTCACAGTTCTAATTAATCTTCTAGGGCCTCATTATCATAGTCTCACAGTTCTAATTAATCTTCTAGGGCCTCATTATCACACTCTCACAGTTCTAATTAATCTTCTAGGGCCTCATTATCACACTCTCACAGTTCTAATTAATCTTCTAGGGCCTCATTATCTCACTCTCAGAGTTCTAATTAATCTTCCATGGCCTCATTATCACTCTCTCACAGTTCTAATTAATCTTCCATGGCCTCATTATCACACTCTCACAGTTCTAATTAATCTTCTAGGGCCTCATTATCACACTCTCACAGTTCTAATTAATCTTCCATGGCCTCATTATCACTCTCTCACAGTTCTAATTAATCTTCCATGGCCTCATTATCACACTCTCACAGTTCTAATTAATCTTCTAGGGCCTCATTATCACACTCTCACAGTTCTAATTAATCTTCTATGGCCTCATTATCACACTCTCACAGTTCTAATTAATCTTCTATGGCCTCATTATCACACTCTCAGAGTTCTAATTAATCTTCTATGGCCTCATTATCACACTCACAGTTCTAATTAATCTTCTAGGGCCTCATTATCACACTCTCGCGCTCTTATTTAATCTTCTATGACATGTGCATCTCGGGCTCGCAGTTTTCTATAATCTTCTACTGCCTTCATATCACAATCAATCTTGGAGGACCCCATGACGAATTTGTCGTGCACACAAGCCAACTCACTTTCGTCAGAGAATATTTTAAGCTGTGTCCTACGTCTAATCAAGTCATTTGTAGCGCTTTACAACTTTTCTCTCCCTGTCTTCATCTAGCTATATTTAACATTTGTTGGTGCAAGATTACATTTTATAACTAGTTGGGGGGGGGGGGGATATTTTATCCAGATGTTACAGACCAACAATGCCTTGGCAATGTACTACCGTACTCGAGGCCAGTCTAGTTATCCCAACATGACCGCCAACCCTGGTTCTATAATGCTAATTATGCATAAATCCTGAGCATTTAATCAATACATTGACATGCAGTACACATCATAAAGTATGAATTAAGGACAAAGCATTTTAATCCCATTATACGCCACAACAACACGTACGACTGACGTTGACATCAACATGACATCAAGACAGGTGTCATAATGATAATTAAGCATGGTATCATGTGATAATGACTTCTCATGTTGCATTATTGAAAACCTGATGGAGCTGGGGTCCCGGGCTCTCTTGGCCCCACACGTAGCCTACACTAAGAATCTAATGTGCAGCGGCACTTAATCCACCCAGCTACCGCTGCCATGACACACCTCTATATAAAGGAGATGCAACAGCACAAGATCATTCTACATGAAAGCACAACAAGGAATCAAATATGTTGTTCATGCAATATATACATAAAATTGTGTGTATGTACGTTCGAGCATCACGCTGGAACGCTTGGAGCAATTTCAACCAAACTTGACACACATATGACTTACAGTCTGGACAATGCACTGTGTGTGTTAGATCATCCCTATGACCCCTAGGGGGCCTGGGTGGTGAGGGTTGGTTTGAAACAGACCGGTGCAAAAATTACCCCCATTGAACGACGGGAAGTAACTCCTGTGATATTTATGCCTGCTTTGGATTACCGACTGTGATGGATAAAGGTCAGGCCACACAAATGGATGACGTTATATCTGCTGAGGTGCCGAACTTTTGGCATTGTTAACGAGAAAAATGATACACGGAGCAGATTTCTGATTCAAGAAAGACACCCTACTGTTGTTCACCACAGCGTCCATTTAGAAAATGGTCAGAGTGTTTATTTAATAACAGAGAGCGCCCATACAGTGGTTGATCAGCCACCAACCACATGGGGGAGGGGAGCTAGCGGTGGAGGTAGGATGGGAGTGGCATTTGCAAATCATCGAAAACAACCGATATTAGTGTCGAATCATTTAGTGTCCCTAAAATTAATATTGCCACTCCCGATGCCGTTTAAATCCAAGGTCAGCTCCTGTCGGCTTGGGGGTCCTTAGGCTAAGGGTGGGAAGGAGGTGTCATGTACCAAGCATCGAAAAACGACCGATATTAGCGTCGAATCAATCCTAGTTTTCGGGGTCCCTGAGATGAATAGTGACACTCACGACATCGTTTAATTCCAAGGTCAGCCCCCATCGGCTGTGGGGGGGGGGGGGGGCGCAAGGGGCGGGGTGGGATTGAGGGTTATATGTAAAGATAATCTAAATCGACCAATATTAGTGTCGAAACCATAGTTTTTGGGGTCGCCGAGATGAAAAATGACACTCCCGATGCCGTTTAAGTCCAAGCTCAGGCTCCATCGGCAAGGAGGTTCTGGGGGTGAAGGTAGGAAATAAAATTTCCAAAGAGACCGAGATTAGTGTCGAATCCATAGTGTTCGGGATCGATAAGCTGATTGGTGACAGTCCTAATGATAATTAAATCCAAGTTTAGTCGAATAGAACGAATAGAATTCTGAAGAACAGTCTAGACCCTTTAGAATCTTCTAGAAGGTTGTGGAAATGAACAGAACTTTCGTGATTAGGATAAATAAATACCCGGACAACGTCGGGTACTTAGCTAGTGTATCTATAAACCAAACTGAAATCATGTCCAGATTGATACGTAAATACAGAAATCCTGAGCATTTAATCAATACATTGACATGCAGTACACATCATAAAGTATGAATTAAGGACAAAGCATTTTAATCCCACTATACGCCACAACAACACGTACGACTGACGTTGACATCAACATGACATCAAGACAGGTGTCATAATGATAATTAAGCATGGTATCATATGATAATGACTTCTCATGTTGCATTATTGAAAACCTGATGGAGCTGGGGTCCCGGGCTCTCTTGGCCCCACACGTAGCCTACACTAAGAATCTAATGTGCAGCGGCACTTAATCCACCCAGCTACCGCTGCCATGACACACCTCTATATAAAGGAGATGCAACAGCACAAGATCATTCTACATGAAAGCACAACAAGGAATCAAATATGTTGTTCATGCAATATATACATAAAATTGTGTGTATGTACGTTCGAGCATCACGCTGGAACGCTTGGAGCAATTTCAACCAAACTTGACACACATATGACTTACAGTCTGGACAATGCACTGTGTGTGTTAGATCATCCCTATGACCCCTAGGGGGCCTGGGTGGTGAGGGTTGGTTTGAAACAGACCGGTGCAAAAATTACCCCCATTGAACGACGGGAAGTAACTCCCGTGATATTTATGCCTGCTTTGGATTGCCGACTGTGATGGATAAAGGTCAGGCCACACAAATGGATGACGTTATATTTGCTGAGGTGCCGAACTTTTGGCATTGTTAACGAGAAAAATGATACACGGAGCAGATTTCTGATTCAAGAAAGACACCCTACTGTTGTTCACCACAGCGTCCATTTAGAAAATGGTCAGAGTGTTTATTTCATAACAGAGAGCGCCCATACAGTGTTTGATCAGCCACTAACCACATGGGGGAGGGGAGCTAGCGGTGGAGGTAGGATGGGAGTGGCATTTGCAAATCATCGAAAACAACCGATATTAGTGTCGAATCATTTAGTGTCCCTAAAATTAATATTGCCACTCCCGATGCCGTTTAAATCCAAGGTCAGCTCCTGTCGGCTTGGGGGTCCTTAGGCTGAGGGTGGGAAGGAGGTGTCATGTACCAAGCATCGAAAAACGACCGATATTAGCGTCGAATCAATCATAGTTTTCGGGGTCCCTGAGATGAATAGTGACACTCACGACATCGTTTAATTCCAAGGTCAGCCCCCATCGGCTGTGGGGGGGGGGCGCAAGGGGCGGGGTGGGATTGAGGGTTATATGTAAAGATAATCTAAATCGACCAATATTAGTGTCGAAACCATAGTTTTTGGGGTCGCCGAGATGAAAAATGACACTCCCGATGCCGTTTAAGTCCAAGCTCAGCCCCCATCGGCAAGGAGGTTCTGGGGGTGAAGGTAGGAAATAAAATGTCCAAAGAGACCGAGATTAGTGTCGAATCCATAGTGTTCGGGATCGATAAGCTGATTGGTGACAGTCCTAATGATAATTAAATCCAAGTTTAGTCGAATAGAACGAATAGAATTCTGAAGAACAGTCTAGACCCTTTAGAATCTTCTAGAAGGTTGTGGAAATGAACAGAACTTTCGTGATTAGGATAAATAAATACCCGGACAACGTCGGGTACTTAGCTAGTATATCTATAAACCAAACTGAAATCATGTCCAGATTGATACGTAAATACAGAAACCTACATCACAGCTTGCAGCACAACTACATAATCTACACCACACGAGGTGGGCTCGGGAAGAATCTAGCCAACGATCACCATAATATACGGAATGTCCGTCACATCTATAGGCATAACTAAACACAAGACACCTCTCGGCCATTCCCTCTATCTACACTGATTCAAGCCAATGTTATATATATATATATATATATATATATATATATATATATATATATATAATGAGGAATGTTAGAGAAGATGTAGACAAAGAGTATTACGATGCTATAACATTTGGAGGTTATGAAATACCAGAGATTAGATATGCTGATGACACAGTATTACTGTCCACAACACAAAATAGAATGGAAAAACTAGGTCCGTAAGAATAGCGAAGAGCAAAACCTCTATCTTAATGCAAAGGAAACTAAATTGATGACAACTGACAAAACAAATAAGGCAGCTGAAATATGTATAAATGAGGAAAAACTGGAAGAAGTGGAGAGTTTTGAATATCTTGGATCACTACTAAATAGTAATGGAGATACAATGGGGGGAATTAAATGGAGGACATCTATCGCTCTTCACAAAGTAAAACAACTAAAGAATCTGTGGAGAGGAGCAGACAGAACTACAAAAATAAGATTTTTTAGGGCATGCATCTTTCACATCGCAACATATGCCTGTGAGACCTGGACACTTAACAAAACAGCTGAGGAACATATAAATGTCTTTGAATGTAAATGCAACAGAAGAGTTCTTCAAATATCATGGGCACAAAAAAAGAACAAATATATCTATACTACAAGAACTTAATACTGAAGAAGTCTGGCTAGTAAAGAGGATTAAAGAGAGAAAACTTAAATATTTTGGACAAGTGAAACGTCATGATAATCTAGAGAATACCGTCTTGGAAAGGTACATAGTGGGAAAAAGAAAGAGAGGAAGACCAAGGCGAAGATGGCTGCAGGACATCGTTGATGATCTGCAAATCGATGCCGCAGCAGCAGGCCATCTTGCTCACAACCGAGAGGCATACAGGAGTGCTGTTTGGGAGGCAAAGTTCCGCAAGGGACATGCAAATGAATGAATGAATGAATATATATATATATATATATATATATATATATATATCCCCTAAACTAATTACCAGTCATGTGGACTATGACGCTCCGGTGTGAAGGTCATACACCCCTCAATCTAAACGTGCATCGTCCACAATATCATTATTATGTATGCGTTGTATTTTCTGGTGTAAGGTTTTGCCTTTATTCTGTTTACTTCATACTGTTTCCCATAAAATTGACAGGAACGGAAAGCGCGCCCGGACCGACGTAAACAAAGACGTTAGATAGCTGTATTAGAGAAGACATCTGATTGGTCAGTAGGTCACATATATCAACCAGACCGGCTGACAGAATTCAAAGTCTGTCAGTTTTGAGGTTTTAACAGTTGGCGGCAAGTAAGAAATGACGAAACATAAAACATATAATTTTCAGAGATTATTCTTTCATAAAAGTTTACAGTACAACCACACCAAAAAGATCCCAGGATCCCGGGGTCCCTCAGGCTCTAAAAATGAGTACCGGGGAAATTATGGGATATTGACCACATCACTCTTTCGTGTGCCGATGATCTTGAAAATACGAATCTAGCACCACATTCCCAATACTAAACAAGAATATTGGTGCTGGTTATCCATTTTTTAATATACAGGTAGTATTATTTACACACTATTCTATTCTGTTCTGCCTATTATGCCAGCTTATTTAGTATGTCTCACTTATCTGCACTACATTTTACTAGTATTATACCTTAGTATGTCTGAATTCTCTGCCCTACATTTCACTAGCATGATACCTTGTATGTCTGACTTCTCTGCCCTACATTTTACTAGTATTATAACTCAGTATGTCTGTCTTCTCTGCACTACATTTTACTAGTATTATACCTTAGTATGTCTGTCTTCTCTGCACTGCATTTTACTAGTATTATACATTAGTATGTCTGACATCTCTACCCTAAATTTCACTAGTATTATATCTTAGTATGTCTGACATCTCTGCCCTAAATTTCACTAGAATTATATCTTAGTTTGTCTGACATCTCTGCACTACATTTCACTAGTATTATATCTTAGTATGTATGACATCTCTGCCCTAAATTTCACTAGTATTATACCTTAGTATGTCTGATATCTCTGCACTACATTTCACTAGTATTATATCTTAGTATGTCTGAGTTATGAGCCCTACATTTCACTAGTATTATATCTTAGTATGTCTGACATCTCTGCCCTACATTTCACTAGTATTATATTTTAGTATGTCTGACATCTCTGCCCTACATTTCACTAGTATTATATTTTAGTATGTCTGACATCTCTACCCTACATTTCACTAGTATTATACCTAAGTATGTCTGACATCTCTGCCCTACATTTCACTAGTATTATACCTTAGTATGTCTGATATCTCTGCACTACATTTCACTAGTATTATACTTTAGTATGTCTGACATCTCTGCCCTACATTTCACTAGTATTATACCTTAGTATGTCTGACATCTCTACCCTAAATTTCACTAGTATTATACCTTAGTATGTCTGACATCTCTGCCCTACATTTCACTAGTATTATACCTTAGTATGTCTGACATCTCTACCCTAAATTTCACTAGTATTATATCTTAGTATGTCTGACATCTCTGCCCTACATTTCACTAGTATTATGTGTTAGTATGTCTGACTTGTATGCTCTACATTTCATTAGTATTATGCCTTAGTGACTCTGAACTTAAACCTCCACTGTAATTTGACTCCATAGTATTAACCAGTGTATCAGTGACAGACAGTCAAGATTTCTCTCTTTCAAACAATCAAAGTCTATCTCTTTCGTCGTTTCTTCCTTGTCGGTTTTACTGCCTGCTTGGTGTCTAGTTGGTGTCTATTGGTATCTACTTGTTGTCTGCTTGATATACGCTGACAGACCAACTCTCCCATATACCGCACTCACTCAGTGGCAACGCAAATAGCAGCTGTGTAGATTATGATGGTTTTATCTGGTGCAAGTGGTGACATAATGGCGATGACGATGAATGGAAAATAGTGACAATGACAATTATAAATAACACGACATGACGTTACTCCAGTAATACAACATATATGGTTCCAGGCGTCTACTAACTTCAACGCCATCATACTCCTATTACTTACTAGATTCACTATTCTGTACTACAACAAAAAACCACTGCCAACACATAGGTCACAGACTCGTCACGTAATAAAGATATTCCTACTTTTTTTCTCCTAGTTTATACATTTTAGTGTTTAAGTTGTGATTTGTTTGTGAGCAAGATGAATGAAAAGGGCTACAATCTCATTGACCCATTGACTCACGTGAGTAGATCGTGTTGTGTTTGTATGTGTTGCAGTTTATATCTCTTACTGCAGAATTACTGAGTATATCTTATCTGTTGCTGTACATACATACAATCTGCAGCCTAATGAGGCTAGAGTACGAAGAAGGCTTGAAGTCGAGAGAAAAGAGTGAATGTAGTGTAAACAAATAAATAGAAGAGACATAAAGTCGAGGGGATATTTACAGTAATATAATTACAAAGAAGAAGACATAAAGTCTAGAAAATGTGTACATACGTACAAATAAATAAACAGAAGATATAAAATCGAGAAAATGTGTACAAAAGTACAGATAAATAAATAGAAGACATAATGTCGAGAACATATGTACAGAAATACAAATCAATACACAAAAGACAAAACTGAAAGAATAAGTATAGAAATACAAATAAATAAACGAAAGAAATAAAGTCGAGAGAATATGCACAGAAGTATAAATAGAAGACAAACAGTCGAGAGAATATGCACAGAAGTACAAATAAATAAACAGAAGACATAAAGTCGAAATAATATGTAAAATGGTACAAATAATACAGAAGAAGACATAAAATCGAAAGAAGAGTTACAGAAGTACAAAATAGACAAGTGTACAAATAAAGAGCTGTATGTATTTATGTGTATGTGGTGTGTATTATTAAAGGGAACCTAGGATACTGAGTATAAACCTACTACTAGGAACAGGGCCTCTTTAACAGCATCAGGGGCCGCTGAGCAAAGTGAATCTATGGGCCCCCACCATTCCTCTCTAACCTACGCAAGTAATGTTAGGAGTTAAAGTATAAGTAGTTACTAGAATTAAGAATATTTTAGTTAGTACTTTTAATAAAATTAACTTTCACTCGCCATGTACATTCATATACATAGATTTACATGGGCTGAATTTGTGGAGATTGATTGATTGATTGATTGATCTTTATTTCAAAAGGGTTAAGAATTGGGCACGCAGGCCCGTCTGACATTCTGCCCTTTATCATACATCTTTCACTCTATTCCAGACATTCTACAAATATGCTGTTCATATAACAAACATAACTAACATTGAAGCTGAGAGACATAAAATAAAATATAACTTTTACGTTTCACTCTTAAACATTCACTCAGTATAGAAGTAACTACATACATTATAAATGACTATCTACTAAACAAAATTTTCGGGACTATACAGAAAACAATTAATTGTATTCGGTGTCTGTAAGAGCAGCTTAAGATAACTTTTAAGTTTTATAATTCATGGAGGCATGTAGTCGACATCAAATAGATACTGGGAAAGCTTGTAGTTGTAGGAAGGAGTATAATTTATATTTTTTATATAGGATGGGAGGGTATTCCAAAGATGAGCAGCAGAATAACTAAAGCTTTTCTTGTAAAGATCAAGTCTAGGTTTTGGAAGACATATGTTGTTCAAGCATTGGCTGCACTTTGGGCTAAATTTAAACAGGTTCCATAGATAAGGCGGGGCATGCCGTGAAAGAATCTGATGTACTAACTTGGCTTTGTTGAAGAGGAACCTGTTCTTAAAGGGTAGTATTTTGATACGTTTGTGATGATTAGTTGTTTGTGCTTGATCTTTGTCACTAATGAGCTTTACTGCTCGCTTTTGGAGAGAGCAAAGCCTCTTTGTATTTGACACTGAGCAACCATCCCAAACTGTTGAGCAATAGTCTAAATGTGTTTGTATATGAGCTATGTAGTATGTCTTCCTAGTGTCTTGATCTATGAAGTGCTTAATTTTAGCTAATTGGTATACTTTTTGTGCGATGAGTTTTGTTAGACATTGCACATGAGAGTTCCAGGTCAGATGTTGGTCAATAATAAGACCTAGTGTTTTGTGCTCGCTAACGTTTTCTATCTGTGATGTTTCTGTACAGAGCCGAAGTGTTGTTTTTGTTGCATTTTGTAGTTTCTGTCTTGTTGTTATGAGCACTGATTTTGTTTTCTCGGTGTTTATAATCATGCCATTATTTTTGCTCCATCCAATTAAATTGTATAACTCGACCTGAAGAGTTGATTCTAGATTAACACAATCGTAGTCACTGGTGTAGACTGTGCAATCATCGGCAAAAAGGTCACAAGAAGAGTGTTTAAGATGAAGTGGAAGATCATTGATATAGATAGCAAAGAGCAACGGGCCTAGAATAGAACCTTGCGGAACACCAGTGTCAACTTTAGCAGAATTTGATAGAGAATTGTTGAAGAATACTACCTGTTGTCTGTCTGAAAGAAACGATGCAATTAATTTTATTAGGTCAGGGTGCAGTCTATAAGTCTTTATTTTTCTTACAAGAATATCGTGGTCAATCATATCAAATGCCTTTTTAAAGTCGACAAAGATGGTACCACATAGTCTGTCTTCATTTATGTTTACTAACCAGTTTTCTGTCATTTTGGTAAGAGCTGTGTGGCAGGAATGATTGGGTCTAAAGCCTGACTGACTGTCTATGAGTAAATTATTCTCTTGCATGTGTCGTAGAGTTATTTTGTGTATGTGTTTTTCGAGTGGTTTTGATAATGACGATAATATGGATATTGGTCTATAGTTGGTAAGATTGTTGGATGAGCCAGATTTAAAGCGAGGATACACCTTAGCAGTTTTAAAAGCCTCAGGGAAATAGCATTTTGCAATGCACTGGTTGTAAATATATGTTAGTGTATGTGAAATGACAGGTGCAGCATAACGTAAGATCTTATTACTAATATCATCAAGCCCAGCTGTATTGTTGTTTTTTAAAGTTGAGAGATAACTGTGAACTTCACTGACTGTTAAGAATGGAATGTGTAACTGTTTAAAATCAGTACATCTGCTGTCCAGGAATGTTTGTAGTTCATGTAAGTCGCATACAGGAGCTGATATTGATGATTTAAGAACGTTGATTTCTTCTCTGAAATGTGTACTGATATGTGCGCTAGTGTATGCACGATTGATAGCTTGAGAATCAAATTCTTTTCTTTTATTTGATAGGGTATTTATGGCTTTCCAAATTGATTTACTGTCTGATTTATTCTGTATTAGATTACTGAAATAATTTTTTTTCTCTTGTCTTATTAAGTATTGAACTTTGTTTCTGAGTGAACGGTAGGTCATAAAGTCCTTGATTTTGTGCGCCCGATCACGTTCTCTCATGGATTGTAGTATTTCAGGTGTTATCCAAGGTGACTTCGTCTGGTGTTTTACTCTCACCTCTTTCATGGGGACATGTTTGTCTAATATATCTCTGAAGATCTTTAGCCAATATTCTATTGCCTCATCAGGGTCAGTTAGTTGGTACACGTGTGTAAGTGAAGATTCTTGCAAATCATTAAGGAATAATTCTAGGTTAAATTTTCTGAAGCTCCTAAATTTCATACTGATGTGATTGTGTTTAGGAAGTTTATACCCCTTTCTTGTCCACGTACAGCAGACTGGGTAATGATCACTTAACGAAGTATGAGGGATGTTACATTCAATGATGTTTTCTGGCTGGGCTACATATATATGATCTAATAATGTGGATGATACTTCTGTTGCTCTGGTAGATTTGGTGACAATTTGGCAAAGATTATAGGATAATATAATATTGCTCCAAGTTAGATTTGATTGTGTTAGATCTATGTTGAAATCTCCAAGAATGATAATATCTTTGAACCTAAAGGTTGAAACCTCATCCATCATAGTCGTGAAGTGATCGTACCACAGAGATGATGCATTTGGATTACGGTACAAAAGTCCAATAATTAATGGACTCTGGTTTGGCATTTTAACTTCCACCCAAATACACTCTACCTCTGATGATTCGAGGTCTTCTCTACGACTAAACTGAATAGTTGTGGAGACATACATTACTAGACCTGTTTCTAGTTTCCTGGTTGGGTCACGCCGGATCAGGTTAAAACCGTTAATTCTAATATCTTCATCGGTTATGTTCCTATTTAAACGGCTTTCAGAGAAGCCAAAAATGTGGAAATTTTGATGTAATATGTGTGAGAGGAACAGACAGAACTACAAAAATAAGATTTTTAAGGACATGCATCTTTCACATCGCAACATATGCCTGTGAGACCTGGACACTTAACAAAACAGCTGAGAAACACATAAATGCCTTTGAATGTAGATGCTACAGAAGAGTTCTTCGAATCTCATGGACACAAAAAAGAACAAATATGTCCTTACTACAAGAACTTATTATTGAAGAAGGCTGGCTAATAAAGAGGATTAAATAGAGAAAACTTAAATATTTTGGACACATTGAACGTCATGATAATCTAGAGAAACCCGTCTTGGAAGGGTACATAATGGGAAAAAGAAAGAGAGGAAGACCAAGGCGAAGATGGATGGAAGACATCGTTGATGATCTGCAAATGGATGCATCAGCAACAGGCCATCTTGCTTACAACCGAGAGGCCTACAGGAGAGCTGTTAGGGAGGCAAAGTTCCGCTAGGGACATGCAAATGAATGGATGAATGATTGGACCCCACACCTACCATGTACTTAGGACCCCACACCTACCAAGTACTTAGGACCCCACACCTACCATGTACTTAGGACCCCACACCTACCATGTACTTAGGACCCCACACCTACCATGTACTTAGGACCCCACACCTACCAAGTACTTAGGACCCCACACCTACCATGTACTTAGGACCCCACACCTACCAAGTACTTAGGACCCTTGGGTAGTACCTTGGTGGGTCCATGGGTGCGTTCAGACATCATTTACTAGGAGATACACACACACACATATATATATATATATATATCCCGGATGTGATTAAACAATGGTAAATCGAATATGGCAAAGGAACGACCTAGCTGGCTATACAAAGCAGGGTGTGGACTTAGTACACTGAGTACTGACCTACTACGAGACATGAATATACTTAATGAACAAGTACACTGTGTGGAGTATTGAGTGAATAACCACACATACAAGATCAGTGTGCTAGAGTGGGTGGTGGAGATAAACTAACGTTGCCATGTTTAACATTTGTAAATGATGTGTCTTTGTATGCTTTATTACGTTGCTATTGATTGTTGATATGACGCAAGGCTGGGTGAGTGCTCTAAGAAGACAAGAAACAGAGCAGAGTGGAGATTCATTGCAGCCAACCTTCCATGGGAGACAACACCAGATGATGATGATGATGATGATGAGTAATAATAATATAATAATACGAAAATACGCAAAAAAAACTATTGTTGGGAAAAATACAAATATCCAGAACCTCTTTATCACAATTTCACAGACTTCTTTATTCTTCCAGGACCTCACTATATACAGTTTTATTTAATCTTCTACACCCATAATCTTATCTTATATCTTATATCCTTCCCGTGCCGTTAAACGTCACATAGGGCTCGCAAAGTAGTTCGCCAATTTTACACGCATAATCAGTACTCTAGAATATATATATATATATATATATATATATATATATAATGAAGCAATGATTGTCAGCCTTAGAAGTGGTGTACAGTTCTTCTGAAGCATTCATCTGCTGTCACAAATTGCCTGCCAGACTCTGTTTATCAATAATGCATCTGCTTGCCAAGTGTCTTGTCTCTTCTTGTGTTGTCTTGCCATTTGTCGTGTCTTTTCTTGTGTTGTCTTGCCATTTGTCGTGTCTTTTCTTGTGTTGTCTTGCCATTTGTCGTGTCTTTTCTTGTGTTGTCTTGCCATTTGTCGTGTCTTTTCTTGTGTTGTCTTGCCACTTGTCTTGTTTTTTCTTGTGTTGTCTTGCCATTTGTCTTGTCTTTTCTTGTGTTGTCTTGCCATTTGTCTTGTATTTTCTTGTATGAGCCGGTGAATTATCATGATGAAGAAAAATCTGCCAGGTGTTGAATACTCGGGTCGGACTCGGAGAATCCTTTCAATAGCCGTTTAAAAATTCTTAAATAAACTTTGGCAGTGACAGTCTGTCCCTTTGGAATAAATTCTTTGTGAATAAATCCTTTGCTGTCATAAAGGCACATCAACATTGTCTTCACTTTCGACTTTTGAAGACGAAATATTTTTGCATTTTGGTGATGATGATGACTTCCACTAAGCACTTTGGGGTTTAGTTGTGGGATCATAGAGGAAAATCTATGTTTCATCTTCTTCAACAATCAAATTTAAGAATTGTTTATTTCTGCGTCACGTTTTGATGATGTCTTTTGCGTCTCTCATAGATGTAAGGGCTTATAGGGGTGCAGATGTTAACAGTGTGCATAGGGAAAATAAACATAACCTGTGCATAGGGAAAATAAAAATAAAATTGGAAAGCCAACACAACAAATCAGTACACAGAAAGATAAACAGCCACAGCCTTCAAGAAGAAAATACTAATAGTAATTTCAATCAGGAACTTGCCAATCATTCCAAAACACCCAGTGAAGTAGAGGAGATAGGTATAGATTAATTATGGAATTCTTACAGCACAGCCATATTCTCAGCAGCAAAAGCAAGCGCTGGACTAAAAAAAAAACAAATAGAAAAGAACGGATATCAGAAAACACATGGGAATATATACATGAAAGACGAGCAGTCAAATTAGACATGGTGAATGTAAAAATAGATCTTGGAAAAGATCTGGTGAAAGCAACATACAAAGAACTAGACAAGAAAGTAAAAAGTTCAGCTAGAAGGGATAAAAGAGAATACATAGACAATATGGCGAAAGAGGCAGAAAAAGCAGCAAAAACAAGAGACAGCAAAACTTTATATAACATACAAAAGAGGCTAAAAGGTACTATTACTTCTAAAGAAAGACCAATCCTTAGTAAAACTGGAACCCTATTAACATCAAGTAAAGACCAAAAGCAAAGATAGGCTGAACACTTCCAAGAAATACTTAATCGACCACACCCAAAAGAATTGTTAAACCTTGAAACTGTCTTACCATCCCCACAACTAAATGTCAACCTAGATTAAATTAAATTACATGAAATTGAAACAGCAGTGAATTTAATGGCTAACAAAAAAAAAAGCTGCAGGTGAAGATGAAATAACAGCCGAAATGCTAAAAGCTATCAATAGTGACAACATGAGACAACTACAGAGAATGTTTAACAAGATTTGGAAAGAAGAAAAATGGAAACAAGGAATCATTGTTAAAATACCAAAAAAGGGCAACCTTAGTGACTGTAGCAATTGTAGAGAAGCAACCTTAATATCAGTTGCGTCCAAAAGTATTTTGCAAGGTCATTTTGAATAGACTTAAAGATATAATGGATACTGCAATGAGAGAAGAACAAGCAGGATTTCGAAAAGGGAGAAGCTGTCTCGACCAGATCTTTACTCTAACAATAATACTTGAAGAACATATTGAAAAGCGGAAACCATTGATACTGAACTTCATAGATTTTAAAAAAGCATTTGATAGCATACACAGAGATTCATTATGGAGAATTTTAAGTCTATATGGAATACCATCTAAAATTGTCAACATCATTAAGAACTTCTGCAATGGATATGTTTGTGCAGTCAAAACAGAAGAAGGGATGAGTGAATGGTTCCAGATTGAAACAGGTGTGAAACAAGGATGTATACTGTCTCCTTTACTTTTTGGAATTACAATAGACTTCATAATGAAAAAATGCTGCACAGGTAACACATGTATTGACTGGGTACATGGGACCCAACTAGAAGATCTTGATTTTGCTGATGACATAACTCTTATCAGTAATAATGTGAATTCCATGCAAGAAAAAACAGATACCTTGTCTTCACTTCCTAGCAAAATAGGATTTGAAATTAACAAGCACAAAAAAAAAATAATGAAAATTCCAATTAATCAAAATGGAAAAATACATGTAGACGGGGCAGATATTGAAGAAGTCAATCAATTTGCATACCTTGGCAGCTACATAGACCATGATGGTGACACCAGAAAGGAAATTAGAATCAGAATTGCAAAAGCAGCATCGATCTTCAAGAATATTTAGAACATATGGAATTCAAAAGTTATAAGCACAAAAACCAAGTTAAGACTACTCAATTCAAATGTAATATCCACCCTCATTTATGCATGCGAAAGCTGGAAAACAACTAAAATAATAGAGAAGAAATTAAACTCTTTTGAAAAGAAATGCCTAAGGAAAATACTTGGCATCGAGTGGAACGAATTCAAGAACAATGCAGAGATAAAGCAGATGACTGAACAACAACCAGTCTCATGGGTGATCAGGAAAAGGAGATATACATATGTTGGTCACTTGATGATAAGAAATAATCAGAGAATCCCAAAACAAGCTATCAAGTGGAACACAACAGGCCAAAGAAAAAGAGACAGACAGCGTGAAACTCTGAAGAGGACATTGTTAAGTAAAATTGGCGAACTACTTTGCGAACCCTATCTGACGTTTAACGGCACGGAAGGATAAAAGATATAAGATTTGCGTACTCTACACGCTGACGGTTTGAGTCATCAGACAACGCATGTGGTAGAAACCTGCAAACAACTTTATTCTTGCCCAAATCTTCCATTAAAACTTTACGAATGATCTCTCGGTTAGCACCAATTTCATCTGCCATCGTCCTACTGTCAAACAACGATCTTCTTGTATCCGATCTCTGAATTTTGCAATGAGTTTCTCATTAAGAACAGAAATTGGCCGAACATGTCTAGTTGCATTTGTAATCGTTTCCATACCTCTTTTGAATCGTGAATACCACCTGAATATCTGTGCAGGATAATAAAGTCAGTCTCATTACTTAATTATAGGACTTTGTATATATATATATATATATATATATATATATATATATATATATGTATGTATGTATATATTTGTGTATATATATATATATGTATGTATGTATGTATAATCACTCTTGTCATTTATCTACTTATCAATTTATTGACTGTCATCTGTATGTTCAATTATCTTTGGCATGTCATAGAAACAATAATGACGAGAAATAACTGAACGATTCAAACATTTTCCTTGTGATTGTCTATGCCTGGTTGTCACAGCCTGGGGCACCAAGACTCATGTTTTATGCTGGACCAACAGTGACAGTTCTAGGTCATCTTCAAGAATTTCATGAAGAAAGAAACGGCGACGATGATGCATATGCCACAGATAATGGACAAGACCGAAAGTGTTGAGGCCCATCTGGATGCAGTACGTGCGGTCTGCTGGTCGCCTCTTTTCAGGGCAATTCGTGACTGAAAGAAAGACAGAATTAGAATGACTTAAGAGAAACATTACGACATAGCAAGCAGCTGTTTGAAAAAAAAGAAAGATTTCATATAAAAGATAGTAACATAAAGTAGGATATGTTTCAGGGATACAAATGTTAGTGACATAAAAATGGATATGCTTCAGCGATATCTTCTTCTTCTTCTTCTTCTTCGTTCGCTTCTACCACCAAAACTGCACTGTGATCCTACTGAATTCATGCCTGTGGTCCTTGTTAGGTCCCGTGGTCCCCTGTGTGGTCCCCGAAAAGACCACACGAGATCCACAAGAGGACCACAAGAGGTTCAGAGTATCACAGGGCTTTAGCCTGTATTCTTGGTGGGTCTCGGAAGCGGGATTGCGTGACACCGTGGTTTTCATTGCACCAGTTTAGTCTAGGGTTGGACTTTCTCACCGGAAGACCTCCACGTGTTTTGAGATACCCGTGTATCACCGCCGGGTGAGACTTCAGCGATATAAATTAGAATATGTTTCATGGATATAAATGATAGTGACATAAAATAGACAAAAGAGATAACCACTGCGGTAAAACTGGTTCTAGTAATATAAGTATGGTACAGTTATACAAAGCGATAGACTGAGTGAGAAAAGAGAGAAAAAAATACAATAATGGAAAACATATAACATCCATTATTTCGGCCTGAGCCTTTTTCAAAGATTACATACATAAACACAACATGAAAGAAGGAAAATGAAAATGAAAAACTTAGCTTTAGGGCATCCCTTTTTATACACAATACAACTGAATGCGCCCTAAAGACAAGGCTGGGAGACCACAAAGCAAGACAAAGTGAACCAATCGGATGTTAGCGACGGTGAAAGGGAGAGAACGATGTGAGTGTGTGTGTTTGGGGGACCCTCGGAAAAGAGATCAGGAGGCAATAAATACCTCTAAGAGGCTAGAAAGAAGGATGGGGTGGGGGTGGGGGAAGAAAGGAAGCTGGGAGATAACGTGAAACTGATGAATGAAGAAATGTAGCGAAATGCTTGGGGCACAAGAAAGTAGAGTAAAAATAGCAGAAATAGGTGGAAATCTAAACAAGTTTAACAATTTAATAGAAATCAAATTAGAGGGACTAAAATGGAGGAATAGAATGATTTCTACAGAAACAGCGATATTATAGATGATTTGGAAGATGAAAATCAAATTATTGTAAGAGAACAGAGAAGAAAAAAATGCAGAATTTTGACAAGGAAGAAAGTCAGATATAAATTATACTCTTTGATGTGGATTTTGAGAATAGACAGGTTGAAAATAGACAAGACGGATGGATGGATGGATGGATAGATATATGGATGGATGGATGGATGGATGGATGGATGGATGGATGGATGGATGGATGGATGGATGGATGGATGGAACGATCTTTATTTATAGAGGGCAAAGAACTAGGCACACAGGCTCGTCTGACATTATTCCCTACATCACTCATCTTTAGTTCATATCACTCATTTCGATTTAACACAAGTAAATAAATTTCGGTAAAGAAAATCTAAGAATGCAAAGTGAAACTATCACATTCACAAAAATAAGATAATGAATCACGTGAGAGGCAACTAATCTAGCAAGAATGTGTGTGTGTGTGTGTGTGTATAAACTCAAGGAAAAAAGTAAGTGTGCAATGCTTTAAAAAGCACAATGAACGTGCTCACGTGATGACTAAAATAAAATTTTGCACACATTATGTTTGATTATCCAATAACAGATAAAATGATAAATTTCAGGCCAGTCACATGTCACAAAAAAGTGAAAAAAACTCACGTAATGTGGCTCACCACCCCAAGAAAAGAAAATCAGGGTTTCAATATCGTGTGTGTCCTCCTCTGGCAGTTATCACTGCTTGACGCCGCCTTCTCATCGAACCAATGACACGTTATATCAGTTGTTGAGACATGTTATTCCATTCTTCTTGCAACGCTTGGGCTAATTCTTGGCGGTTTCCAGGAAGATTGTGTCGTCTTCTCAACCTGCGGTCCAGTTCATCCCAAATGTGCTCGATAGGTGACAGGTCCGGTGAAAATGCTGGCCGTGGCAAGACAGTAATCTGGTGCTGCTGAAAGTGGTCCCTGACCACACGTGCGACATGTGGACGAGCGTTATCCTGCTGCAGTATCACGCCTTGTCCATTAGCATCCAGAAAAGGCATTACGTGGCGTGTAATGACTTCGTCCCTATATCGTAAACCTGTAATGTTGCCATTGAGGAAGACTAGGTTTGTTCGGCCAGCATAGGAAATTCCTCCCCACATGATTACACTGCTTCCTCTTCTCCTATCCACCTCTAGCACACAGTTATTCGCAAAGCGTTCTCCTCTTCCCCTGTACACTAAAGCACGCCCATCATGGATTTGCAGACAGAATCTGGACTCATCAGTGAATAGGATCCGTCTCCATTGATGATAAGGCCATGCCACATGGTGCCTGGCCCAGTTCAAGCGGGTTTGTCTGTGGCCAACTGTCAGTACTGATCTAACTGCAGGCCTATGAGGTAAGAGATTTATCTCTCTGAGTCTGTTCCTCACTGTCCTGCCCGACACACGTCTTACACCTGGAATGTTGCAGGCAGTCCATGTTGCCTGGAGAAACCTGTTACGAAGGTGCATGAGGTGGATGTAGCGGTCTTGTGCAAGGGTGGTAACTCGTGGTCTGCCGCTTCTATGGCGGTCAGCAACAGAACCATTTTGGTTAACACGACTTTGAAGGTGTGATATTGTGTTTCTGTGAACATTAAAATATTGAGATACTGCTGCCACTGGTGATCCAGCAATTAACATCCCAACAGCTATTTCTCGCTGATGTTCATTCAGTCTTGGCATGATGAAAAAAGATGTTTATGTTGGAATTCCACTACTTCTTTCTTCAACGATTACGTGAAGAGATCTCTGAGAAAAGAATTACACACTTACCCTCATTTTATCCGTGGTCAGTAACCAATCATGGATCACGCACGTGATTTCAATGGAGCTGTGGTTATCTCCCCATGAATAGTGTGATCAACTTCGTGCAGCACGGAGAAGTAGACAACACTGAGACAAAACTGTGTGCCAAATGTGAGTTCATTTCACTCATGACAACGTGATTGATGCGCTTGACACCACTGCACACTTATTTTTTTCCGTGAGTGTATATATATATATATAGATCTCTACTTATGCTTCATTGATTAAGCCAAGGCATTTGTCAAGGTGAAACATAATGAAGTTATTAAAATGCTTGAAGACATCAATATAGACGGCAAAGACCTGAGGATTGTAAAACATCTATACTGGCAGCAAGAAGCAGCAGTTCGAGTTGAAAATAGAATTGGAAATTATCAACCTATAAAACAAGTGGTGCGACAAGGATGTGTACTATCTCCAGTTATTTTTTCTCTGTATAGCGAGAATATTCTAAGAACAATCATCACAGAACCAGGCATAAAAATTGGAGGATACAATATTAACAACCTTCGGTATGCTGACGACACAGTACTGATAGCTGAGAACCAACAAGACCTGCAAAATTTCTTGGATAAAGTCGCCAAAGAAAGTGAACAGAAAGGCCTTACTTTGAACATCAAAAAGACATAGACTATGGTTATATCTAAGAAACAGAATCCACCAGCATGCAGTATTAAATTAAACGGAACTATTCTAAAGCAGGTGCAGAAATTCAAATACCTTGGAGCAATAATAACTTCAGATGGGAAATGCAGAACAGAAATTAGGAACAGAATAGGCCAAGCAAAGACTGCATTTCAGAGAATGATAAGCATATTATCCAACACATCCTTATCAATGAATGTTAGAAAACGAGTCCTAAAATGCTATATTGAACCTATCTTGTTATATGGAAGTGAATCATGAACAATAGGCAAGTCTGTACAAAAATCATTGGAAGCAGCAGAAATGTGGTTTATTAGAAGAATGTTGCGAATCCCCTGGACTGTAAAAATAACTAATTAAGAATGTAGGAGAAGAGCTGGAGAGACAAAAAAACCTTGTCAAAAAGATAAGAGAGAGACAATGTACTTTCATAGGAAATGCAATGAGAAGAGGGGGCATTGAAAATATTATAACAACAGTAAAAATAGAAGGAAAAAGATCAAGAGGAAGACCAAGAGAAATGATACTAGACAGTCTGACGGGATGGTGTGAGAGGAGATCACCAACTGAGCTGAATGCTTGCATGAAGGATCGCGTACTCTGGAGAAGCATAATAGCCAACGCCAGTTGGCACGGCACATGTTGATATATATATATATATTTATATATATATATATATATATATATATATATATATCACTCTCTTTCACACACACACATATTTCATTTTATTCTTCTCACATAATCTTTCACGGACAAAAAGACAGACAAAAAGACAGACAAAAAGACAGACAAAAAGACAGACGGATAACCTGAATAGCTGCCACAATGGCACACAATCCAAGTGACCAGAAGCAACACAAACAGGCAAAGATCGCCGGACATAAATTGTCTTGTATTTCATCTGATCCAGGATCTGGCTGCCTGACCACAACTAGCGGCCTGTAGATTGTTGTTACAGGCTGGACCTGCGTAAGTGAAAGACAAGGAATAATTTGTCAAAAGCAAACATTCATTTTGTTTCTAAAGGTGCTTGACTCATTTTATACTCGGAATGTTCAAACTCTCATGTTCTCAAGGAACTGACCAGTTCGAAATTGTCGTGAGAGACCAAACTTTCAATTTTTTTTAGTGACTTGGTTTGTTTTTG
The DNA here is from genome assembly GCA_009760885.1 of Achatina immaculata. Lineage (NCBI taxonomy): Eukaryota > Metazoa > Mollusca > Gastropoda > Stylommatophora > Achatinidae > Lissachatina > Lissachatina immaculata. The sequence goes on along the minus strand of CM019713.1, from coordinate 62,583,509 downwards.
ACTGTCGTGGAAAGTCATACTCGTATATTATTATTGCCTCCTCTTAGCATTTGTGAAATTATATTTTAAAAAAAAGCACTAACCGACTAATCATCCATACTGGCAATATAAATCATTGTGTGCGTTTTCTCTCTTTCAGATGAACTCTTCTTTACCAGATGATACACTCTTGTGTAGTTATGTCGGAAATGACACACTCGTATAGAAATGTCATATATGACACGATATTTGTAGGTATGTCATCTGTTAGTTGTGACATATTTTTGTATAGATAAGTTATAGATGATACATTCTCATCAGCGGTGGTCATAATTCACACAGTTGCCAGAAATCTCTTTACAGCGAGTTCTGTGAGTATTAACAGCACCAGTCATGTAAGGGCGGAGTAAATTCTCACTTGCTGGGTGGGAGTACATCACCCCAGTTATCTAGCAACTTTAGAAAATTCGGCGCCTTCTCAGAACCCCGCCTGCCTACCCACAACAAATCATAGTTCTACTCACTTCCCAACTTCCACAATCCATGGAGACCAATAGTTTCTGGTCTCTCGAGCCCCATAGAACTGACTCTATGAATGATAATTTAACCCTGTCAGAGCGAAGAGGAAATGTTTGAGCTGAAGGACGATAGAACATGTGATAGAGCATCTGATAGAATATATGATAACGAAGACAAGTAAGTGGAGCCACACAAACAAAAGTACTTACTGAAAAAAAAGCTCACAGCTGAGTCCGGCTTTACTTTCGTATATTCCAACTTCATGTCCGTATCTTGCGAATGTGGAAAATTAGAGCTATCATAATTTTGTTTGTTTAGCATTTCTGTGTTTTAGACAGTCGCTTGTTTGTTAAGACTAAAACAAAAGTAGGAGCAACTTTCAACTTGAACTTGAAGAACAGTCAATCTCAGCTGCTAGCCTAGAGATGTGTCCCTCATGTACTCCCACGTGTGCTCAGCTGCTAGCCTAGAGATATGTCCCTCATGTACTCCCACGTGTGCTCAGCTGCTAGCCTAGAGATATGTCCCTCATGTACTCCCACGTGTGCTCAGCTGCTAGCCTAGAGATGTGTCCCTCATGTACTCCCACGTGTGCTCAGCTGCTAGCCTAGAGATATGTCCCTCATGTACTCCCACGTGTGCTCAGCTGCTAGCCTAGAGATATGTCCCTCATGTACTCCCACGTGTGCTCAGCTGCTAGCCTAGAGATATGTCCCTCATGTACTCCCACGTGTGCCTTTAACTCAGGGTTGTTCCTGGTGTATGCTGGGTGCTGGTGCCAGTGTCACATTGACTGTACACAGCTCGATTTTTTTGTGAGCAAAGTTCTGATTGTCTGCCGCTGCCCTTCCTTACTTCCCTCTGTCTTAGTCTTTGCTGGTAAGTTCTGCATTCAAAGTTTGTTCACCGTTTTTGTCAAGTTTCATCTGCCTGTAATTTTGTTCTAGTGGCTGTTATGAGGCCCTGCTTTATTCACTGCAGGTTGCCCAGGGTTGTTGCTTTGCTTGCCAGGTGATCTGCAGGTTGTCCAGGGTTGTTGCTTTGCTTGCCAGGTGATCTGCAGGTTGTCCAGGGTTGTTGCTTTGCTTGCCAGGTGATATGCAGGTTGCCCAGGGTTGTTGCTTTGCTTGCCAGGTGATATGCAGATTGTCCAGGGTTGTTGCTTTGCTTGCCAGGTGATATGCAGGTTGTCCAGGGTTGTTGCTTTGCTTGCCAGGTGATATGCAGGTTGCCCAGGGTTGTTGCTTTGCTTGCCAGGTGATATGCAGGTTGCCCAGGGTTGTTGCTTTGCTTGCCAGGTGATCTGCAGGTTGCCCATGGTTGTTGCTTTACTTGCCAGGTGATCTGCCGTTTCATTGCCTTCAGTGCTGACATGACCTGGGCAATAAATCCATGTCAGAGAGATCTGCAACTCTTTTAGTTTAGCCAGTCTCTCGTGAAGCCTCACCTGGTTTTCAATTCTGTAAGGATTGGCTTTATAAGTCAACCAGCACACAGTTTAACATTTCGGTGAACAACTTAATCGTACAAAAACGTACAGGACAAAGAAGCAGAGAAAGAAGACAAAGTACAAACTCACATCAAAGACCACCAACGCATCCTCTTAACAACATATTTCTTATTTGTGAAAAATGGTCATGACCTTGAACTGGTTTTCATGTCTCGACATCCCTGGTCTTCACTTAGTCATGCACTGTTCATTTACACTATAACCAGGTTACTCATTATCTTTTCTGTAGTCATCGTTCTTATTGTTATAGTTATTCTCACTTTCCTGGAGTTCTTAACTGTCATGACTTACGAAGATCACATTGGAGCAGGCTGAATTCGGTTCCAGGTTGGCATCATTGTCCGGGTTGTCAACAAAGATGTCTTGTGTCGGAGGGGTAGATGTTACTACAAGAAAAAAACAAATAACTACTTTCAAATATATTTGGCCGACACGACAGCGAAATAGGGAAGGAGAGAAATAAAGAGAGAGAGAGAGAGAGAGAGAGAGAGAGAGAGAGAGAACACGATAGCCACAACATGTACTAAGATAAAAATAAGTGTTATCATTTGATGGGATAATTTAGCTAACGTCAAAGAAAAGGTAACTTATAATTATAGTTGTAGATATACTGTTAGTGGTAGTGGCACTGGTGGCTATAGTATTAGTGGTAGTGGCAGATATAGTGTTAGTGGTAGTGTCAGATAAAGTGTTAGTGGTAGTGTCAGATATAGTGTTAGTGGAAAATATAGTGTTAGGGGTAGGGGTAGATATAGTGATAGTGGTAGTGGTATATATAGTGATAATTGTAGTGGTAGATATAGTGATAGTGGTAGTGGTAGATATAGTGTTAGTGGTAGTTGCTTTGCTTGCCAGGTGATCTGCAGGTTGTCCAGGGTTGTTGCTTTGCTTGCCAGGTGATATGCAGGTTGCCCAGGGTTGTTGCTTTGCTTGCCAGGTGATATGCAGATTGTCCAGGGTTGTTGCTTTGCTTGCCAGGTGATATGCAGGTTGTCCAGGGTTGTTGCTTTGCGTGCCAGGTGATCTGCAGGTTGCCCAGGGTTGTTGCTTTGCTTGCCAGGTGATCTGCAGGTTGCCCAGGGTTGTTGCTTTGCTTGCCAGGTGATATGCAGGTTGTCCAGGGTTGTTGCTTTACTTGCCAGGTGATCTGCCGTTTCATTGCCTTCAGTGCTGACATGACCTGGGCAATAAATCCATGTCAGAGAGATCTGCAACTCTTTTAGTTTAGCCAGTCTCTCGTGAAGCCTCACCTGGTTTTCAATTCTGTAAGGATTGGCTTTATAAGTCAACCAGCACACAGTTTAACATTTCGGTGAACAACTTAATCCTACAAAAACGTACAGGACAAAGAAGCAGAGAAAGAAGACAAAGTACAAACTCACATCAAAGACCACCAACGCATCCTCTTAACAACATATTTCTTATTTGTGAAAATTGGTCATGACCTTGAACTGGTTTTCACGTCTCGACATCCCTGGTCTTCACTTAGTCATGCACTGTTCATTTACACTATAACCAGGTTACTCATTATCTTTTCTGTAGTCATCGTTCTTATTGTTATAGTTATTCTCACTTTCCTGGAGTTCTTAACTGTCATGACTTACGAAGATCACATTGGAGCAGGCTGAATTCGGTTCCAGGTTGGCATCATTGTCCGGGTTGTCAACAAAGATGTCTTGTGGCGGAGGGGTAGATGTTACTACAAGAAAAAAACAAATAACTACTTTCAAATATATTTGGCCGACACGACAGCGAAATAGGGAAGGAGAGAAATAAAGAGAGAGAGAGAGAGAGAGAGAGAGAGAGAGAGAGAGAGAGAACACGATAGCCACAACATGTACTAAGATAAAAATAAGTGTTATCATTTGATGGGATAATTTAGCTAACGTCAAAGAAAAGGTAACTTATAATTATAGTTGTAGATATACTGTTAGTGGTAGTGGCACTGGTGGCTATAGTATTAGTGGTAGTGGCAGATATAGTGTTAGTGGTAGTGTCAGATAAAGTGTTAGTGGTAGTGTCAGATATAGTGTTAGTGGAAAATATAGTGTTAGGGGTAGGGGTAGATATAGTGATAGTGGTAGTGTCAGATATAGTGTTAGTGGTAGTGTCAGATAAAGTGTTAGTGGTAGTGTCAGATAAAGTGTTAGTGGTAGTGTCAGATATAGTGTTAGTGGTAGTGTCAGATATAGTGTTAGTGGAAAATATAGTGTTAGGGGTAGGGGTAAATATAGTGATAGTGGTAGTGGTATATATAGTGATAATTGTAGTGGTAGATATAGTGATAGTGGTAGTGGTAGATATAGTGTTAGTGGTAGTGGTAGATATAGTGTTAGTGGTAGTGTCAGATATAGTGTTAGTGGTAGATATAGTGTTAGTGGTAGATATAGTGTTAGTGGTAGAGTCAGATACATTGTTAGTAGTAGTGGTAGATATAGTTTAGTGGCAGTGGTGGATATAGTGTTAGAGGTCGTGTCAGATATAGTGATAGTGGTAGTGGTAGATATAGTGTTAGTGGTAGTGATAGATATAGTGATAATGGTAGTGGTAGATATAGTGATAGCGATAGTGGTAGATATAGTAATAGTGGTAGTGGTAGATGTAGTGGTAGTGGTAGATATAGTGTAAGTGGTAGTGGTAGATATAGTGTTTAGTGGTAGACATAGTGATAGGGGTAGTGGTAGATATAGTGATAGTGGTAGTGCTAGATATAATGATAGTGGTAGTGGTAGATGTAGTGATAGTGGTAGTGGTAGATATAGTGTTAATGGTAGTGGTAGATATAGTGGTGGTGGTAGATATAGTGTTAGTGGTAGTGGTAGACATAGTGATAGTGATAGTGCTATATATATTGGTAGTGGTAGTGGTAGATATAGTGGTAGTGGTAGTGGTAGATATATTGTTTCGTGGTAGATATAGTGTTAGTTGTAGTGTTAGATATAATGATAGTGGTAGTGGTAGAAGTAGTTTTAGTGGTAGAGATAGATATAGTGTTAGTGGTAGTGGTAGATATAATGATAGTGGTAGTGGTAAATATAGTGTTAGTGGTAGTGGTAGATATAATGATAGTTGGAGTGGTAGATGTATTGTTAGGGGTAGTGGTAAATATAGTGTTAGTGGTAGTGGTAGATATAATGATAGTGGTAGTGGTAGATATAGTGTTAATGGTAGTGGTAGATATAGTGTTTAGTGGTAGATATAGTGTTAGTAGAATATATATTGTTAGTTGTAGTGATAAATGAAGTGTTAGTGGTAGTAGAAGTCTGAGATATAGTGTTAGTGGTAGTGGTAGATATGGTGTTAGTGGTAGTGGTAGATATAGTGATAGTGTTAATGGTACATATTTTGATTAGTGGTAGATATAGTGATAGTGGTAGTGGTAGAAATAGTGTTAGTGGTAATGTCAGAGATAATGAAAGTGGTAGTGGTAGAAGTAGTGTTAGTGGTAGAGGTAGATATAGTGGTAGTGGTAGTGTTAGACATAATGATAGTGGTAGTGATAGATGTAGTGTTAGTGGTAGTAGTAGATGTAGTGTTAGTGGTAGTGGTAGATATAGTGTTAGTGGTAGTGACAGATATAGTGATAGTGCTAGTGGTAGATATAGTGATAGTGGTAGTGGTAGATATAGTGAAAGTGGAAGTGGTAGATATAGTGTTCGTGGAAGTGGTAGATATAGTGTTATTGGTAGATATAGTGTTTAGTTGTAGATACAGTGTTTGTGGTAGTGGTAGTTATAGTATTAGTGGTAGTGGTAGATATAGTAGTAGTGGCACTGGTAGATGTAGTGGTAGTGGTAGTGGTAGATATAGCGTAAGTGGTAGTGGGAGATATATTGTTTAGTGGTAGACATAGTGATAGGGGTAGTGGAAGATATAGTAATAGTGGTAGTTTCAGATATAATGATAGTGGTGATAGTGGTAGTGGTAGATATAGTGTTAATGGTAGTAGTAGTTATAGTGGTGGTGGTAGATATAGTGTTTGTGGTAGTGGTAGACATAGTGATAGTGATAGTGCTATATATAGTTTTAGTGTTAGATATAGTGTTAGTGGTTGTGATAGATATATTGTTTCGTGGTAGATATAGTGTTAGTCGTAGTGTTAGATATAATGATAGTGGTAGTGGTAGAAGTAGTTTTAGTGGTAGAGATAGATATAGTGTTAGTGGTAGTGGTAGATATAATTATAGTTGGAGTTGTAGATGTATTGTTAGCGGTAGTGGTAGATTTAGTGTTAGTGGTAGTGGTAGATATAATGATAGTGGTAGTGGTAGATATAGTGTTAATGGTAGTGGTAGATATAGTGTTTCGTGGTAGACATAGTGTTAGTGGTAGTGTTAGATATAATGATAGTAGTAGCGGTAGAAGTAGTGTTAGTGGTAGACGTAGATATAGAGTTAGTGGTAGTGGTAGATATAATGATAGTGGTAGTGGTAGATGTAGTGTTAGTGGTAGTAGTAGACATAGTGTTAGTGGTAGTGGTAGATATAATTATAGTGGTAGTAGTAGATGTATTGTTAGGAATAGTGGTAGATGTAGTGTTAGTGGTATATATAATGACAGTGGTAGTGGTAGATATAGTGTTAGTGGTAGTGGTAGATATAGTGTTTAGTGGTAGATATAGTGTTAATGGTATATATATGGTTAGTTGTTGTGGTAGATGAAATGTTAGTGGTAGTGATTGTTTTAGATATAGTGTTAGTGGTAGTGGTAGATATGGTGTTAGTGGTAGAGGTAGATATAGTGAGAGTTTTCGTGGTACATTTTCTGATTAGTGATAGATATAGTAATAATGTTAGTGGTATAAATAGTGTTAGTGGTAGTGTTTGTTATATTGATAGTGGTAGTGGTAGATATAGTGATAGTGGTAGTGTTAGATATAGTGATAGTGGTAAAGGCAGATGTGGCGTAAGTGGTAGTTGTAGATATAGTGTTAATGGTAGTGGTAGATATAGTGTTAGTGGTAGTGGTAGATATACTGTTAGTGGTAGATATAGTGTTTAGTGGTAGGTATAGTATTAGTGGTAGTGGTAGATATAGTGTTAGTGGTAGTGGTGGATGTAGTGTTAGTGGTAGTGGTAGATGTAGTGATAGTGGTAGTGGTAGATATAGTGTTTAGTGGTAGATATAGTGATAGTGGTAGTGGTAGATAAAGTGTTAGTGGTAATGTTAGATATAGTGATAGTGGTAGTGGTAGATGTAGTGTTAGTGTTAGATATAGTTTAGTGGCAGTGGTAGACATAATGATAGTGGTAGTGGAAGATGTAGTGTTAGTGGTAGTGGTAAGTATAGTGTTAATGGTAGTGATTGATATAATGAAAGTTGTAGTTGTAGATGTAGTGTTAGTGGTAGTGGTAAATATAGTGTTAGCGGTAGTGGTAGATATAATGATAGTGATACTGGTAGTGGTAGATATAGTGTTAGTGCTAGAGGTAAATATAGTGGTAGTGGTAGATGTAGTGTTAGTGATAGTGGTAGATAAAGTGTTAGTGGTAGTGGTAGATATAGTGGTAGTTGTAGATATAGTGTTAGTGGTAGTGGTAGATATAGTGTTTAGTACTAGATATAGTGTTAGTGGTAGTGGTAGATATATTGATAGTGATAGTGGTAGATATAGTGTTAGTGGTAGATATAATGTTAGTGGTAGTGGTAGATATAGTGATACTGGTAACGGCAAATGTAGTGTTAGTGGTAGTGGTAGATATAGTGTTTAGTGGTAGATATAAATAATTGTAGTAGAAATGGTAGATATAGTGTTATTTGTGGTGGTAGATATAGTTATGGGGGTAGTGCTAGTAGTAGATATAGTGTTAGTGGTAGTGGTAAATATAGTGTTTGTTGTAGATATAGTGTTAGTGGTGGTGGTAAATATAGTGATAATAGTAGTCTTATATGTAGTGTTAGTGGTAGTGGTAATTATAGTGTTGGTGATAGTGGTAGATATAGTGTTTAGTGGTAGATATAGTGGTAGTGGTAGTGGTATATATACTGTTTAGTGGTAGTTATAGTGTTAGTGGTAGTAGTAGATATAGTGTCGGTGTTAAATGTAGTGTTTGTGGTAGTGGTAGATATAGTGTTAATGTTAGTGCTAAATATAGTGTTTAGTGGTAGATATAGTGTTAATGGTATTGGTAGCTGTAGTGTTTAGTGGTAGATGTAGTGTTAATTGTTGTGGTAGATATAGTGTTAACGGCAGTGGTAGATATAGTGATAGTGTTAGTGTTAGTGGTAGATATAGTGTTAGTGGTAGTGGTAGATATAGTTATAGTGTTAGTAGTGGATGTAATGATTGTGCTGGTGGTAGATATAGTGTTAGTGGCAGTGGTAGATATAGTGATAGTGATAGTGACAGTGGTAGATGTAGTGTTAGTGGTAGTGGTAGATATAGTGTTAGTGGTATTGGTAGATATAGTGTTTAGTGGTAGTTGTAGATGTACTGTTTAGTAGTAGTGGTAGATATAGTGTTTAGTGGTAGTGGTAGATCTAGTGTTAATGTTAGTGGTAGATATAGTGTTTGTTGCAGTGGTAGATATAGTGTTAGTGGTAATGGTAGATTGATTGTTAGTTGTGGTGGTAGATATCATGTTTAGTGGTAGATATGGTGTTAGTGGTAATGGTAGATATAGTGATTATGGAAGCTGTAGTGTTAGTGGTAGTGGTAGATATAGTGTTTAGTGGTACATATAGTTTTAGAGGTAGTAGTAGATATAGTGTTTAGTGGTAGATGTGGTATTAGTTATAGTGGTAGATATAGTGTTAGTGGTAATGTTAGATATAGTGATAGTGGTAGTGCTAGAGGTAGATATAGTGTTAGTGGTAGTGGTAGATATAGCTATAGTTGTAGTGGTGGATGCAGTGATTTTGCTAGTGGTAGATATAGTGTTAGTGTTAGTGATAGATATAGCGATAGTGGTAGTGGTAGATGTAGTGTTATTGGTAGTGGTAGGTATAGTGTTAGTGGTAGTGGTAAATGTACTGTTAGATGTAGTGTTAGATTTAAACGTAGATGTACTGTTAGATTTAAACCTAGATGTTCTGGTAGATGTAGTGGTAGATTTAAAGTTAGATGTAGTGGTAGTTGCACTGGTAGATGTAGTGGTAGAAGTAGTCTTAAAAGTAGTAGTAGAAGTAGTGGCAGAAGTAGTAGTAGAGTTAGTGGCAAATGTAAAGGTAGATATAGAGTTAGAGACTGTAGTAAAAGTCGTGAAGGTAGATGTTATGGTAGACGCAGTGGTAAATGTAGTTGTAGATGTAGTAATACATATAGTAGCAGATGTTGTGGTAGATGTAGTTGTAGAAGTCATGATAGATATAGTTCTAGATGTAGTGGTACATCTGGTGGTAGATATGGTGGTGGACGTCGAGATAGACGTAGTGGTAGATGTAGTAATGCATAAAGTGGTAGACGTCGAGATAGACGTAGTGGTAGATGTAGTAATGCATAAAGTGGTAGACGTCGAGATAGACGTAGTGGTAGATGTAGTAATGCATAAAGTGGTAGACGTCGAGATAGACGTAGTGGTAGATGTAGTAATGCATAAAGTGGTAGACGTCGAGATAGACGTAGTGGTAGATGTAGTAATGCATAAAGTGGTAGACGTCGAGATAGACGTAGTGGTAGATGTAGTAATGCATAAAGTGGTAGACGTCGAGATAGACGTAGTGGTAGATGTAGTAATGCATAAAGTGGTAGACGTCGAGATAGACGTAGTGGTAGATGTAGTAATGCATAAAGTGGTAGACGTCGAGATAGACGTAGTGGTAGATGTAGTGGTAGATGTAGTAATGCATAAAGTGGTAGACGTCGAGATAGACGTAGTGGTAGATGTAGTAATGCATATATTGGTAGACGCAGTGGTAGACGTCGAGAGACATGTATTGGTAGTTGTAATGTTAGACGTACTGTTAGATGTAGTGGTAGATGTACTGGTAGATGTAATGGTAGATGTAATAGTAGGTGTAGTACTAGATGTAGTGGTAGATTAGATGTAGTGGTAGATGTACTGTTAGATGTAATGATAGATTTAAAGGTAGATGTAGTGGTACATGTAGTGGTAAATGTAGTGATAAAAGTCAAAATAGATAAAGTGGTAGATTTAGTGGCATATGAAATGGTAGAAGTAGCGTTATATGTAGTGGTAGATGTAGTTGTAGATGTAGTGGTAGAAATAGTGCCCTCAACAAGGGATCGATCCACCACCATCATGTAAGAGGAGAGAAGCAACCCACGCGATCCTAAGCTTCAAAGTTGTAACAAAGTCAAGGAGTAAAACTAGCACTGACTCAAATCTTTCGCCATCCATTCTGCAATTGCAGAACGAGAACTGGTCGTTTAAAAACTCATCTATGTTATACGAAGCCGACTCGGAAAGTCACCGCAAACTTGACTGAAAACTCCTTATCGCTTGTTAGCATAGTCACTGGCCATGTTCAGTGTGGGAGTGTTCGTGTGTGAGGCCTAGAGCGAGCTGTGTCAGCCAGATTTTACTCCTGGAGTTTAAACTTGCCGTGAGTGTGTTTTACCTGCCGTAACCACAAACACCTGTCCTCAAAAAACCTTTTCATTCTGCTGTGAATATCTGCAGGCTCTCCTACGAGTTGGGGGTTGTTCCTCTTTCGTGCATGGTTTTCAAGGATCTATCACATTGTTTCTGGTTTGATGACGTCATATTTCCAAAATATGCAAGAAGAAGCAGACAAAGTTTGGCTAAAGATAAATTATTAGAAAACTGAATACGTGAGAATTGCATGGCCAAAGAAATGGAACAAAAGATAGTCAGATCCAAATAGAGGATATAAGCATGAAAAGAACACATTCATATAATCATCTGGGGACATTATTCAATATCTTCAGCACGGTGAGAGATGAAATAAATTAGAGCTTGGATACAAGTAGGAAACAACACTTATTTTTCCATTAGACACTTGTTGCAATAAAAAGTCCTGCCGCATAACAAAACCTAAATATATACAAGACACTGATTAGACCAGCGATCTTGTGTGGCTCAGAAACATGGAGAACTAAAATTGAAGCACAGCTACAGATCTTTGAAAACAGAAACTTGAGAACAAATCTGAAGCAGTTAGAGATCCTATATCACAAGAATGGAAAATTAGAAACAACAAAGAAATACACAAGCCTTCACTTATAAATACCATTATGAAAAACAACAGACTGAGATGTCTGGGACACTTACAGAGGATGGATGAGAATAGACAGACAAAAAAGGCTTATACAGATGTGATAAACTAAGACAGACCAAGTGGTAGACCTGGAGAGTGGCGGAGTGACAACCTAGACAGAGATCTACGAGACCTCGGAGTAGACAACTGACAGAAGAAGACAAAGAACACAGAGGAACTGAGACAACTAACAGATGAAGACTAAGAACACAGAGGAACTGAGACAACTGACAGAAGAAGACTAAGAACAGAGAGGAACTGAGACAACTGTTACTGGTAGTGGTAGATATAGTGTTAGTGGTAGTGGTAGATATAGTTTTAGTGGTTGTGGTAGATATAGTGTTAGTGGTAGTGGTAAATGTAGTATTAGTCTTAGTGGTAGATATAGTGTTAGTGGTAGTGATAGATATAATGTTAGTGGTAGTGCTAGATGTAGTGCTAGATGTAGTGGTCGATATAGTGATATTGGTAGTGGTAGATGTAGTGATAATAGTAGTGGTAGATATAGTGTTAGTGGTAGTGGTAGATATAGTGATAGTGTTAGTTGTAGATATGATGTTAGTGGTAGTGGTAGATATAGTAATAGTGGTAGTGGTAGATATAGTGTTAGTGGTAGTGGTAGATGTATTGATAGTGGTAGTGGTAAATGTACTGTTAGATGTAGTGTTAGATTTAAACGTAGATGTAGTGTTAGATTTAAACGTAGATGTTCTGGTAGATGTAGTGGTAGATTTAAAGGTAGATGTAGTGGTAGTTGGACTGGTAGATGTACTGGTAGAAGTAGTCTTAAAAGTAGTAGTAGAAGTAGTGGCAGAAGTAGTAGTAGAGTTAGTGGTAAATGTAAAGGTAGATATAGAGTTAGAGACTGTAGTATAAGTCGTGAAGGTAGATGTTATGGTAGACGCAGTGGTAAATGTAGTTGTAGATGTAGTACTACATGTAGTAGCAGATGTTGTGGTAGATGTAGTTGTAGAAGTCATGATAGATATAGTTCTAGGTGTAGTGGTACATCTGGTGGTAGATATGGTGGTGGACGTCGAGATAGACGTAGTGGTAGATGTAGTAATGCATAAAGTGGTAGACGTCGAGATAGACGTAGTGGTAGATGTAGTAATGCATAAAGTGGTAGACGTCGAGATAGACGTAGTGGTAGATGTAGTAATGCATAAAGTGGTAGACGTCGAGATAGACGTAGTGGTAGATGTAGTAATGCATAAAGTGGTAGACGTCGAGATAGACGTAGTGGTAGATGTAGTAATGCATAAAGTGGTAGACGTCGAGATAGACGTAGTGGTAGATGTAGTAATGCATAAAGTGGTAGACGTCGAGATAGACGTAGTGGTAGATGTAGTAATGCATAAAGTGGTAGACGTCGAGATAGACGTAGTGGTAGATGTAGTAATGCATAAAGTGGTAGACGTCGAGATAGACGTAGTGGTAGATGTAGTAATGCATAAAGTGGTAGACGTCGAGATAGACGTAGTGGTAGATGTAGTAATGCATATATTGGTAGACGCAGTGGTAGACGTCGAGAGACATGTATTGGTAGTTGTAATGTTAGACGTACTGTTAGATGTAGTGGTAGATGTACTGGTAGATGTAATGGTAGATGTAATAGTAGGTGTAGTACTAGATGTAGTGGTAGATTAGATGTAGTGGTAGATGTACTGTTAGATGTAATGATAGATTTAAAGGTAGATGTAGTGGTACATGTAGTGGTAAATGTAGTGATAAAAGTCAAAATAGATAAAGTGGTAGATTTAGTGGCATATGAAATGGTAGAAGTAGCGTTATATGTAGTGGTAGATGTAGTGGTAGATGTAGTGGTAGAAATAGTGCCCTCAACAAGGGATCGATCCACCACCATCATGTAAGAGGAGAGAAGCAACCCACGCGATCCTAAGCTTCAAAGTTGTAACAAAGTCAAGGAGTAAAACTAGCACTGACTCAAATCTTTCGCCATCCATTCTGCAATTGCAGAGCGAGAACTGGTCGTTTAAAAACTCATCTATGTTATACGAAGCCGACTCGGAAAGTCACCGCAAACTTGACTGAAAACTCCTTATCGCTTGTTAGCATAGTCACTGGCCATGTTCAGTGTGGGAGTGTTCGTGTGTGAGGCCTGGAGTTTAAACTTGCTGTGAGTGTGTTTTACCTGCCGTAACCACAAACACCTGTCCTCAAAAAACCTTTTCATTCTGCTGTGAATATCTGCAGGCTCTCCTACGAGTTGGGGGTTGTTCCTCTTTCGTGCATGGTTTTCAAGGATCTATCACATTGTTTCTGGTTTGATGACGTCATATTTCCAAAATATGCAAGAAGAAGCAGACAAAGTTTGGCTAAAGATAAATTATTAGAAAACTGAATACGTGAGAATTGCATGGCCAAAGAAATGGAACAAAAGATAGTCAGATCCAAATAGAGGATATAAGCATGAAAAGAACACATTCATATAATCATCTGGGGACATTATTCAATATCTTCAGCACGGTGAGAGATGAAATAAATTAGAGCTTGGATACAAGTAGGAAACAACACTTATTTTTCCATTAGACACTTGTTGCAATAAAAAGTCCTGCCGCATAACAAAACCTAAATATATACAAGACACTGATTAGACCAGCGATCTTGTGTGGCTCAGAAACATGGAGAACTAAAATTGAAGCACAGCTACAGATCTTTGAAAACAGAAACTTGAGAACAAATCTGAAGCAGTTAGAGATCCTATATCACAAGAATGGAAAATTAGAAACAACAAAGATAGTAATAGTAGTAATGGTAGATATAGTGTTAGTGGTAGTGGTAGATGTATTGATAGTGGTAGTGGTAAATGTACTGTTAGATGTATTGTTAGATTTAAACGTAGATGTAGTGTTAGATTTAAACGTAGATGTTCTGGTAGATGTAGTGGTAGATTTAAAGGTAGATGTAGTGGTAGTTGCACTGGTAGATGTACTGGTAGAAGTAGTCTTAAAAGTAGTAGTAGAAGTAGTGGCAGAAGTAGTAGTAGAGTTAGTGGTAAATGTAAAGGTAGATATAGAGTTAGAGACTGTAGTAAAAGTCGTGAAGGTAGATGTTATGGTAGACGCAGTGGTAAATGTAGTTGTAGATGTAGTACTACATGTAGTAGCAGATGTTGTGGTAGATGTAGTTGTAGAAGTCATGATAGATATAGTTCTAGATGTAGTGGTACATCTGGTGGTAGATATGGTGGTGGACGTCGAGATAGACGTAGTGGTAGATGTAGTAATGCATATATTGGTAGACGCAGTGGTAGACGTCGAGAGACATGTATTGGTAGTTGTAATGTTAGACGTACTGTTAGATGTAGTGGTAGATGTACTGGTAGATGTAATGGTAGATGTAATAGTAGGTGTAGTACTAGATGTAGTGGTAGATTAGATGTAGTGGTAGATGTACTGTTAGATGTAATGATAGATTTAAAGGTAGATGTAGTGGTACATGTAGTGGTAAATGTAGTGATAAAAGTCAAAATAGATAAAGTGGTAGATTTAGTGGCATATGAAATGGTAGAAGTAGCGTTATATGTAGTGGTAGATGTAGTGGTAGATGTAGTGGTAGAAATAGTGCCCTCAACAAGGGATCGATCCACCACCATCATGTAAGAGGAGAGAAGCAACCCACGCGATCCTAAGCTTCAAAGTTGTAACAAAGTCAAGGAGTAAAACTAGCACTGACTCAAATCTTTCGCCATCCATTCTGCAATTGCAGAACGAGAACTGGTCGTTTAAAAACTCATCTATGTTATACGAAGCCGACTCGGAAAGTCACCACAAACTTGACTGAAAACTCCTTATCGCTTGTTAGCATAGTCACTGGCCATGTTCAGTGTGGGAGTGTTCGTGTGTGAGGCCTAGAGCGAGCTGTGTCAGCCAGATTTTACTCCTGGAGTTTAAACTTGCCGTGAGTGTGTTTTACCTGCCGTAACCACAAACACCTGTCCTCAAAAAACCTTTTCATTCTGCTGTGAATATCTGCAGGCTCTCCTACGAGTTGGGGGTTGTTCCTCTTTCGTGCATGGTTTTCAAGGATCTATCACATTGTTTCTGGTTTGATGACGTCATATTTCCAAAATATGCAAGAAGAAGCAGACAAAGTTTGGCTAAAGATAAATTATTAGAAAACTGAATACGTGAGAATTGCATGGCCAAAGAAATGGAACAAAAGATAGTCAGATCCAAATAGAGGATATAAGCATGAAAAGAACACATTCATATAATCATCTGGGGACATTATTCAATATCTTCAGCACGGTGAGAGATGAAATAAATTAGAGCTTGGATACAAGTAGGAAACAACACTTATTTTTCCATTAGACACTTGTTGCAATAAAAAGTCCTGCCGCATAACAAAACCTAAATATATACAAGACACTGATTAGACCAGCGATCTTGTGTGGCTCAGAAACATGGAGAACTAAAATTGAAGCACAGCTACAGATCTTTGAAAACAGAAACTTGAGAACAAATCTGAAGCAGTTAGAGATCCTATATCACAAGAATGGAAAATTAGAAACAACAAAGAAATACACAAGCCTTCACTTATAAATACCATTATGAAAAACAACAGACTGAGATGTCTGGGACACTTACAGAGGATGGATGAGAATAGACAGACAAAAAAGGCTTATACAGATGTGATAAACTAAGACAGACCAAGTGGTAGATTTAAAGGTAGATGTAGTGGTAGTTGCACTGGTAGATGTACTGGTAGAAGTAGTCTTAAAAGTAGTAGTAGAAGTAGTGGCAGAAGTAGTAGTAGAGTTAGTGGTAAATGTAAAGGTAGATATAGAGTTAGAGACTGTAGTAAAAGTCGTGAAGGTAGATGTTATGGTAGACGCAGTGGTAAATGTAGTTGTAGATGTAGTACTACATGTAGTAGCAGATGTTGTGGTAGATGTAGTTGTAGAAGTCATGATAGATATAGTTCTAGATGTAGTGGTACATCTGGTGGTAGATATGGTGGTGGACGTCGAGATAGACGTAGTGGTAGATGTAGTAATGCATATATTGGTAGACGCAGTGGTAGACGTCGAGAGACATGTATTGGTAGTTGTAATGTTAGACGTACTGTTAGATGTAGTGGTAGATGTACTGGTAGATGTAATGGTAGATGTAATAGTAGGTGTAGTACTAGATGTAGTGGTAGATTAGATGTAGTGGTAGATGTACTGTTAGATGTAATGATAGATTTAAAGGTAGATGTAGTGGTACATGTAGTGGTAAATGTAGTGATAAAAGTCAAAATAGATAAAGTGGTAGATTTAGTGGCATATGAAATGGTAGAAGTAGCGTTATATGTAGTGGTAGATGTAGTGGTAGATGTAGTGGTAGAAATAGTGCCCTCAACAAGGGATCGATCCACCACCATCATGTAAGAGGAGAGAAGCAACCCACGCGATCCTAAGCTTCAAAGTTGTAACAAAGTCAAGGAGTAAAACTAGCACTGACTCAAATCTTTCGCCATCCATTCTGCAATTGCAGAGCGAGAACTGGTCGTTTAAAAACTCATCTATGTTATACGAAGCCGACTCGGAAAGTCACCACAAACTTGACTGAAAACTCCTTATCGCTTTTTAGCATGGTCACTGGCCATGTTCAGTGTGGGAGTGTTCCTGTGTGAGGCCTGGAGTTTAAACTTGCTGTGAGTGTGTTTTACCTGCCGTAACCACAAACACCTGTCCTCAAAAAAACCTTTTCATTCTGCTGTGAATATCTGCAGGCTCTCCTACGAGTTGGGGGTTGTTCCTCTTTCGTGCATGGTTTTCAAGGAGCTATCACATTGTTTCTGGTTTGATGATGTCATATTTCCAAAATATGCAAGAAGAAGCAGACAAAGTTGGGCTAAAGATAAATTATTAGAAAATTGAATACGTGAGAATTGCATGGCCAAAGAAATGGAACAAAAGATAGTCAGATCCAAATAGAGGATATAAGCATGAAAAGAACACATTCATATAATCATCTGGGGACATTATTCAATATCTTCAGCACGGTGAGAGATAAATAAATTATCGCTTGGATACAAGTAGGAAACAACACTTATTTTTTCATTAGACACTTGTTGCAATAAAAAGTCCTGCCCCATAACAAAAACTAAATAAATACAAGACACTGATAAGACCAGCGATCTTGTGTGGCTCAGAAACATGGAGAACTAAAATTGAAGCACAGCTACAGATCTTTGAAAACAGAAACTTGAGAAAAAATCTGAAGAAGTTAGAGATCCTATATCACAAGAATGGAAAATTAGAAACAACAAAGAAATACACAAGCCTTCACTTCTAAATACCATTATGAAAAACAAAAGACTGAGATGTCTGGGACACTTACAGAGGATGGATGAGAATAGACAGACAAAAAAGGCTTATACAGATGTGATAAACGAAGACAGACCAAGTGGTAGACCTGGAGAGTGGCGGAGTGACAGCAAAGACAGAGATCTAAGACCCCTCGGAGTAGACAACTGACAGAAGAAGAAAAAGAACACAGAGGAACTGAGTGGTAGTGGTAGATATAGTAATAGTAGTAATGGTAGATATAGTGTTAGTGGTAGTGGTAGATGTATTGATAGTGGTAGTGGTAAATGTACTGTTAGATGTATTGTTAGATTTAAACGTAGATGTAGTGTTAGATTTAAACGTAGATGTTCTGGTAGATGTAGTGGTAGATTTAAAGGTAGATGTAGTGGTAGTTGCACTGGTAGATGTACTGGTAGAAGTAGTCTTAAAAGTAGTAGTAGAAGTAGTGGCAGAAGTAGTAGTAGAGTTAGTGGTAAATGTAAAGGTAGATATAGAGTTAGAGACTGTAGTAAAAGTCGTGAAGGTAGATGTTATGGTAGACGCAGTGGTAAATGTAGTTGTAGATGTAGTACTACATGTAGTAGCAGATGTTGTGGTAGATGTAGTTGTAGAAGTCATGATAGATATAGTTCTAGATGTAGTGGTACATCTGGTGGTAGATATGGTGGTGGACGTCGAGATAGACGTAGTGGTAGATGTAGTAATGCATATATTGGTAGACGCAGTGGTAGACGTCGAGAGACATGTATTGGTAGTTGTAATGTTAGACGTACTGTTAGATGTAGTGGTAGATGTACTGGTAGATGTAATGGTAGATGTAATAGTAGGTGTAGTACTAGATGTAGTGGTAGATTAGATGTAGTGGTAGATGTACTGTTAGATGTAATGATAGATTTAAAGGTAGATGTAGTGGTACATGTAGTGGTAAATGTAGTGATAAAAGTCAAAATAGATAAAGTGGTAGATTTAGTGGCATATGAAATGGTAGAAGTAGCGTTATATGTAGTGGTAGATGTAGTGGTAGATGTAGTGGTAGAAATAGTGCCCTCAACAAGGGATCGATCCACCACCATCATGTAAGAGGAGAGAAGCAACCCACGCGATCCTAAGCTTCAAAGTTGTAACAAAGTCAAGGAGTAAAACTAGCACTGACTCAAATCTTTCGCCATCCATTCTGCAATTGCAGAACGAGAACTGGTCGTTTAAAAACTCATCTATGTTATACGAAGCCGACTCGGAAAGTCACCACAAATTTGACTGAAAACTCCTTATCGCTTGTTAGTACAGTCACTGGGCATGTTCAGTGTGGGAGTGTTCGTGTGTGAGGCCTGGAGCCAGCTGTGTCAGCCAGATTTTACGCCTGGAGTTTAAACTTGCTGTGAGTGTGTTTTACCTGCCGTAACCACAAACACCTGTCCTCAAAAAACCTTTTCATTCTGCTGTGAATATCTGCAGGCTCTTCTACGAGTTTGGGGTTGTTCCTCCTTCGTGCATGGTTTTCAAGGAGCTATCACATTGTTTCTGGCTTGATGATGTCATATTTCCAAAATATGCAAGAAGAAGCAGACAAAGTTGGGCTAAAGATAAATTATTAGAAAATTGAATACGTGAGAATTGCATGGCCAAAGAAATGGAACAAAAGATAGTCAGATCCAAATAGATGATATAAGCATGAAAAGAACACATTCATATAATCATCTGGGGACATTATTCAATATCTTCAGCACGGTGAGAGATGAAATAAATTAGAGCTTGGATAGAAGTAGGAAACAACACTTATTTTTCCATTAGACACTTGTTGCAATAAAAAGTCCTGCCGCATAACAAAACCTAAATATATACAAGACACTGATTAGACCAGCGATCTTGTGTGGCTCAGAAACATGGAGAACTAAAATTGAAGCACAGCTACAGATCTTTGAAAACAGAAACTTGAGAACAAATCTGAAGCAGTTAGAGATCCTATATCACAAGAATGGAAAATTAGAAACAACAAAGAAATACACAAGCCTTCACTTATAAATACCATTATGAAAAACAACAGACTGAGATGTCTGGGACACTTACAGAGGATGGATGAGAATAGACAGACAAAAAAGGCTTATACAGATGTGATAAACTAAGACAGACCAAGTGGTAGACCTGGAGAGTGGCGGAGTGACAACCTAGACAGAGATCTACGAGACCTCGGAGTAGACAACTGACAGAAGAAGACAAAGAACACAGAGGAACTGAGACAACTGACAGATGAAGACTAAGAACACAGAGGAACTGAGACAACTGACAGAAGAAGACAAAGAACAGAGAGGAACTGAGACAACTGACAGAAGAAGACTAAGAACAGAGAGGAACTGAGACAACTGACAGATGAAGACTAAGAACAGAGGCGATTGGAGATAAGTCTTGTCTGCAGCAATGAGTAACAGTGGCTTGGAAAACTGAATGAATGAATGAATTTTTCCAAAATGGCCGACGTACTTTTGCCACACATGTATCTACAGAAGGAAGGCTTAACGTATCTATAATACATGTGCCTGCTGCTTGATTTCCAGTTTTAGAAAGAAATTGCTTTTACTTGTGATTCCCCTCGTATATTAAACTGAAAGATAAAATATCCTGTAGTAGTTGAGAGAAAAGACAATGACGGACTATGAATTTGCAATGCCACTTCACGTCTTAGCAGATGGTTTTGAAATGTTTAGATGTTAAACTGGTTAATAAACTTGCCGACCACTGCCTTGCTGGGCAGCAGCTGCGGTGGTTGAGTCTACCAATGTTAGATCAAGATCATCCGTCACAGTAACAGCAAGGGATATCACCAGCCCCCGGCTCTTACACTTTGTAATCACAGCTCGTGGAGGGCACAGTTAGAACTTTGTAAAGTATGAACAGCTTTATTATTTAAAGGGCATACATAATAAAGTTGTTCGTACGGTTTTAAAAATAGTTTTAACATTTTCTTATTACAGTTTTACTGTAGTGGCTTCGCTCATAGTCATATACTTATTGTTTTATAGTTATACACTAAGTATTCGAGTGGAGGGCATAGTTTCATCAGCAAGTGTTGATGCACCTGGATGAGATACAGGATGTTAAATTATGTAGATATCCGTCTGTGAAGTGGACATCAAGCACCAACATCCTAAGGAAAGCCAATGAGAAACGAACATTAATAAGCACACTACGGGGGAGACAGTCAAAGTTTATTGGCCACATAAAGAGAAGAGGAGAGATAGAACATGTCCCGACAACAGGGAAAATTGGAAGCAGGAAAGGGAGAGGTAGAACAAAAGAGACAATCTTAGATGGCTTGACAAAATGGCGTGGGAGAGACAGAACAACAGAAGAACTGATGGATAACATGAAAGATCAGAAACTGTGGAGAGAAATGGTCGCTGACGCCTCCAGGAGTGGCACATGATGATGATCATGATGATGGTGATGATGGTGATGGTGATGACGATGACAATGATGATGATGATGGTGATGATGATGGTGATGATGATGATGATGATTGTATTGATGATGATGATGATGACGACGATGACGATGGTGATGATAATGATGATGATGATGATGGTGGTGGTGGTGGTGGTGGTGATGATGATAATTGTGATGAAGATGGTGATGGTGATGGTGATGATGATGATGGTGATGATGATGATGATGATGATTCGAAGTGTATGGACAGAATCTTTACAATACGTAGATCCTGTACTTAGTAGTGACGCATGCCGAGCCTAGCATAGCTCATATGACTCATTATAAATTAATTGTGCAATGTTTGTGGCGAAATCTGACTTAGGTTTGTCTGTAGCTTAATGAAAAGATTATATATCATTGTTTATGTATATAAACTTCGCAGATGATGGTAAAGCTGGGGCGACCATCCCCAACACAGCGCGTCGCATCACAGGTGGTGGATGGTGGAAGTACTCCAGATATGGAGAATCCCTGTGAATAAGGATTTACCCAAATAAGCAGGGACGGACCAACTGGCGGTAGACTCAGAGAGCGAGATGAGGTAGTAGGTGGCTCTACTACTCCTATAAAGTGCATCAGGTGCTCAGTGAAGGGAATACCAGGCGGGTAAGAGGCGCCTTAAAACCTCTCGCTCCCGCTGCTTTGTGGGTAGGACAGGGAGTCCAAAGGCTAGCGGAGAGTCCGTACACAAACAAACAGAAGGCAACGGGAAACCACTGTTGTAGCTCCCAAGAACAATTATGATTATTCAGAATAATAGATGTGTCATGAACGACGTTAATGGATGTTCCTCTGGAACAGCCTCGTCCGGTAGGCCAGCTCACGTGCCACAGGTGAGCCCAGATAGTCATCAAGCTACTGGTGGCAAAACTAACAAGTTCAAAATAGCAACATGGAATGTTAGAACTTTGTTCCAGGCTGGAAAATTAGAAAATGTAAATAGAAAAATGACGATCAACATATTAGGAATGAATGACGTTAGATGGACAGGTGCAGGGAAGATAAACTCTTATAATTAAACAATAATATATTCAGGAAGTGAGAAACATGAACGACGAGTAGGAATAATATTTGACGAACAAACAGCAAGGACAATTGTAGGATATTTGAACATTTCGGACCGAGTTCTGCTAGCCAAACTGAAAGGACGACCAAATAACATAAATATTTCAGAAGTGTCGGCTATAACATCTGAAAGTTCTGAAGAAGATGTACAGCTATTTTATAATGACATAGAGACAGCCCTAAAACACACACAGTCACATGAAGCTACTATAGTCATGGGAGATTTTAATGCCAAAGTTGGTAAAGGAAGAACTTCAGACATCGTTGGTGACTATGGACTGGGGGAGAGGAATGACAGAGGTTGTAAATTAATTGAATGGGCAAGAATACACAGCATGGTTGTAGGAAACACCTGGTTTAAACAACATCCTCGAAGACTGGCAACGTGGTGCAGCCCAGACAAAAAGGCTTTTAACCAGATAGACTACGCATTAATCAAGAAACGATTCTGGAATTCATTCTGATCTTATCTTATATTCTTCCCGTGCCGTTAAACGTCACATAGGGCTCGCAAAGTAGTTCGCCAATTTTTACTGTCTTCAGTGAGTCTTTCAACCTCATCAAGGGATTTTATGCATGTTAATTTGGCCTCTCTTAACAATGTCCTCTTCAACGTTTCACGCGGAATTCATTACTGACAACAAAAACCATGCCAGAAGCCGACTGCAATAGTGACCATGACCCACTCTGTGGAAAAATTAGAATAAAGCTAAAGAAAGCATGCAGAAAAGTGAGAAAACATCAAACTGAATACAGAACTCCTTAAAAATGACCAAGAACTGCGAGAACAATACAAAGTTATTATAACAAATAGATACAATGCAGTAGCAAAGATAAATAGTATAGACGAACAATGGGCAATGTTAAGAGATTCTATCCACCTAACTGTTAAGAAGATAATACCACCAAAAAAAGAAACCACTAAAAGTAAATGGATGGCAGACGACATCTTAGGACTGATGGACAAGAGGAGGAGGAGTAAAAATAACGAGGAAAAATATAGCAAGATAAATAAAGAAATAAGACGCAAATGCAGAGAAGCAAAAGAAGTGTGGCTAAATGAACAGTGCAGACCGAGTTCTGCTAGCCAAACTGAAAGGACGACCAAATAACATAAATATTTCAGAAGTGTCCGCTATAACATCTGAAAGTTCTGAAGAAGATGTACAGCTATTTTATAATGACATAGAGACAGCCCTAAAACACACACAGTCACATGAAGCTACTATAGTCATGGGAGATTTTAATGCCAAAGTTGGTAAAGGAAGAACTTCAGACATCGTTGGTGACTATGGACTGGGGGAGAGGAATGACAGAGGTTGTAAATTAATTGAATGGGCAAGAATACACAGCATGGTTGTAGGAAACACCTGGTTTAAACAACATCCTCGAAGACTGGCAACGTGGTGCAGCCCAGACAAAAAGGCTTTTAACCAGATAGACTACGCATTAATCAAGAAACGATTCTGGAATTCATTCTGATCTTATCTTATATTCTTCCCGTGCCGTTAAACGTCACATAGGGCTCGCAAAGTAGTTCGCCAATTTTTACTGTCTTCAGTGAGTCTTTCAACCTCATCAAGGGATTTTATGCATGTTAATTTGGCCTCTCTTAACAATGTCCTCTTCAACGTTTCACGCGGAATTCATTACTGACAACAAAAACCATGTCAGAAGCCGACTGCAATAGTGACCATGACCCACTCTGTGGAAAAATTAGAATAAAGCTAAAGAAAGCATGCAGAAAAGTGAGAAAACATCAAACTGAATACAGAACTCCTTAAAAATGACCAAGAACTGCGAGAACAATACAAAGTTATTATAACAAATAGATACAATGCAGTAGCAAAGATAAATAGTATAGACGAACAATGGGCAATGTTAAGAGATTCTATCCACCTAACTGTTAAGAAGATAATACCACCAAAAAAAGAAACCACTAAAAGTAAATGGATGGCAGACGACATCTTAGGACTGATGGACAAGAGGAGGAGGAGTAAAAATAACGAGGAAAAATATAGCAAGATAAATAAAGAAATAAGAAGCAAAAGAAGTGTGGCTAAATGAACAGTGCAGACAGATAGAGGACTCTCATAATAAAGACAGCAAAAACATGCACAAACGAATTAGTGAACTCACAGGCAGGAAAACAAAATATACCACAGGATGCCTGAAATCAAAAGAAGGTAAAATGTTAATGGGAAAAGAAGACATTGTGGACAGGTGAACAGAGTACATAGGTGAGCTATATGGAGGAGAAAGACCAGAATTAACACCAGATACTGAAAACTGTGAAGATGAAATCATAGATGCCATCAAACACATGAAGAAAGGGAAAGCAACTGGGCCTGATAATATAACAATAGAAGAAATAGAAGCACTAGAGGAGACAGGAATAAAACTAATAACCAAGTTACTGAATGACATTTACAACAGTGGTTATATTCCCAGTGACCTAATTAAATCCACGTTTATAGCACTACCAAAGAAAAAAGGTGCAAAAGAATGTGACGACCACCGGACTATCAGCCTCTCATGTCACATATCAAAACTACTTCTGAGAATAATTATGAGAAGAACAAGGAAAAAGATAAAAATGGAAATAGAAGATGAATAGTTTGGATTTGGTGAATGAAAGGGAACACAATGCCATTTATGCTTTACAAACACTAATAGAAAGAGCTTTAGAAGTACAGAAAGATCTCTACTTATGCTTCATTGATTACACCAAGGCATTCGACAAGGTGAAACATAATGAAACTATTAAAATGCTTGAAGACATCAACATAGACGGCAAAGACTTGAGGATTGTAAAACATCTATACTGGCAGCAAGAAGCAGCAGTTCGAGTTGAAAATAGAACTGGAAATTATCAACCTATAAAACAAGGGGTGCGACAAGGATGTGTACTATCTCCAGACCTTGTTCCTCTGTACAGCGAGAATATTCTAAGAACGATCATCACAGAACCAGGCATAAAAATTGGAGGATACAATATTAACAACCTTCGGCATGCTGACGACATATTACTGGTAGATGAGAATCAACAAGACCTGCAAAATCTCTTGGATAAAATCGCCAAAGAAAGTGAACAGAAAGTGAATCATGGACAATAGGCAGGTCTGCACAAAAATCATTGGAAGCAGCAGAAATGTGGTTTATTAGAAGTATGTTGCGAATCCCCTGGACAGCAAAAATAACTAATGAAGAATGTATGAGAAGAGCTGGAAAGACAAAAAATCTTGTCAAAAAAATAAGAGGGAGACAATGTACTTTCATAGGACATGCAATGAGAATGAATATTGAAAATATCATAACAACAAGAAAAACAGAATGAAAAAATCAAGAGGAAGACCAAGAGAAATGATACTGGACAGTCTGACGGGATGGTGTGAGAGGAGATCACCAACTGAACTGATGGCCTGCATGAAGGATCGTGTACTCTGGAGAAGCGTAAAAGTCAACGCCAGCACTGGTTGCAGTGAACATACCAAATTATATTGTCTCTATAAACATCTGGTTGCAGTGAACATACCGAATTGTATTGTCGCTGTAAACATCTGGTTGCAGTGAACATACCAAATTATATTGTGTCTGTAAACATCTGGTTGCAGTGAACATATCAAATTATATTGTCTCTGTAAACATCTGGTTGCAGTGAACATACCAAATTATATTGTCTCTGTAAACATCTGGTTGCAGTGAACATATCTTCTTCTTCTTCGTTCACTTCTACCACCAAAAACCGCACTGTGAACCTACTGAATTCACGCATGTGGTCCTCGTTAGGTCCCGTGGTCCCCTGTGTGGTCCAAAATAGACCACACGAGTTCCACGAAAGGACCACAAGGGGTTCAGAGTATCACAGTACTTTAGCCTGTATTCTTGGTGGGTCTCGGAAGCGGGATTGCGTGACACCGTGGTTTTCATTGCACCAGTTTGGTCTAGGGTTGGACTTTCTCACCGGAAGACCTCGACGTGTTTGGAATATCAGTGCATCCCCGCTGGGTGAGAGGCGTTAGCCCACCCAGGCCAGAGTTGGACTTTCTCACCGGAAAACCTCGACGTGTTTTGAGATACCCGTGTATCACCGCCGGGTGAGAGGTGGTTGCCCATCCAGTCCAGGGTTGGACTTTCTCACCGGAAAACCTCAGCGTGATTAGGATACGCAGACATCCCCGCCGGGTGAGAGGTGGTTGCCTATCTAGACTTCCCTGGTCCAGTGTCTCCGACTTCAGCATTTTGCGGTCGTGGCCGCTACCCTTCCTAGTTGTGACCAGGATGGAGCTTTTGTCCAGGAGGACGAATCCTCGCCACTAGTGACTTCTACCCCTGGGTTGAGCCGGTTTAGGCATTTCCCAGTATGGGCATGTTTGGGACGGGACCGACCTCTAGGGCAGAGGTACTGTGACATTCATAGCCTTCAAGATTCACCCCTGGTATGAGCCGGTTTAGGCAAAATTCACCAGTATGGGTGTTTATCAGGCGTTACCGACCTCTAGAGCGGAGGTGGCATGACATGTCTAGCCATCGAGTTCCACCCCTGGTGTGTGCCGGTTTAGGCATATTTCACCAGTGTAGGTGTATTTCGGACGTAGGCGGCCTCTAGAGCAGAGGTGCCGTGGTATAGCTCTCGTAGCGATACTACTGGACATACCAGGTTAAACTTCACTTTCCACCACCTTTTCCCATCGGCGCCGCACAGCAACCTTTATTTCCGCATTTACTTCCTTAACCGGGAGGAGCTTCACTCCACGCGCAGCATTTGAAAAGTCAAGCCAGCAGTGACTTAACCTCTGGGACAAGCCGGTTCATGCATTTCACCCGATATGACTGCACTCAGGACGTGGCCGACCTCCAGACCAGAGGTGCCGTGATTTGACTGTTTGCTTCGCTTTATTCTTTCAACCACCTTTTCCGCAGTGATGCTGCGCGGCAACCTCATTTGCAAATTTCTTCATTGGCCGGGAAGAGCACCGCTCCACGCACGGCAGCTGAAGATCTCGCCAACAGCGGTGTACTCATTCCAATTACGGGGCCTCGAAAGAGTCCCGTATTGTTATTTTTCGTCACTACCTCCCCGTGCCGGGAGTGGGTAAGTTGCGCGCCTGCTGCCTTCCTTGGATGTGGTAGCCGTTTCTCATGCTCCCTCTCCGGAATCGAACCCTGATTCCCCGTTACCCGTTACAAACATGGTAGGCATGTCACGTACCATCGACATTTGATAGGGCAGACATTTGAAAGATGCGTCGCCGGCACAGAAGGCCATGCGATCAGCACAAAGTTATCCAGAGTCACCAGTTGGGACGCCGCGCCCCGCGAAGGGCAACGACGATTGGTTTTGAACTAATAAAAGCGCTCTTTCCACGAGGGTCGGAGCTTGGTAAGCATGTATTAGCTCTAGAATTGCCACAGTTATCCAAGTAGGATCGTGTCATCTAAGGAACCTCGACTGATTTAATGAGCCATTCGCGGTTTCACCGTGAGACAGTGTGAACTTAGACATGCATGGCTTAATCTTTGAGACAAGCATATGACTACTGGCAGGATCAACCAGATAGCTTTCTTCACCGAACCTTTGTCGGATATCTGCCGACAGACCGACGCGGGGCAAGGGAGACAGCGCTCTGCTCAGAGCGGATCCCTTTCGACCCCGGCGGCGTTTCATTTCCTTTAACCGGCGGGGGCGGCTCTCTCTGCTCTAACGAGCGGAAAAGAAAGCCTGGCCACCCACAAACAACACACGTTACATACTGCAGACCCGATACTCTTTGCGAGAGATGGGCCAATTTCGAGACCATCGGTCGACAAAACCGTACTACATCGTTATCACGAACCTGGCTGGCTAGCCGTTTACATGCTTCGTTCGACGGACAAACCACTTGCTTCTGCATCGAAACACCTTAACTCTCGCCGTCCGGGAAGGGAGCGAAAGCCTGTCTCCCCACGCACGGAACTCGAGAGCGCTTTTTCGCCAAAAGAACGGTCGGCCTGCGCAACAGCAACCGCCCGCGCTGTGCAGGTCGGCGCAGCTCTGCGCGGCTGACTGTGAACATATCAAATTATATTGTCTCTGTAAACATCTGGCTGCAGTGAACATATCAAATTATATTGTCTCTGTAAACATCTGGTTGCAGTGAACATATCAAATTATATTGTCTCTGTAAACATCTGGTTGCAGTGAACATACCAAATTATATTGTCTCTGTAAACATCTGGTTGCAGTGAACATATCAAATTATATTGTCTCTGTAAACATCTGGCTGCAGTGAACATATCAAATTATATTGTCTCTGTAAATATCTGGTTGCAGTGAACATGTCAAATTATATTGTCGCTGTGAATGTCTCGTATAATAAGAGCATGATACAAAGTAAGGCACGGAACACTTGCAGTCATGTAATGTTATACACCCATGAACGATGCAGATGATGAAATAAAAGATGACTTCTATCACCAACTACAACAACTCATCAACAAAGTCCCTAAACACGACGTGTCATGGGAGACTTCAGCGCCAAGGTAGGAAAAGATAACACCGATGTAGAAAAAGTAATTGGGAAACAAGTAATTAATATTGTAAATCAGAATGGAGAAATATCTGAACTGTGTCTAACAGCAGGTAATGGGAAGAACAATATTTCCACACAAAGAGATACGTCAGATAATAGAACCAGAAACCAGATAGACCAGTTTTGTATTAGAAAGCAATACAGAACATCTCTGATAGATATACTCGTAAGAGTATATAAGGGTGCAGATATCAACAGTGACCATAACCTGCGTATACGGAAGATAAGACTAAAACTGAAAAGTCAACACAAGAAATCAATACTCCGAAAGATAAACAGCCATAGCCTACAGGAAGAAAATACGAACATAATTTCAATCTGGAACTTACCAATCATATCGCAGCACTCAGTGAAATTAAGGGACAGATATAGATGGATTATGGAATTCTTGTAGCACAGCCATAATCACAGGAACAAAAACAAGTGCTGGACTGAAAAAAACAAATAGAAAAGCATGGATATCGGAAAACACGTGGAAATTCATACTTGAAAGACGAGTAGCCAAATTAGCCATTTTGAATGTGAAGACAGTTTTTGGGAGAGATTTGGCAAAAGCAACATACAAAGAACTAGATAATAAAGTAAAATGTTCAGCTAGAAGAGATAAAAGAGTATATATATATATTGACAATATGGCGAAAGAAGCAGAGAACGCAGCAAAAATAGGAGACAGCAAAACTCTATACATCATACAAAAGAAGCTAACAGTTACTATAGAATCCAAAGAAAGACCAATCCTTAGCAAAACTGGAACCCTATTAACATCAAGTAAAGACCAAAAAGCAAAGATGGGCTGAACACTTCCAAGAAATACTTAATCGACCACACCCAAAATGATTTATAGACATTGAAACCGACTTACCAATCCCACAGCTAAATGTTAGCCTAGATGAAATTACATTGAACGAAACTGAAACTGCAGTAAATCTAACGGCTAACAACAAAGCTGCAGGTTAAGACGAAATAACAGTTGAAATGTTAAAAGCTATTAACATAACAGTGACAACATGACACAATTACAGAGAATGTTTATTAAAGTTTAGAAAGAAGAAAAGGTCCCTTCTAAATGGAAAAAAGGATCATTGTTAAAATACAAAAAAAGGTAACCTTAGCGACTGCAGTAACTGGAGAGGAGTAACCTTACTATCAGTTGTGTCAGAAGTATTTTGCAAGGTCATTTTGAATAGACTTAAAGATATAGTGGATACTGCAATGTGAAAAGAACAAGCAGGATTTCGAAAAGGGAGAAGCTGTCTCCACCAGATTTTTTCTCTAAGAATAATACTTGAAGAACGTATTCAAAAACCATTAACACTGAACTTTATATACTTTAAAAGGGCTTTTGATAGCATACACAGAGAATCATTGTAGAGAATTTTAAGACTCTACGCAATACCATCTAAAATTGTCAACATCATTAAGGATCTCTACAACAGATATGTTTGTGCAGTCAACACAAAAGTAGGAATGAGCGAATAGTTCCAGACTGAAACAGGCTTGAAACAAGGATGTATATTATCTCCCTTGCTTTTTGGACTTGCCATAGACTTTGTAATGAAAAGATGCTGTACAGGTAAAACCAGCATTGTTTGGGTACATGAGTCCTAAATAGAAGATTTTGATTTTGCAGATGACATAATTCTTATCAGTGACAATGTGAACTCGATGCAAGAAAAAACAGATACCTGGTCTTTACTGGCAACAAAATCGGATTCAAATTAACATTAAAAAACCTCAAAATATTGAAACGTCCAATTAATCAAAAAGGAAAAATAAAAGGAACTGCTGTTGAAGAAGCACACCAATTTGCATACCTCAGCAGATATATAGACCAGGATGGTAACACCAGAAAGGAAGTTAGAATTAGAATTGCCAAAGCAGCATTGATCTTCAAGAATCTTGAGATCATATAGCACTCAAAAGTTATAAGCACAAAAATTAAGCTAAGATTATTCAATTCAGATATAATATCCACCCTCATTTATGCATGTGAAAGCTGGAAAACAACTAAAAATAGACAATAAATAGAGACTCTTTTGAAAAGAAATGCGTAAAGAAAATACTCGGTATAAAGTGGAACGAATTCAAGAACAACGCAAAGATAAGACAGATGAACAAACAACAACCTATCTCATGGGTGATCAGAAAAGGGAGATGTGCATATGTCGGTCATGTGATGAGAATAAACAGTCAGAGAATCCCAAAACAAGCTATCAAGTGGAACACAACAGGCCGAAGAAAAAGAGGTCTACAAGTGGAACTCTAATTAAAGAGGACATTGTTAAGAGAGGCCACATTAGAAGCATAAAATATCTTGATGAGGTTGAAAAACTCTCCTGAAACAGGACAACTTGGCAAACTACCATGCGACCCCTTTGTGATGTTGAATACTAAGATGTAAGATGTAAACATCTCTTTGATATGAACAGATCGAATTATTTTGCCGCTGCAAACATCTACTGTCACTGTGCATACACAAGTAGCTTCTCTTGACTTTTGAAAGGTCTAATTCATTTCCTTTGTTGTCAAATTTTCAGATTCTTTATTCCAGAAGAAAGCTAAAAGTGACATCGGGTGAAAGTAGGAAAGAAGTGAAAAGTAGAACATGGGGTCTCTTCATAGCGACGAGCGGACAATAAGCTCTTTATATTGGTTACAAATAGTCCTCACTTAAACAAAAGGCACCAAACCATGACATATTTGCAACGTGTTCTACATTCCAAAGACAACTATCTATACTTTCTACACATTCTCTAGCTAAAGTTCGGCTGTGGTCAACGTGTTCCCAAGAGCTAGCAAATAACTGATGCTCTCTTCCTACACTAAACAAATCTAATAAGTCTTAAACGAGTTCCCTAATTACTGCGACCAAAGACAAGAAACTCTGGGCTTGACCTGGCAAAGGACAAGTGTGATGACGGTTAAGATGAAACTTGGGTGAAAAGTCGTAAGCCAGATTGAGACCGGACTTTCTTATCTGATTTGGCTGCTCCATCCCATAAAAGGTTGAAATAAGAACACGTCTGTTAAGTACCTGACTGAGATTAGGTGAGACCCTAAGATCAGTGATTGATTTAGACGTGTTGAGACATTAAGCTCAGTTCTTGATTTAGACTTGTTGAGACCCTAAAATGAGTGATTGATTTAGACTTGTTGAGACCCTAAGCTGAGTGCTTGATTTAGACGTGTTGAGACCCTAAGCTCAGTCTTTGATTTAGACTTGTTGAGACCCTAAACTGAGTGATTGATTTAGACTTGTTGAGACCCAAACCTCAGTGCTTGATTTAGACTTGTTGAGACCCTAACCTCAGTGCTTGATTTAGACGTGTTGAGACCCTAACCTCAGTGCTTGATTTAGACGTGTTGAGATCC
Source organism: Achatina immaculata (assembly GCA_009760885.1). Classification (NCBI taxonomy): domain Eukaryota; kingdom Metazoa; phylum Mollusca; class Gastropoda; order Stylommatophora; family Achatinidae; genus Lissachatina; species Lissachatina immaculata. Next base: position 62,551,507 of record CM019713.1, on the reverse strand, counting down.
TAAGCTGAGTGCTTGATTTAGACGTGTTGAGACCCTAAGCTCAGTGCTTGATTTAGACTTGTTGAGACGTTAAAATGAGTGATTGATTTAGACTTGTTGAGACCAGAAACTGAGTGCTTGATTTAGACTTGTTAAGACCCTAAACTCAATGCTTGATTTAGACGTGTTGGGACCCTAAGCTCAGTCCTTAATTTAGACTTGTTGAGACCCTAAAATGAGTGATTGATTTAGACTTATTGAGACCCTAAGCTGAGTGCTTGATATAGACTTGTTCAGACCCTAACCTCAGTGCTTGATTTAGACGTGTTGAGATCCTAAGCTGAGTGCTTGATTTAGACGTGTTGAGACCCTAAGCTCAGTGCTTGATTTAGACTTGTTGAGACCCTAAGCTGAGTGATTGATTTAGACTTGTTTGGACCCTACGCTCAGTGCTTGATTTAGACTTGTTGAGAGCCAAACCTCAGTGCTTGATTTAGAATTGTTGAGACCCTAAACTCAGTGCTTGATTTAGACTTGTTGAAACCCTAAGCTCAGTCCTTGATTTAGACTTGTGGAGACCCTAAATTGAGTGATTGATTTAGACTTGTTGAGACCCTAAACTGAGTGATTGATTTAGACTTGTTCAGACCCGAAACTGAGTGCTTGATTTAGACTTGTTGAGACCCTAAACTCAGTGCTTGATTTAGACTTGTTGAGACCCTAAGATCAGTGCTTGATTTAGACTTGTTCAGACCCTAAGATCAGTGTTTGATGTAGACTTGATGAGGCTCTAAACTCAGTGTTGTATATAGACTTGTTGAAACCCTAAGATCAGTGTTTGATGTAGACTTGATGAGGCTCTAAACTCAGTGTTGTATATAGACTTGTTGAGACCCTAAGATCAGTGTTTGATATAGACTTGATGAGGCTCTAAACTCAGTGTTGTATATAGACTTGTTGAGACCTTACGTTAAGGGCACTATAGGGTAGAGAGCTTTTCTGTGTCATGAGTCCCATTGTTCTGTAAGTCGTTAATCATTTTTATTTCTCTGCTCTTGTAAGTCACTGTACAAGCTAGTATGTATGTTTATATACATATATTATATAAGCAGTGCAGGAAAAGTGGCTAGATAAGAAAGTCTGTTAGTGGCTATATGTAAACAATTTGAAAATATAACTATATAAGAATGTGGCTACATAGACTTTGACCTTAAGCGATTCCATAAACTGAAAGTGGCTACATAAATAATGTAGTTACACTGAGTTCAAGGTAAAGATGGACACAATTAAACAGAGATATACAGAAACGTGAAGATTCAGGACAACAAATTTATCTTCAGTAACAAGAAATAAAACATTATCTTCCACTTGAAACAACTGTAAGACAATATTCTGCAGTTTTAAAACATTAATGGCGTTCAGGATTCTGGCTTACCTTCTTTTAATTCTTGGTCAGTGGACATGGCGGTCAAGAAGTTGGATTTACTGCTGCTTAACGAGAACACTGTGTGAGAGATAAGTTGAGTTTGTTGTTAGATTAGTTCTTGTTCCTGTTTCGTGTAAACATCTCTTTGATATGAACAGATCGAATTATTTTACCGCTGCAAACATCTACTGTCACTGTGCATACACAAGTAGCTTCTCTTGACTTTTGAAAGGTCTAATTCATTTCCTCTGTTGTCAAACTTTCAGATTCTTTATTAATCCCCCCCCCCCTCCCCAAGAAGCTAAAAGTGACATCGGGTGAAAGTAGGAAAGAAGTGAAAAGTAGAACATGGGGTCTCTTCATAGCGACGAGCGGACAATAAGCTCTTTATATTGGTTACAAATAGTCCTCACTTAAACAAAAGGTACCAAACCCTGACATATTTGCACAGTGTTCTACATTCCAAAGACAACTATCTATACTTTCTACACATTCTCTAGCTAAAGTTCTGCTGTGGTCAACGTGTTCCCAAGAGCTAGCAAATAACTGATGCTCTCTTCCTACACTAAACAAATCTAATAAGTCTTAAACGAGTTCCCTAATTACTGCGACCAAAGACAAGAAACTCTGGGCTTGACCTGGCAAAGGACAAGTGTGATGACGGTTAAGATGAAACTTGGGTGAAAAGTCGTAAGCCAGGTTGAGACCGGACTTTCTTATCTGATTTGGCTGCTCCATCCCACAAAAGGTTGAAATAAGAACACGTCTGTTAAGTACCCGACTGAGATTAAGTGAGACCCTAAGATCAGTGCTTGATTTAGACGTGTTGAGACCCGAAGCTCAGTGCTTGATTTAGACTTGTTGAGACCCTATGCTGAGTGATTGATTTAGACTTGTTTGGACCCTACGCTCAGTACTTGATTTAGACTTGTTGAGACCCAAACCTCAGTGCTTGATTTAGACTTGTTGAGACCCTAAACTCAATCCTTGATTTAGACTTGTTGCGACCCTAAGCTCAGTCCTTGATTTAGACTTGTTGAAACCCTAAGCTGAGTGATTGATTTAAACTTGTTGAGACCCTAAACTGAGTGCTTGATTTAGACTTGTTGAGACCATAAACTCAGTGCTTGATTTAGATTTGTTGAGATCCAAAGATCAGTGCTTGATTTAGACTTGTTGAGACCCTAACCTCAGTGCTTGATTTAGACTTGTTGACACCCTAAGCTCAGTGTTTGATTTAGACTTGACGAGGCTCTAAACTCAGTGTTGTATATAGACTTGTTGAGACCCTAAGCTCAGTGTTTGATATTGACTTGATGAGGCTCTAAACTCAGTGTTGTATATAGACTTGTTGAGACCCTACGTTAAGGGCACTATAGGGTAGAGAGCGTTTCTGTGTCATGAGTCCCAGAGTTCTGTAAGTCGTTCATCATTTTTATTTCTCTGCTCCCGGAAGTCACTGAACAAGCTAGTATGTATGTATATATACATATATTATATAAGCAGTGCAGGAAAAGTGGCTACATAAGAAAGTCTGTTAGTGGCTATATGTAAACAATTTCAAAATATAACTATATAAGAATGTGGCTACATAGACTTTGACCTTAAGAGATTCCATAAACTGAAAGTGGCTACATAAATAATGTAGTTACACTGAGCTCAAGGTAAAGATGGACACAATTAAACAGAGATATACAGAAACGTGAAGATTCAGGACAACAAATTTATCTTCAGTAACAAGAAATAAAACATTATCTTCCACTTGAAACAACTGTAAGACAATATTCTGCAGTTTTAAAACATTAATGGCGTTCAGGATTCTGGCTTACCTTCTTTTAATTCTTGGTCAGTGGACATGGCGGTCAAGAAGTTGGATTTACTGCTGCTTAACGAGAACACTGTGTGAGAGATAAGTTGAGTTTGTTGTTAGATTAGTTCTTGTTCCTGTTTCGATCCTCCCGCACTCCCCACCCCCAACCCAACACAAAAGTCCAGCAGTACTTTTTCTTATTTATTTCCTTATATTGTCCATTTACCATGAATCATCTGCACCATCAACACACGCGTATCTTATCATAGTGCCTTTGCACAGAACAGGATACAACCAACTGTTTATTATCAAACATACAACAAATGCGGCCGTGAAGTAATGGAACCAAACATTTTTATCTTATCTTATCTTTTACCTTTATTAGTACGAGTGGTACGAGTTCCTAATCCTCTCTCATGTCCTAACTGTCGGGTAAGGAAGGAATCAGTCTTCAAGTACAAGTATTCTTTTTTCTATTATCATAGATTACAAGTACAACCTGCGTGAATTCATGCAGAAATTGTTTTGTTATAGATAACCAGTACTATAATGGTTATCGGTTGTGACAACTGTCAAGTGGTAGGTAACCAGCACTAGACTGGTTATCGGTTCTGACAACTGTCATGTGGTAAGTAACCAGCACTAGACTGGTTATCGGTTCTGACAACTGACAAGTGGTGGGTAATCAACACTAGACTGGTTATCCGTTCTGACAAATGTCAAGTGGTAGCTGTTAGAAGCTGATAACCAGTCTAGTCTGATGCTGCGAAAATAATACGAGTAGACCTGAGTTGTGTTTGTTTCACTGGCATCTCGTCCTAGGATATAACCTGGCAGTAACAGTGAAACATCAGAGTACAAGTGAAACATCAATGTACCAGTAACACAGCACAGCACCATTAAGACATCAGAGTAACAGTAAAATAACAAGGCACCAGTAAGACATTAGATAAAAGTAAAAATAAAACAACAAGGCACCAGTAAGACATTAGATAAAAGTAAAAATAAAACAACAAGGCACCAGTAAGACATTAGATCAGAATAAAAGTAAAACAACAAGGCACCAGTAAGACATCAGAACAGAGCAACAAGAAAACAGAGTACCAAAAACCATCAGAATAACAGTAAAATAACAATACAAGTAAAACCAGAGAGCACCACTGAACGAGGTCGACCCAGCCTCGTAAAATGGGTACCAGAGAAAATCTGGGAAGTAAAGGCAGCGAGGAAAGGAACTGGTCACCCTACCTCATACGCTGATGACCCAGCATAATGAGGTCTCTAACGCTTCACCCCCTACGGCATTTGCTATGGGACTGTCTTTACTTTACTTTTACCACTGAACCAACCGATCAAAGCACCATTAAAATAACAGAATTTTCTGGATGCTTTCTGGTTTTTAACCTCGGCCACTTGAAGAACAAAAACCACAGATCAAGCATCTGCCCTTATAACTGTTACAAGCCAACTTCCTACACATATCTGTTCTAGCTCAACTTCTCATACTTAGATCCGTTCTAGACCAACTTCCTTTACTTAGATCTGTTCTAGACCAACTTCCTATACTTAGATCTGTTCTAGACCAACTTCCTATACTTAGATCTGTTCTAGACCAACTTCCTATACTTAGATCTGTTCTAGACCAACTTCCTTTACTTAGATCTGTTCTAGACCAACTTCCTATACTTAGATCTGTTCTAGACCAACTTCCTATACTTCGATCTGTTCTAGACCAACTTCCTATACTTAGATCTGTTCTAGCTCAACTTCTCATACTTAGATCCGTTCTAGACCAACTTCCTATGAAACCATCACTTCGAGCATGAGAACGGAGGTGCATTCAGCATCAGAAGCAATTTCCTGGTTGGTAAAGCAGGTCTACTCGTGTGACGTCATTGTAACAGACTCCCAAAGCATGCTACGGAGAATCCAGAGACATTTTTCCTCATGAAGTGGGAATATCTGTTATACAGTATAGTCAGGGCGACGTTATAAAAGTGCAGATTAGGGAAAGGATAGTTTGGTACTAGAAAGAAAAAGTTCACGCGCGCACGGAGGAGCACGGAGATTGAACACATTCTGGGGGAGCCCACAAAACAGTGCATAAAGAAGGTCACAGAAGAGATGGATAGCAGAGTCATAGCAGAAAGAAATGATAGCAGCAGAAAACAGTTAGGACAGTCAATTTGAGACATAGAGTGTTATTTTTGTTTGTCCTTTTTATGACATACAATTTAGTTGTCAGGAAATTTAACTGCAGTAGTCTGTGTCTGATGTTTGTTTCCTTTGTGAGGAATTTAAATTGATGTTGGTTCTTAGAACTGTAAGTATGGACGTTACATAGTTATTTTCATTCTCTCTCCTTGTGACTGAGTTCTCGTCTTACCAGTGGCAAACATGTTCTTGCCGGGAAGCTGAGTTTTTGTTGGTATTGCTTCTGCCTTGTGGCAGTAGTCTCCTCACTCCCCATACACTTCGTCCTCATTTTACTCATTAATAAACATTGTATTCAGCCTCCTACGCCATTGAGTCTGTTGACTTCCAGTTAATATCAACACTTGTGTCTTGTAAGTCTGCCAGTTTGCCGTCCAGTTGTTCCATGTTGTCCTAGTGTCAGGAGCGCCTGGGATGTTAATGTTCTGAGTATTAACAGAAACGTAGAGATAAAAAGATCTATAACCAGATCATTCATTTGAATAACTTGAACTTGTAAGAACTCCCCGTATTTGCGAGCTGTTGTTCTTTGCACTTTTTGCAGTAGAAGTGTTGAGGCACAGCATCGTATCAGCGTGGTGGCGGGTTATGGTGGCTACTTTTTCAGTGCCGGAGTACAGCTACAAAGCAGGGGGTTTGCAATGCTTCTTTAGCAGACTCCACCACTACGGGGTTTATGGCGATCCCTGCCCCGTTAGATAGGCTAGGCCTGCTACTGGGGGTACCACGGAGAGGTGGGACAAGGTCTTGGTCAGCTATGGTTCGCTAACCCCGACGCTGGCATATCAGCTATGGTTCGCTGATTTCCTCATCGGACTAGGGTCTTTACCCCCGTCAGCTGAATAAATAAGGCTCTAGGCAACTCATCACAACATCTAAATATACCAGGGTTTTACTTCATCTCGGAGCCATGTGCGACTTTAGTCATATCTGCTAAACTGCTTCCGCTCTTAGTCACGCATCATCAGTCATAGAAGAATAGACTTGTCAGCATCTACTAGATGGCTCTCAGATATCCAGTTTGACGTGGATCCACTGTCCTGCTCATGTGGGGGTCTAAAGCAATGAGAAAGCGGACAAGTTGGCAGGCACAGAATCACTTCTGGTACCCTAAGAATGGACAACGAGGAGATTGCAACAGCCATCTTGGACAGGCTGTGTATGGAGGACGACATAGGCCTGACTGAATGACAACATCCATACATGCTCTGATCGTTGCTTCAGTAACCACTGAAGAGTATGAACACTAACTGTGCTGCTCAGCTTTTGGTTCTGACAACCTCAAATTCTATCTTCTCCTTCCTCACATCTCTGTCTTTCATCCTCTGTAGATATATATTATCAGTACATGCCCTTTCCTCCTCCTCTGTCTTTCATCCTTTGTAGACATATATTAACAGTACATGCCCGTTCCTACTCCTCTGTCTTTCATCCTCTGTAGACATATATTATCAGTACATGCCCTTTCCTACTCCTCTGTCTTTCATACTCTGTAGACATATATTATCAGTACATGCCCTTTCCTCCTCCTCTGTCTTTCATACTCTGTAGACATATATTATCAGTACATGCCCTTTCCTCCTCCTCTGTTTTTCATCCTCTGTAGATATATATTATCAGTACATGCCCTTTCCTCCTCCTCTGTCTTTCATCCTCTGTAGATATATATTATCAGTACCTGCCCTTTCCTCCTCCTCTGTCTTTCATCCTCTGTAGATATATATTATCAGTACATGCCCTTTCCTCCTCCTCTGTCTTTCCTCCTCTGTAGACATATATTATCAGCAGATGCCCTTTCCTCCTCTGTAGACATATATTATCAGCAGATGCCCTTTCCTCATCTGTAGACATATATTATCAGTAGATGGCCTTTCATACTCCTGAACCAGTTTCTCGGCCACCGACTTCAGTATATCCTTCTTGTCCATTAGAAATCATAATCTACTGCAACAGCGTTTATGAGAAACATGATCGGCGACCCCGTAGCCTCTCACTCCCGCTGTACCTTGGGTTAAATTTAAACTGTTTCCATAGATAAGACGGAGCATTCTCTGACAGAATTTGATGTACTAACTTGCCATTTGTTAAAAGGAATCTGTTCTTAAGAGGCAGAATTTTGATAAGTTTGTGCTGATTTATTAATTGTGCATGATCTTGTTGGTAATAAGCTTCACTGGTTGCTTTTGAAGTGAGTAAAACCTTCTTGTATTTGACACTGAGCAACCATCCCAGACTGGTGAGCAGTAGTCTAGATGTGATTGGATATGTGATGCGTAATATGTCTTACTTGTGTCTTGATCGACAAAGTGATTGATTGTGGCTAACTGGTATACCTTTTGTGCGATGAGTTTTGTTAGTCCTTGCACATGAGAGTTCCAGGTCATATGTTGATCAATAGTGAAAGCTACCGTTTTGCGTTAGCTAACGTTTCTATCTGTGATGTTTCCGTACAGAGCTGTAGTGTTGTTTTTTGTCACGTTTTGTAGTTTATGTTTTGTTGTTATAAGCACTGATTTTATTTTATCATTGTTTATAATCATGCCATTGTTACTGCTACATTTAATTATACTATTTAACTCGACCTGAAGAGTTTATTCTAGGTTAATATAATCGTAGTCACTAATGTAGACTGTTCAGTTATCGGCAGAAAAGTTGCAAGAAGAGTGTTTAAGTTGAAGTGGAAGATCATTAATATAGACAGTAAAGAGCAGAGGGCCTAGAATACAACCTTGTGGAACACCAATATCACCTTCAGATGACTTTGATGGAGAGTTGTTTTAGAATACTAAATGTTGCCTATCTGAAAGAAATGATGCAATTAATTTTATTAGATGAGGGTGAAGTCTATAAGTCTGTAATATTTTTACAAGAATATCATAGTCAGTCATATCAAATGTTTTTTTAAGTCGACTAAGACAGCAGCATATAGTCTGTCATCATGTATGCCTGTTAACCAGTTTTCTATCATTTTAGTAAAAGCTGTGTGTCAGGAATGTTTGGGTCTAAAGCCTAACTGACCGTCTACAAATAAATTGTTCTCTTGCATGTGTCATAGAGTTATTGTGTGTGTGTGTGTGTGTGTTTTCCAGTGGTTTTGATAAAGACGATAGTAAGGATACTGGTCTGTAGTTGGTAAGATTTCTTGACGAGCTAGATATAAAAAGAGGATATACTTTAACAGTTTTAAAAGCTTATGGAAAATAGGATTTTTCAATGCACTGATTGTAAATGTATGTTATTGTCTCAGAAATGACAGGTGCAGCATAACGTAAAATCCTATTGCTGATATCATCAAACCCAAATGTATTGTTATTCTTTAGGAATAGGAGATACATTTCACTGACTGTTAAGAATGGAATGTAATTGCTTAAATTTAGTAAATCTGCTATTAATGAATGTTTGTAGTTCACGTAGTACACGATCTGGTATTAGTGATTTAAGAACATTGATTTCTTCTCTGAAATGAGTACTAAAATCTGTATGCATGATTACTGGCTTGAAAATCAAAATCCTCTCTTTTATTTGATAGGGTATTTAAGACTTTCCAAATTGACTTAGTGTCAGATTTATTCTGTACTAGATTTCTAAAGGAATTGTTCATATCTTGAATATTAAATATTGAACTTTGTTCCTGAGTGTACGGTAAGCACTGAAGTTCTTGCTTGTGTGTTATCGGTCACGCTGTTTCATGACATACAATATTTCAGGTGTTGTCCAGGGTGACTTCGTCTGACGCTTTACTCTCACCTGTTTGATGACATACAATATTTCAGGTGTTGTCCAAGGTGACTTCGTCTGACGCTTTACTCCCACCTCTTTCATGGGGACATGATTGTCTAATACATCTCTGAAGATCTTTAGCCAATATTCTATCGCCTCTTCAGGGTCAGTTAGTTGGTACACGTGTGTAAGCGAAGATGCTTACAAATCATTTAAGAATAACTCTAGGTTAAATTTTATAAACTTCTACATTTCATGCTGGCATGATTGTGTTTTGGACGTTTATATTCCTTTCTTGTCCGCGTACAGCAGACTGGGGAATGATCACTTAAAGAAATAAGAGGGATGTTAGTGCGGTGGTGTGGGAATGCACGAAGTTAGGAGAAATGATGATGATGATGATGATGATGATGATGATGATGATGATGATGATGATGATGATGATGATGATGATGATATTTAGAGATTGATGATGTGCTGGTGAATGCATGTGTTGGTCGTTTCGTGGTGCCGATAAGTGGCGGTTGTGGCTGTGGGACTTTCCAGACAGGATAGATAGCAGGGCAAGGACTGGCAACTTATGACTTCTTCTAGAAGATGAGGATTTTGACTTAAATGTCGCTTCCGTTACCTAACTCAGGTGTGTAACGTTTCTGTTCTTACCTGAGACATAAACCCAAGCAAATTCATTCTCCATGCGCTCCACCACCATAAAATAATAAATAATACAGAAATATAAAATGAAAATGGATCGTTGCTAGGGGCAGCAAGGCTTATGATTTCACACAGACCTTCCCAATTTAGCCAGAACTCACGGTGAAACACAAAAGACTAACTGCTTATAATTATGTATCCTACCCTAATGACAGATTCTAACAATCCCTAAAGCATATGCTTAATAATAATCTCCTCATAAACATGGTTATCTCCCTCAAGAAAATGAGTTATTCCCTCCTTTAAAACAGTGATCGCTTCTTCTGAACAAAGAATTTTCTCATCAACAAATTATAGTCTCCTCATAAAGTCAAACATGATTTCCTTATGAAGCTACACACCCAGGACGATATCCAGGCTATGTCCTGGAAGTCGGAAACAATAAACAACTACTTTAGATTTCCTTAAATAAATCTTACAACTCAATACAGTCGTGCTCTCCTAATCTAGGAAGAGCTTAATCTGATAAATTTAGTAAAATGGAACGAGAGCCTAAAGCACAATAAAAATCACCTAATCTCGACAACACGTGGTCCATGGTCGAAATGTAGAAGGATCTATTTCCCCATATTTGATAAATGAAAATAACAAAATAAAAATAACCAAGTAATATCTAATGTGGGAAAACTATGAAATATGGTACTGAAACTTCATAAAAGGTGTAATAATTCAATCTACCTAGTTGTGTATCGTAACATTAAACTGACACTGGAAAATTGTTTCTACTAAAGATCTTGATTTTACACTAAAATAAAACAAAATATTTAACATAATCACACCACAATATTCTAACCACACCAACTGAAAAGAAACAATATAAGAAAGTTTCTCACTTCTGCTAGTGGAGATTGACTTCCACTAGGCACAAAGTCTGAGCAAAATTCGCGGCTTGACTAAGCCCAGACTTTTTGTTTGTTTGTTTGTGTGTGTGTGTTTTGGGGTCGGGGGCTCATACTCAGTGTATGATCTGTCTGTTATGAAACTACATTGCCCGATGTAAGGAACCTGAGTGATGCTCGTCGTCACTGTCATCATCTTATATCTTATATCCTTCCCGTGCCGTTAAACGTCACATAGGGCTCGCAAAGTAGTTCGTCAATTTTTCCTGTCTTCGGTGAGTCTTTCAACCTCATCAAAGGATTTTATGCCTGTTAACTTGGCCTCTCTTAACAATGTCCTCTTCAGAGTTTCACGGAGTCTGCCTCTTACTGTCATCATACATTATACATTATTGCTTCCATTCTTTGTTTCTTAAAGCAGATATTCCACTGTATACAGTGCGTGCTTTGCTTAGGAATCTTGATTCCATGTCCCTAATTAAAGCTTCCTTCCATCTCTCTCTCTCTCTCTCTCTCTCTCTCAATGATTTTACTTGTTCTCTGTTGAAACAGACCTAAGACGGTGGCAGGACTAAACGTGCAGAAATAAAAGCGAGCTCTGTTTTTTCACGTCCACACCAAGAACCTGAACTCTACGAGCAGGGGAAGTAACTTGCTGTGTGTGTCCGCCTGAGTTTTAGGGATTGTGTTCAACATTATGGCTTTGTAGATGTTTACTTGTTGTGCCGTGTGTGTTTCTTTAGTGTTCTATATTGTTCTTACGGTGGTTGCAACTTTTCTGCATTTCTAGAAAATTGTGTTCTTCTGTTTCTGGTGTGTTTCTCCTGCATAGGCAACATCGTGTGATGTTTCTGTGTTTGTCTCTCTGTGGTGGTTTCATGTTGTACATGAGTCTGAAAGTGATTTCTCTGGCTTTTGGTGTGATGTTTCTAAGATGGAAGTTTTTTAACGTGTCGGTGTAGTCTAGGGTGGGATATCTGCTTCCCCTCTTAATCCTAAGTTGCAGAGATACGCTTGGAGTTTGTATATGTTTTGTAAAATGAATGAATGTTTCGTTTCCTTGAATTGCTTGTAGAAGGGTGGTAATGTGCCGAAGTAGTGCGCCTGCGAGTTGTTTGGTGGGACTAAGTTTGATAGTCTAAGTCCCATGTAGTAGTGAGTTAACGGGTGCTGGTTTGGTGGGACTGAGTTTGATAGTTGTTGTTTGGTGGGACTAAGTTTGATAGTCTAAGTCCCATGTAGTAGTGAGATAGTGGGTGCTGGTTTGGTGGGACTAAGTTTGATACTCTAAGTCCCATGTAGTAGTGAGTTAACGGGTGCTGGTTTGGTGGGACTGAGTGTGATAGTCTAAGTTCTATGTAGTAGTGAGATAGTGGGTGCTGGTTTGGTGGGACTGAGTGTGATAGTCTAAGTTCTATGTAGTAGTGAGCTAGCGGGTTCTGGTTTGGGTGTTTGATCGTGCGACCTACGTGGCTAATTCTGAGTGCTTGTATTTTTGTCTGTATGTCTCGTAAGGCAATCCCTCCGTGTAGTTTGTCCTGTATGAGAGTTTTATGTTGAATGCTGAGAACGGTGTCTGATCTGTTTGTTGATTTCCTGAATTGTCTGTTGTGGAGGGTCTAGTACTCTAGCCATGCATATTATTTTTGGAATGATGTATGTGTTCACTATGACGATTATACCAAAAATTGTTGCTATTTTGTAACATGTCTGTGATTTTTTGTTACGAGGCTGTCCTATGTGGGTTTGCGTGCTGTAACGGAACGCGGCATCGCTGAAGTGGTTTTGGTGCCTCAACTCGATGCCACTATGGTAGTTCAGATATCTGTCATGACAACAGCACCTACAAAATCAAAGGCCTTATCTAAATAGCAAGACTTTCTGTTTCTGTACTAAGCGCTTGGAAAAAACACACAACAGCCAGGTGAAACCAACGCTCTTCACACAACAACGTTGAGTCAAAGACCGGAGGATGTGAAAACTGTCAGTTTTACAAAGCCACTGACAGGTGGAAGACAAGTCAAAGTGAAATCAGCAAAGTCCAGGGTTAGATGAAGACATTTAGTAGTGAGTAGAATGAGGTGATGATGCCATGAGAAGAAGAGTAGCCGCAAGGCAGGAAAAACAAGTGTTGCAGTCTTCCCTGCCAGATAACTCTACGCCATATGGGAATCAAGAATCTTACAATTCAAAATGACAAGAACTTACAACTTCCTAGAAACACAAAACTTGAACACAACATCCTACTTCTCACCAGAGGAAGCAAGCCCAAAAACAAAAACAAGAAACTTCCAAACTACGGTCCCTGTAAAGTGTATGATTCACTAAGACTTTGCTCTCAGGCTTGTAGTAGAGAGTGTGAATCCATTCTCTAAAGTAGTTCCCTGTGTTGAAGAAGAGTTATGTCTTGTGTAAGTGTTGATGTGACACTCCATCAAAAGCTTTCTCATGATCTAAAGAAAGAACCGATGACTGGCAGTCCTTTTAGTGTATTAATGTATGCTGTCTCGTATGAAGTGTGTGTGTTGAATTTTGCTTGTGTTTTCTACACCACATTGTTGGTCTTCGCGTGTGAGTTTGAGCGTGAATAGTTTGAGCATGAATGGTTTGAGCTTGTTGGTGAGTGCTTTCGGAAGAATGTTGAGAAGAATTATTTGACTGACAGCTGTCAAATATCAAAAAGGAGTGTCCAGAATTTGTTTTTTTCCCTGTTTTCTCACCCGTCAAGACTCGTAAATAGTGACACCTTTCTTGCTTTCTTCCTTTCTTTCTTTCTTTCTTTTTTTCTTTCTTTCTTTCTTTCCTTAATTACTTTCTTTATTTCCATAATTTCTTTCTTTCTTTCTTTCACTGGAACTAAAAGCTGGTGTTCTTTGCAGCTGTTGCTGTGGATGTGTTGAGGCACAGGATCGTGCCGGTGTAAAACCTGTTTATGGTTTTAGACTGCATTTATCCTTATCGTTTAGTGGTTACTACTCTATTTGAGAAGCTATGCGGGATGGGTATGTGTATAATGACGCATCTCCAGCTCCTATGTCTATATATACATTTCGTTTATATATTCTATACACATATTTCTGTACTTGCCCCTATCTTCAACCTGTTTATATGGGATCGATGTCCCCAAGGTCTATGAGTGCTATATATGGACATGGGCAATGCATTAACCACTTGTGTGGCCGGGTGAAAATCTACCCGTTCCTAGTTCACACCCATTTCCTCCAATCCCCCGTGGATATATATGAAATGGGAGCTCGGTTATTTTTCAAAGAAGCATTCACAGAAAGATAAATCATTTAACTGCAGAACTTGAATGTCTCTCTGTGAAGTCAACAGTGGTAGAAGTTTACCATGTAGAGACACGAATCGAAGATTTACAAAAGGAGATTGCAATTGAAGGTGCTGATGATTCTGTACAAGAAACAAAAGCCTTGCTGGAGAGAATACAGAACACTGCCCAAAAACTGAAAACAGCTATCAATGAAAAGAGCCCATTCATTCAGAAACATGTTGAGCATCTGCAGAATCTTACAAAGAAAGAACTGGGAGCAACGAGAAAGAAAGAAAATTCCCTGGAAAGAAAATTTTACTGGAACTGGAATAAGGGGTAGGAGTTGGTGGAGCTGCAGGTATTGTTGCTATAAGTGCTGCAGGAGGTGGTGCAATTCTTTCCAGAGCTCTATCTTCTGTTGTTCATAAAATTTTTATTACAAAAAAAAAAAAAAGTTAAAACAGTCGGTGTCCATTGTTTGTGTTATAATTATAAACGTCACTGTCTGCTGATGTCCTTTCTTCCTGTTTGCGTGAAAACAGTTTGTGTTATTTTTCCTTTTGTTAAAATAATTAAGCACAACTGAGATCGATTTCCTGTTATATCTTCACAGCTGATGTCAGTTTTCACGAGTTATGTAAATTTTCTTATGTTGTCATTGGATTGTGTTTTCATTACAGCTATTAGTGTTCTGTTCTTGATGTGATCATTACAATAGTTAGTGCGTAGTTCCTTGCGTGATCACTACGACAACTGATGTTATGTTTCTTGAGTTATGTCAGTTTTCTAGTGTTATCATTAAAACAACTGGCACTCATTTCTTGGTGTTATCATAACACTATTCAGTACCTATTTGCAGGTGTTATCATTACTGCAATTCGTGTTCTTCTCCTGTGTGTAATTATTACAATACATGGTGTTCTTTTCTCTGATATGATCATTACAATATTTAGTGTTTATTTCTTGTGTAATCACTACAGTATTCTTTTTCTTCTTTCTTTTCCTTCTTCTTCTTCTTCTTTCTTATTTTTCTTCTTTTTTATTTTTCTTCTTCTTTTTCTTTCTTTTTCTTCTTCTTCTTTTTTTTCTTCTTTCTTCTCCTTCTTCTTCTTCTTCTTTCTTTTACTACTTCTTCTTTTCTTATTCTTCTTGGTCTTCTCCTTGTTTTAACTTTCTTCTTCTCTTCTTCTTCTTTTCTTTCTTATTTTTCTTCTTTTTTATTTTTCTTCTTCTTTTTCTTTCTTTTTCTTCTTCTTCTTTTTTTTCTTCTTTCTTCTCTTTCTTCTTCTTCTTCTTTCTTTTACTACTTCTTCTTTTCTTATTCTTCTTGGTCTTCTCCTTGTTTTAACTTTCTTCTTCTTCTTTCTTCTATTTCTTCTTCTTCATCTTTCTTCTTCTTCTTCTTCTTCCTGGAACTGAGAGTTTGATGTTCTTTGTAGTCGATGCATCATGTCGGACTGGAGGAGAGTTACGGCCGCTATTGCTTTCAGTCCCTAAACGAAGCTAAAAATCAGGAGATTTGCAATACTTTTTTTTTTACCAGACTCCACTGCCACAGTGACTATGGCGATTCCTATTCAGTTATCCAAGCTTACATGATATAGCTGTCACGTGATGTATTAGAATCCAACTGAATTAATTATTTAGTCCAGTGGTTCCCAAACTTTGCAATGACTGCTTCTCTCTTGACATGTCACATCACTAGCTCCTCCAAAAACTTTCTCTCTTCAGTTGAAGAAAGATGCTTCCAGCGAATCCCCTTTTCTCTCCGCAGCCGCCCTGGATCTTCTGATCGCTCCCTGCTACTTCCCTTTATCTCTACAGCCACCTTGGATCTTCTGATCGCTCCTTGCTACTTCCCTTTATCTCTACAGCCACCCTGGATCTTCTGATCGCTCCTTGCTACTTCCCTTTATCTCTACAGCCACCTTGGATCTTCTGATCGTTCCTTGCTACTTCCCTTTATCTCTACAGCCACCCTGGATATTCTGATCGCTCCCTGCTACTTCCCTTTATCTCTACAGCCTCTTTGGATCTTCTGATCGCTCCTTGCTACTTCCCTTTATCTCTACAGCCACCCTGGATCTTCTGATCGCTCCTTGCTACTTCCCTTTATCTCTACAGCCTCCTTGGATCTTCTGATCGCTCCTTGCTACTTCCCTTTATCTCTACAGCCGCCATGGATCTTCTGATCGCTCCTTGCTACTTCCCTTTATCTCTACAGCCTCCATGGATCTTCTGATCGCTCCTTGCTACTTCCCTTCATCTCTACAGCCACCCTGGATATTCTTATCGCTCCTTGCTACTTCCCTTTATCTCTACAGCCACCCTGGATATTCTTATCGCTCCTTGCTACTTCCCTTTATCTCTACAGCCTCCTTGGATTGTCTCATTGTTTACTTTGGGGATCAGTGGTTTAGTGAAATCTAGTTTTTATTATGAGAATGAATACACACATACACACACATACACATGCATACATAAATACACACACACATATATATATATATACATATATACATACTAACAAACACACATACAAACACAAATACATGCACACATACATACATACTGTTACGCAGTTTAGAAGCAGTTTATCAACACTGCTAAACTCTGCCTGACCGGATACTGGGAAAGTTCATCTTGTGACAGGTGTTTCTGGTACTTCATCCGACAAACAAGATAAGGATTCGCAAGTTCTCGGTAGTGGAGTCTGTTAAGAAGCCTGTTTCTTGGTCTCGTCATGTCGCCATGGCCAAGTTCCCGTCTGCGTTAATGTCATTTCAAAGATCTTCATCTTAAACTGGTCAGTTAGTAACTATGCCATTAAGGCATATTGGGATGCAGTGTTAGGCCCGCATTGTCCATGACCTTCGGCACATAAAAGTGTGACGTGGTCAGTATCACGCCTGGCCCGCATTTACCTTCCCAGATTTCTCTGATGCCTGTTTTTAGAGGGTGAGTGGGCCCTAAGCCTTTTTTCGGTGTGTACCAGAAAAAAAAATCCCTCTCTACTGGGACTGAACCCGATACCACTTGATTAGTAAACCAAGCTCCTAGCCACTCAGCTAACCAGGCCGCCGATCAGTAACTGTAACCACTTTAAAATGGTGCAATATAGTTTTTTTTTCAGCATGATGAGACATGAGGCATGTAAGTGTGACTCCTTGTTTTGCGTAAGTTATACGATAATACAAGAAACATGTGACTACTTTCTTCTAAGTTTCACCACCACCACCATCATCATCATCATCATTATCATCATCATCATGAAACTGTAATCTTGTTTTCTTGCTTCCATGTAGAACATAATAAGTTGCTTCAAGTTTAGGAGTAGAGCAAAGAAATGATCTTCTCAGCAGACGTCATTCACTTAAGCCTACGTCTGGGTCTTCTCTCCTCTCATCTTTAACTTGAAGTCTTCTCTCCTCTCATCTTTAACTTGAAGTCTTCTCTCCTCTCATCTTTAACTTGAAGTCTTCTCTCCTCTCATCTTTAACTTGAAGTCTTTTCGCTCCATTTCCATGCCATTTTTTGGCACAAAAACTTTGGGTCCTGATAAATAAAGTGCTTTTCAACTATCGGAGATGTTTTCTGCTGCGCCTGCAAGCTCTTGCTTACATCTGTCTGCCTGGGTCCTTGCACAGATCCTACGTTGAGACCAGTACAAATCTTCTTGCCTTCCACCTCTACCATCAGGTGGTTGTTTTTTCACAGTTTTGAGTACGCTCTGTTCTTCTTTGCTGTCTCAGACAGAACAGTTGGTTCAACCAAAATCAAGTCCTGCTTCATTTCCAGTTGCACTATACTCTTTGAATACATTCTGGTATCTTTCATGAATGCGGGATATTTTCTTCTTCCTAGAAGACCGGTAACATCGACTGACCACTCATCTGCTCCAACTTGAAGCGACAGCAAGAATATGTCCGAAGTTTCAATGTCTGACGTTACACAGAACAAAGAACTAGATAAATAGGCAAACTCTGCAGGTTAACAAAAGAGAGAAGGACAGAGTGCAAAAAGTCTGAGGAAATAAAGAAAAAAACAAGTAACACAAAAAACCGGAGAGGTCAGTTAGAATTGTCTTTCTTTTTATGAAAAAGAAGAAGAAACATAAAAGAAGAAAAAGAAGAAGAAGAAGAAGAAGAAGAAGTAGTAGTAGTAGTAGTAGTAGTAGTAGTAGTAGTAGTAGTAGTAGTAGTAGTAGTAGTAGTTAGTAGTAGTAGAAGAAGAAGCAAAAGAAGAAGAAGAAGAAACAGAGAAGAAGTAGAAGAAGAAGAAGAAGAAGGAGAAGAAGAAGAAGAAGTAGAAGAAGAAGAAGAAGAAGAAGAAGAAACAGAGAAGAAGTAGTAGTAGTAGAATAAGAATAACCAAAAGAAGAAGAAGAAGAAGGAAGAGGAGGATGAGCTTAAAATATCAGAAGTTGTGAGTTTTACCAAGTATCTTCTTGCTGAACAGCTGACTGTAGCAATCGTGTACTTTGCTTACTTGGCCACAGTCACATTCAATAATATTTGTATCAAAATTAAAAGCCTACTTATATCTGTATCTAAATTTCAAGCCTACTTATATTTGTATCGAAAGTAAAAGCCTACTTATATTTGTATCGAAAGTAAAAGCCTACTTATATTTGTATCGAAAGTAAAAGCCTACTTATATTTGTATCGAAAGTAAAAGCCTACTTATATTTGTATCGAAAGTAAAAGCTTCTTATCCTTGAGTCTAACTTCAAGTGTAGTCCTCGTTTCCTCTTCACATAATGCCGCACTCTTACACAGAGCTACTCACTACATGACTCAGTCTTTCACAACTTCTTCAACTGCAAGTACAAGTATGATAATCATATAACAGAAGTGACAAAAGCTGAAGAAACAAAACTTTAGTCTTACATTCTTCCCGTGCCTTTAAACGTCACACAGGGCTCGCATGGTGGTTCGCCATGTTTTCCTGATTTCAGCAAGCTTTTCAACCTCATTAAGGGATTTTATGCCTACTAATTTGGCCTCTCCTAACAATGTCCTCTCTATAAAATAATGAGATGTGCTCTGATTTAATATTGTCCATTATGATGTTGAGACGTTTGAATTGGATAAAATTGTAATGCTACTGTCTGCTGTTTGAACACATCAGGTAACACTGTCACTGATGGTCTCTGTGTTTTGAGGAGTAATATAATTTGCTGTTTTCTGATCTAATACACTCTGGTACTAACAGAAAGCACTTTAGCACAGTAACTGTCTGGAGATTAATTATAAAATATGGATCACGACATATTAAATAAAGAATTGTACTGTAATAACTTTTCAATGACGCACAAAAATGTACACCAGTCAGTAATTTGCATGCCCCTTGTGGAACTTTGCCTCCCTAACAGCATTCATGTAGGCCTCTCGGTTGTGAGCAAGATGCCCTGTTACTGATGCGTCCATTTGCGGATCATCAACGATGTCTTGTAGCCATCTTCGCCTTGGTCTTCCTCTCTTACTTTTTCCCATTATGTACCCTTCCAAGACGGTCTTCTCTAAATTCTCATGATGTTTAATATGTCCGAAATATTTAAGTTTTCTCTCTTTAATCCTCTTTACTAGCCAGCCTTCTTCAATATTAAGTTCTTGTAGTATGGATATATTTGTTTTTTGTTTTTTTTTGTACATTATATTTGAAGAACTATTCTGTAGCACTTACATTCAAAGGCATTTATGTGTTTCTCAGCTGTTTTGTTAAGTGTCCACGTCTCACAGGCATATCTTGGATGGGAAAGATGCATGCCCTTAAAAATCTTATTTTTGTAGTTCTGTCTGTTCCTCTCCACAGCTTCTTTAGTTGTTTTACTTTCTGAAGCGCGATAGATGTCCTCCTTTTATTTTCCCTCATTGTATCTCCATTATTAGTTAGCAGTGATCCAAGATATTCAAAACTCTCCACTTCTTCCAATTTTTCTCATTGATACATATTTCAGCTGCCTTGTTTGTTTTGTCAGTTGTCATCACTTTAGTTTTCTTCGTTTTAAGATAGAGGCTTACGGACTGACATAATTAGTTTTTTTTATTCCTTTTTTATGTTGTGGACAGTAATACTGTGTCATCAGCATATCTAATCTCTGGTATTTCATAATTTCCAATTGTTATGGCATCGTAATATTCTTTGTCTACATCTTCTCTAACATTTCTCATTATATTTTCAGTATACAAGTTAAATAAGTAAGGCGACAATATGCACCCCTGACAGACCCCTTGTTTTATGTCAAACTAAGTTGTTGTTCCACCATTTATTCTTACTGCTGCTTGTTGGTCTAGATAAAAAAGTGATGTTAATTGTATCAAATGTGTTGGAAATCCCATTTTTTTCCATTATTTCACTAAGTTTCTGGTGTTGTACACAATCAAATGCCTTTGAATAATCTATAAAAGATTAAATATGGATTCATTTTAAAATATCAGCATTTCTTTATGACTAATCTTATACTGAATATATGGGCTCTTAATACTCTTCCTTAAAAGAAAAATGTACTAAATATATACCCGTAAGATACATTATGTACTCACCAAAAAAGCTAGTTTAGGGATCATGATTAAAGTGAAAAACGAAAGTTAGACGTTCTATTGTAGAGTACAAATGAAAATATGATGCGGACAATCAAGGACGCGGTGACAGATACGAACCTGCCTGACTGCATGTTTTCTGTACACTGTATTTTATTATTATTTCTTCACTAAAATAATGATATTGGCCGTAAGATCCACAGGCCATAAACCAGTCGTCCGTAAGTGGAGGCCTGACTGCGCTGACTACAAGACACGTCATATGTTATACGAAGACTATGTCTCTTAAGGAAAGCTCAATTAATGCAAAGTGGAACACTTGTGACAACTTTTTTTTTGGTCATTTTTTTGTTGTTGTTGCATTATTGGCCTATATTTCAAGCTGTCATCTCTCTCATACTGTGTGTTACCAAAATATAAAGCATAAACATAGAATTCTGATTAATTGTATGGATTATTACCGCTTACATTTTGACTTATTTTATAGTTGGTCAAAAAATTTTAACATCTTTCCATGCAATTAAAAGAACTGCCAAAAAAGGGTAACCTGAAATTATGCACAAACTAAAGAACTGTTGCCCTGGTTAGTCATGCCAGTAAAATGTTATTCAAAGTCATAATGGGTAGACTTTGTAAGAAAATATAAGAAGAAGTCAATATGGTCCAAGCTGGTTTCAGGCAAGGAAGAGGATCAAGAGATCATATATTCAATATAAGATTAAAAATAGAGAAATGCAGAGAGTTTAATGTGAATCTATATTTATTCTTTATAGACTACTCAAAGGCATTTGATTGTGTACAACACCAGAAAATTTGGGAAAATAATGAAAAAAATGGGATTTCCAACACATTTGATACAATTAACATCACTGCTGTATCTAGACCAACAAGCAGCAGTAAGAATAAATGGTGAAACAACAACTTGTTTTGACATAAAACAAGGGGTACTTTAGGGGTACATGTTGTCACCTTACTTATTTAACTTGTATACTGAAAATATAATGAGGAATGTTAGAGAAGAAGTAGACAAAGAATATTACAATGCCATAAAAATTTGAGGTTATGAAATACCAGAGATTAGATATGCTGATTACACCGTATTACTGTCCACAACACAAAAAGGAATAAAAAAACTAACTATGTCAGTCTGTGTAACAGTTTAGGATTAGGTAATAGGGTAGGATACATAATTAGGTAGTAGTCTCCCCTGCAGACAGCAAAGTTAGGATATTTGCGGGAAAATCCGTTGGAAAGTCTCTCGCGCCTGTTCTTGTAGTGAACGAGTTGGTAGGAGACGAGGGAAGAAGCAGACGGGAACAAAACGATTAGAACCGGAGAAGTGAGAAGCCCTCAGAATGTAGATTCACAGAAGTTTTCCTTTATAATTAGTAGTTAGTTGTGCTCTGGTAATAATAGTAAGTAGATTTTGTAGTGTGTCCTTGTAGAAATGCCTGGCGGTTGTTACGATTGTCGTTTCCATGACAGTTGTTCAGATTCTTTGTTAGTTTTGAGCGTAGAAATGTCTGTAAGAAGCAATGTCCTTCACCATCTCGCCGTGGAAGAGATCGTCCCATGGTGACGCCTAGTCCCCCGGACACCCCTTCATATCATTTTAAAACTTCATCAGTCTTTTCACAAACTCCTGTTCTAGCAACATCCACAAACAAATGGCTCTCGTTAATAAATTTGATTTCTCCCGTAGTGCACAATGTTAAGTGGTTGTTGATTTATGTTCTAACGCAACTGTGAGCTGACATGTACAGTTGATTTTTCTATACGATTCACAGAAGTGTATGAACTCTACTTTAACTGTTACAAGGATATGTAACGTTACACAGAAAATATCAATGCAACAGAAATGAGCCTGGCTAGCTCAATTGCACAGAAACGTTGAAAGCACAGAAGAGAAGACGAATACACGAAGAAAATACTATTTTATCCGCAAGAATAGTGAAAAGCAAAACCTCTATCTTTATGTGAAGAAACTAAATTGATGACAACTGACAAAACAAATAAGACAGATTACATATATATATATATATATATATATATATATATATATATATATATATCAATGACAAAAACTGAAAGAGGTGGAGAGTTTTGAATATCTTGGATCACTACTAATAATGGAGATTAGTTAGTTATTTAAGGCGACGCACAGGGTGGAGAACAAGGCTCTCCGTGTCTGGGGATTCCTTGCTACTTACTGTTTCTGATGAAACGGGGTTCCGCTTTCATATTCAAGGTGGAGAAATGTTTGTCTTCAGTTTCCTAGGAAACGTTGATCCACGGCCCAACAGGCCACCACGGTAAAACATCCGTTGTTACAGAAATGGAAAATAATGGAGATAACTGAGAGAAAGTAAAAGGAGGACATCTATCGCGCTTCAGAAAGTAAAACAACTAAAGAATCTGTAGAGGGGAACAGACAGAACCACAGAAATAAGATTTTTAAGGGCATGCATCTTTCCTATCACAACATATGCCTGTGAGACCTGGACGCTTAACAAAACAGCTGAGAAACACATAAATGCCTTTGAATGTAAATTCTACAGAAGAGTTCTTCAAATATCATGGACACAAAAAAGAGCAAATATATCCATACTACAAGAACTTAAAATTGAAGAAGGCTGGCTAGTAAAGAGGATTAAAGAGAGAAAACATAAACATTTTGGACATATTAAACGTCATGATAATCTAGAGAAGACCGTCTTGGAAGGGTACATAATGGGGAAAAGAAAGAGAGGAAGACCAAGGCGAAGATGGCTGCAAGACATCGTTGATGATCTGCATATAGATGCATCAGCAGCAGGGGATCTTGCTCACAACCGAGAGGTCTACAGGAGTTGCTGTTATGGAGGCAAAGTTCCACAAGGGACATGCAAATGATTGACATGCAATGAAAATGTAAACATGTTTTACGACTTGGCTTCACAAAAGCTGAGGCCCAGAAGTGAAGTTATCATCAGTTTTATTTTCTAGATAAAAACCGGGAAAAGAACATCAAATGCCGTAATGATTACGCAAGGAAATGAGCACTAAATATTGTAGTGATTACACAAGGAATTGAGCACTGAATATTGTAGTGATTACAGAAGCAATCATGCATTACACATTGTAATGATTGCACAAGGAATTGAACGCCGAATATTGTAGTGATTACAGGAGCAATCGTGCACTACACATTGTAATGATTACACAAAGAGTTGAGCACTGACTATTGTAATGATTACAGAAGCAATCGTTTACTAAATATTGTAATGATCATATCAGAAAAAAAACACCATGTATTGTAATAATCATACATATAAGAACACGACTCGCAGTAATGATAACACCTGCAAATAAGCACTGAATATTGTTATGATAACACCAAGAGGTGAGTACCAGTTGCTTTAATGATAACACTAGAAAACCGACATAACACAAGAAAAATAACACCAACTGTTTCCATGCAAACAGGAAGAAACGACATTAGCAGACACTGATGTTTATAATTATAACACAAACAATGAACACCAATTGTTTCAATTTTTTTTGTAATAAAAATTTTATGAACAACAGAAGCTATAGCTCTGGAAAGAATTGCACCACCTCCTGCAGCACTTATAGCAACAATACCTGCAGCTCCACCAACTCCTACCCCTTATTCCAGTTCTAGTAAAATTTTCTTTCCAGGGAATTTTCTTTCTTTCTCGTTGCTTCCAGTTCTTTCTTTGTAAGATTCTGCAGATGCTCAACATGTTTCTGAATGAATGGGCTCTTTTCATTTATAGTTTTTTTTTCAGTTTTTGGGAAGTGTTCTGTATTCTCTCCAGCAAGGCTTTTGTTTCTTGTACAGATTCATCAGCACCTTCAACTGCTATCTCCTTTTGTAAATCTTCGATTCGTGTCTCTACGTGGTCATCTTCTATCACTGTTGACTTCACAGAGAGACATTCAAGTTCTGCAGTTAAAGGATTTATCTTTCTTTGAATGCCTTGTTTGAAAATTGCTAACTTGCCTGTTTTAAATATTTTATTTTTAACTGTCTGGATGTCTTCTTTCATGAAAAGTCCTCTTGTCTGATTCGGTGTTCGTTCATGTAAAGCGCTCTTGTTAGACTCAGTGTTCATGTAAAGCGCTCTTGTTAGACTCAGTGTTCATGTAAAGCGCTCTTGTTTGACTCAATGTTCATGTAAAATCCTCTTGTTAGACTCAGTGTTCATGTAAAGTGCTCTTGTTTGACTCAGTGTTCATGTAAAGTCCTCTTGTTAGACTCAGTGTTTTTGCCAGAGAAAGCAACACATTTCTCTGCCTTCCTTTCTCTTCTTTACTTTTGGTGACATTGTTGAAAAGTATGATCCTAAGATTCATCAGACTTTCTCCCTGCTGATCTCGGCAGTATTCCACAAAATTCTTCTCTGTGCTCCTCCTACATCAGAACTGGTGCCCATGTGTGAAAACATTTATGCCACGTTCTCTCAAGTAATTTTCTTCAAAAGCAATGTTTAGTTTCTCAGTGATGGCTTCTCCCTTCTCTCATAAATCTTTCGGAAAACTTCAGTACACGCACAAATTCGTGTACGCCGCCGTTACACAGAAGCAGAGCTTTTGTCATATCCTGACGTTCTGTCTCTGTTTTCTGTCTCGCTGTCTTGTGTCCTCCAATCCTGGGCTATGTACAATCTTAATGGTATAAGCACTGTGTTCCGTGTAGGCGGCATTCACTTCTTTAGTTACTGATGTACTCTTTGTGGCGCTTATGAATTCCTTTCGACCTAAGATCGAGTTTTCTGTGGCCGGTTTTTCCACTTAAAAGAATATGTAGAGGATTTTTATTGATGGAACTTGCGGCCTTTCTGTCAGTTTATGAAAGCGAAAAACTCGAAAATTACTGAAAAGAGAAAAGAAAGATCCACTGTCAATGTTGAGTACAATCAAAATGTTAATAACGTAATGTTGGGTACAATCAAAATGTTAATAACGTAATGTTGGGTACAATCAAAATGTTAATAACGTAATGTTGGGTACAATCAAAATGTTAATAATGTACGTTGGGTACAATCAAAATGTTAATAATGTAACGTTGGGTACAATCAAAATGTTAATAACGTAATGTTTGGTACAATTAAAATGTTAATAACGTAATGTTGGGTACAATTAAAATGTTAATAACATAATGTTGGGTACAATCAAAATGTTAATAACATAATGTTGGGTACAATCAAAATGTTAATAACATAATGTTGGGTACAATCAAAATGTTAATAACATAATGTTGGGTACATCAAAATGTTAATAACGTAATGTTGGGTACAATCAAAATGTTAATAACGTAATGTTGGGTACAATCAAAATGTTAATAATGTAACGTTGGGTACAATCAAAATGTTAATAATGTAACGTTGGGTACAATCAAAATGTTAATAATGTAACGTTGGGTACAATCAAAATGTTAATAACGTAATGTTTGGTACAATTAAAATGTTAATAACGTAATGTTGGGTACAATTAAAATGTTAATAACATAATGTTGGGTACAATCAAAATGTTAATAACATAATGTTGGGTACAATCAAAATGTTAATAACATAATGTTGGGTACAATCAAAATGTTAATAACATAATGTTGGGTACAATCAAAATGTTAATAACATAATGTTGGGTACAATCAAAATGTTAATAACATAATGTTAACATTCTCAAATGATATAAAACGTGGACATCATACATTAGTCTTTCTACTTTGTTCTGTTTTGAAGCTACTATTTGCCCCAGTAACAGGCCTAGCCTGGCCAACGGGGCAGAGATCAGCATAGTCCCCATGGTGGTGGAGTCTGTTAAAGAAGTATTGCACACCCCCTGCTCTTTAACTGTATTCAGAGACTGAAAAAAATAAGCGCTAAAGCCCGTTCTCACACCGCCATGATGTTGTATCTCCGCAAGTTCACAGCAACAACTGACAAGAACGTCAGTTTTCAGTTCCAGTGAAAGAAAGAAAAGAAGAAAGAAAGAAAAAAGAAAGAAATTAAAGAAAGAAAGAAATAAAGAAAGAAAAAAAGAAATTAAAAAAGAAAGAAGAAAGAAAGAAAAAAGAATTAAAGAAAGAAAGAAAGAAAGAAAAAAAGAAATTAAGAAGAAAGAAAGAAAGAAAAAAGAAATTAAAGAAGAAAAGAAAAAAGAAATTAAGAAAGAAGAAGAAAGAAAGAAAGAAAAAAAGAAATTAAGAAAGAAAGAAAGAAAAAAAGAAAGAAATTAAAAAAAGAAGAAAGAAAGAAAAAAGAAAAAAAGAAGAAAGAATTAAAGAAAGAAAGAAAGAAAGAGACAGAAGAGAGAGAGAGAGAAAAAAGAAAGAATTAAAAAAGAAGAAAGAACTTAAAGAAAGAAAGAAAGAAAGAAATTAATGAAATCTTGTTAGACTCAGTGTTTTTGCCAGAGAAAGCAACACATTTCTCTGCCTTCCTTTCTCTTCTTTACTTTTGGTGACATTGTTGAAAAGTATGATCCTAAGATTCATCAGACTTTCTCCCTGCTGATCTCGGCAGTATTCCACAAAATTCTTCTCTGTGCTCCTCCTACATCAGAACTGGTCCACGCGTGTGAAAACATTTATGCCACGTTCTTTCAAGTAATTTTCTTCAAAAATAATGTTTAGTTTCTCAGTGATGGCTTTTCCCTTCTCTCATAAATCTTTCGGAAAACTTCAGTACAAGCACAAATTCGTGTACGCCGCCGTTACACAGAAGCAGAGCTTTTGTCATATCCTGACGTTGTGTCTCTGTGTTTTCTGTCTCGCTGAGTCTTGTGTCCTCCAATCCTGGGCTATGTACAATCTTAATGGTATAAGCACTGTGTTCCGTGTAGGCGGCATTCACTTCTTTAGTTACTGATGTACTCTTTGTGGCGCTTATGAATTCCTTTCGACCTAAGATCGAGTTTTCTGTGGCCGGTTTTTCCACTTAAAAGAATATGTAGAGGATTTTTATTGATGGAACTTGCGGCCTTTCTGTCAGTTTATGAAAGCGAAAAACTCGAAAATTACTGAAAAGAGAAAAGAAAGATCCACTGTCAATGTTGAGTACAATCAAAATGTTAATAACGTAATGTTGGGTACAATCAAAATGTTAATAACGTAATGTTGGGTACAATCAAAATGTTAATAACGTAATGTTGGGTACAATCAAAATGTTAATAATGTAACGTTGGGTACAATCAAAATGTTAATAATGTAACGTTGGGTACAATCAAAATGTTAATAATGTAACGTTGGGTACAATCAAAATGTTAATAACGTAATGTTTGGTACAATTAAAATGTTAATAACGTAATGTTGGGTACAATTAAAATGTTAATAACATAATGTTGGGTACAATCAAAATGTTAATAACATAATGTTGGTACAATCAAAATGTTAATAACATAATGTTGGTACAATCAAAATGTTAATACATAATGTTGGTACAATCAAAATGTTAATAACATAATGTTGGGTACAATCAAAATGTTAATAACATAATGTTAACATTCTCAATGATATAAAACGTGGACATCATACATTAGTCTTTCTACTTTGTTCTGTTTTGAAGCTACTATTTGCCCCAGTAACAGGCCTAGCCTGGCCAACGGGGCAGAGATCAGCATAGTCCCCATGGTGGTGGAGTCTGTTAAAGAAGTATTGCACACCCCCTGCTCTTTAACTGTATTCAGAGACTGAAAAAAATAAGCGCTAAAGCCCGTTCTCACACCGCCATGATGTTGTATCTCCGCAAGTTCACAGCAACAACTGACAAGAACGTCAGTTTTCAGTTCCAGTGAAAGAAAGAAAAGAAGAAAGAAAGAAAAAAGAAAGAAATTAAAGAAAGAAAGAAATAAAGAAAGAAAAAAAGAAATTAAAGAAAGAAAGAAAGAAAGAAAGGAAAAAAGAAATTAAAGAAAGAAAGAAAGAAAGAAAAAAGAAATTAAAGAAAGAAAGAAAGAAAGAAAAAAAGAAATTAAAGAAAGAAAGAAAGAAAAAAAGAAATTAAAGAAAGAAAGAAGAAAGAAAGAAAGAAAAAAGAAATTAAAGAAAGAAAGAAAGACAGAAAGAGAGAGAGAGAGAAAAAAAGAAAGAAATTAAAAAAAGAAAGAAAGAACTTAAAGAAAGAAAGAAAGAAAGATAAAAAGAAAGAAATTAAAGAAAGAAAGAGAGAAAAAGAAAGAAAGAAAGAAATTAATGAAATAAAGAAAGTAATTAAAGAAAGAAAGAAAGTTGTTACTATTTAAGAATCTTGACGGGTGAGAAAACAGGACAAAACACATTCAAATTCTGGACACTCTTTGTTGATATTTCACAGCTGCCAGTCAAATAGTTCTTCACAACAAACTGTGAATCATTTATAATGTGACAGGAGTCAGCCATCATATTTCTCTGTTTTCAGCGCCTGGTACTTGTAATTAAATTAGTTCTCTCTGTTTTTCTGTTCTTCTGTGACAAATGATCAGCTTCTTCAGACATTTTCTCCTACTTTTTCCTATTAGTTCTGCAGAAAACACTCTTGGTCATATATTCCGCCGTACTTGACAAACAACGTACACCAACATTTCAAGGTTAGCCGTAGTCAAAACTGAATTACAAAAGACACATCAAAAACTCTCAAGTCAAGTCACCACTTCTCATCTTTCAAGTGCAAGTTTGTTCAGCCGTCAAATCTTCAACTCTGTCGGGTGTATAGTTTCAGTCGTCAAATCTTCAAATCTATCTAGTGTATAGTTTCAGTCGTCAAATCTTCAACTCTGTCGGGTGTATAGTTTCAGTCGTCAAATCTTCAACTCTGTCGGGTGTATAGTTTCAGTCGTCAAATCTTTAAATCTATCTAGTGTATAGTTTCAGTCGTCAAATCTTCAACTCTGCCGAGTGTATAATTTCAGTTCTCAAAAATAGGATGACCCAATCGACTCTGCCTCTTTCGGTCTGTAGACGCCTATCAATTTCCAGTCGACTTAAGTGTAATAACAGGTACTCAGCACAATGTGTTGAGAGCAAATTGATAACACTAACTGTGAGAGGAACGGAACTGCCGTGCATATACGGTCGTCGGTGGATAAAGGATAAATAAAAGATCACACACACCTCAAAGTTATAAAGATCCCGGCAAAACTCAAAGTTATAAAGATCCCGGCAAAACTCAAAGTTATAAAGACACCGACACAACTCTAAGTTATAAAGATCCCGGCAAAACTCAAAGTTATAAAGACCCCGATACAACTCAAAGTTATAAAGATCCCGGCAAAACTCAAAGTTATAAAGACCCCGACACGCGCCATAGGATGTGAACAGTTGGGACAAGTAAGCAGAACTGGTTCTTTGTGGTACTTCAAAGGTAAAAATTAGCTTAAAACTTTGGATCGTTTAAATCAGGATCTGTTCTTGAATGTCATCGCATCTTGATTAATATGTTACGCCTAAGACCTGTATCAGAACTGACATCACATCATAGGAAGTCTGCAAGAATATGGTATGAGTGGGTACATCAGAACACAACAGCGAGAAAGGGAATAAAGGCATCTAGTCAGCCAACCGGTAACATAGTGACTGTTTTAAAAAAGTTATATGATTTAGTTAGTGGTTATGATTTATTTCAGATTTTACAGTTCATAATCACCATCATCAGGTGCCGTGCCGGTATGCATTAGCGGTCATATTTTCCTTCAGCTCAGTTGGTGCCGTTTTATTCAATCATCTCGCCAGATTGTCCATTTTTTCCCCCATGGCTTTTCCCAGTCTCTACTTCTTATTTATCTTTCATGTTGTTTCGATGTTTTCAAGCCCTTCTCTTCTCTTCGCAAGTCCAACGAATGATGGCTGCCGTTTTCTTGTGGACTTAATCAGGTTTCTTTCTACATTTGCTTGTGTTAGACACTCCCTGTTTGTCAGCTGTCCATGGCATTCTCAACATTCTTTAAGGCACTACATCTAAGGCTACACACATAACAGAAATGTTACACAACTTATAGAACTGTCAGGCATCTCTTTGTTCGCGTAAATAATCTTGTAAAAACAACTATATATGTCTTGATATTTTTCTCTAAACAGCGCTGATTACATTTTCTCTTTAGAAAGTGGACCGTTCTCCTGTCATGGACTCTCTTTTTTCGCAGCTGCCGTGCTGTGAGTAATGAAATAAAATGTAATTTAGACTACAATAAAAAAAATGCTACAGAAGACAAATAATCCATGATTATGTTTATAAGAGCAAATTCTCACAAAATTCTTTTGCTTTATTAACGGAAACAGTGGAAGAGAAGGTAACGGTAACTCCCAGACTATGAAAGGTTACTGTAGAACCAACGCATTAGAAGAAGAAGAAGAAGAAGAAGAAGAAGAAGAAAGGAAGAAAAAGAAGACGACGAAAGAACATGAAGAAGAAGAAGAAGAAGAATAAATAAGATGAAAGAAGAAGAAGAAATGATGATGAAAGAAGAAAGAAGAAGGAAAAGAAGAAGACGACGAAGAAAGAAGATAAAAGAATAAGAAGACGACGAAAGAATACAAAGAAATAAAAAGAAGATGATGATGAAAGATAAAAAGAAGAAGAAGAAGAAAGATG
>CM019713.1:62450421-62517921 GCA_009760885.1 Achatina immaculata | reverse complement strand
TTATTTTAAAAGTGGAGAATCGTCTATTGCTGTACAACGGAAGTTTCGTCGCCATTTTGAGTTGCATCCTTGTGATAATGTTCCCGATCGGAGGACAAAACAATTTTGAGGTGGGTCAAAACATTTAAGGAAACCGTTAATACCCTTAATAACAAGTCTACTGGTCGTCCAAGAACTCAACAGACACCTGTCTACTGGTCGTCCAAGAACTCAAGAGGCACCTGAGCGAATTCAAGAAGTCCGCAACGCGTTGCTGAGTAGCCCTCGGCGATCAGCTGTTAGGAACGCTTTGGTACCAGGCATCTTCCTACTGTTAATAGTGATCTTTATGTGCAGATGCTAACTGAATACTTCATTCCAGACTTGGCCAATAGAAATAAGAGACTAATATGATTTCAACAACTGCCCACACAGTCCGTCAGTCCATGGCCAAGCTGGCACAAGGATTTCCCAATCGTCTTATTTCCAGATTTTGGGATATTCATTGGCCGGCAAGGTCACCGGATTTATCAGCCGCAGACTTCTTTTTCTGATAATGATTCACAGTTTAATGTGTTGATTACACATAATGTATTACGCCAAAATAGATCAAGCGGACACTTACATGCTGTCAAGCATTAAACTCAGATAAACATGATTTACATTAGCCTATCTCTGAAATCACCATCCTGCTAACTAAACACAAAAACTAGTATCAATATCCTGATCACTAAACATAACACCTAGTATCAATATCCTAATCACTAAACATAACAACTAGTATCAATATCCTAATC
The DNA here is from genome assembly GCA_009760885.1 of Achatina immaculata. NCBI lineage: Eukaryota > Metazoa > Mollusca > Gastropoda > Stylommatophora > Achatinidae > Lissachatina > Lissachatina immaculata. Next base: position 62,517,145 of record CM019713.1, on the reverse strand, counting down.
ACTAAACATAACAACTAGTATCAAAATCCTAATCACTAAACATAACACCTAGTATCAATATCCTAATCACTAAACATAACACCTAGTATCAATATCCTAATCACTAAACATAACACCTAGTATCAATATCCTAATCACTAAACATAACACCTAGTATCAATATCCTAATCACTAAACATAACACCTAGTATCAATATCCTGATCACTAAACACCTACAGGAAACTTTCTACTGTAGAGAGCGAAACAACGCAACTCCTTCAGGTCATCAGAGGAAGTACCCACCCCCACCCCCCTTTAGACAAGTGTTTGGCCCTATTAAACTCCTGACACTCTAAGGGGGTGGGCCCCTCTAGGTCATGACTCCCAGGAGTCTTGGGAGTTGTTGCTTTATTTGTATCCAAGAATTAAACCCGTGATCTTCCAGTTGGCACTGCACTTTGAAGTGCATCTTTAGCGATTTAGCTACGGAGGACTGGAATTGGTTGTGACAAATGAAATTATTTAAGTTCTCAATGCTCGTTTCGCATACTCCACATCCAGCATAAGGCCTTTTCTGCAGTTTCTGAAAGGCTTTTCAATACCCTTGCTCTTGCTTGTCCCTTTACACTCAGTTGCTTATATAGGTCATATGCTGATGTTGCTATGAATCCTCTCACTCCCACTTCTACAGCTATCACTTTTGCCCTGACTCCTACCCCCTGCCTCAGTTGCTTGACCAGGTCATTGTACTTCTCACATTTGAATAAATGCTGATCTTCCATTCTAGTTTCATACGGAACCGTAAGCTCGATCATTATTAATTCCTGTTTTCTATGGAGTACACTACAATGACAATGTCCAGTCGCATTCCTGTGTTCTTGATGGCAGTCGGGCATTCTCTTCTTCCTGGTAGGTCCACTATCACATCCCAGTCATTTCCACCATCTAGAAGTGATGGTAAGGGAATGTCCCTAATTTCAATATTCAATGTCGTACAGCATCTATGAAGTATTTAGGTGGGACCTCAACTCTTTTGCTGTTGTTTGCTTTATCTTTTGCTTGTCTACAATAGTTACTAGTTCCTGCAGCACTCTGTTGTGCCGCCAGGTGTAGCGTCCTTGACCTAATGATACTCTGCATGCTGACAGCACATGTTCCAATGTTTGCCTTTCGTTAGAGAGAGGGCACTTCGTGTCTTCTGATACACCCCATTTGTATAGGTTGGAGCCTGTAGGCAGAAGGTCATAAGTAGCTCTGGTGATGAAGTTGAGTCTCAAGGCTGCCATTTTCCAAATGTCATTCCATGTTAGTGATCTCTGCAGGACTTCCTCCCATGTTGTCCACTGACCTTGCTATACCTGCTGGACTGCTTTCTGGACCCGCTTATCATCCTCTGAATTCTTTACTTCACTGATGAGCATATCCCTTCTTTCCTTACAGGAGGCCTTTGACCACCATTTGATTTCACCATGACCAAATCCCCTTCTGTTGGTCTGAGTGTATCCTATTACTTCTTTCAGCTCCTGTGTTTCCCTGGCTGCGGTCACTTCCTCACTTACTTCCCATTTTCCTCCAGTTTTAAGTGTTGGCTGCACTTCTCGTACCACTGGATCTGTAGATTCTTGTAGCATCATTGCAAGCCTTGTCTTTCCTACCTTGTATTCTTTGACCACAGATTTGAATGGTAGCTGCAATTTGCTCTCCTTGCAGTACAGTGCTACATCAGTTAATCCTGGTGGTACACCCAGTCACTTTCATATGGATTTATTTATTTTTCTTTTGACTGCCTCTACTGTGCTGGTACTTATTTCGTAAATGGGTAGTGGGCACATCAATCAGCATGAACTGGAGGCACCATATTTTGAACTTCCGCAGTAGCCTGCTTTTGTCTATGATGTTCAGTCCATTCTGTGCCAGTTCTATGATCTGCTTCACCGCGTTTGAGCCTTTCATGGAAGCATCATATACTATGCCAAGGCTCTTTACTGGCTCTTTCCCTACAGTTGGGATTATTTGATTTGCCACTGTGTACGAGCTTTCTATCACTTTCCCCTTTATGAGTGAGAAGCTTCTTGACTTCTTTGGCTTGAATCTCATGTGGCACCATATGATAAGGTTATCCAAACAGTCTAACATCTTTCGTGACTGTGGTTCACTGATTGTTATTACTGTTGGGCCATCCATGAATGCTTTTAGTGGTGGCATCTGGCATCCATTTCTGAAACTTGGACCAAAATAGACAACAGCTAGCATCAATATCCTGATCACTAAACACAACAATTATCATCAATATCCTGATCACTAAACACAACAACTAGCCACTGAGGCTGTTAATATATTTATAACATGACTACAGTAGTGGCAAATGTGAAATTCAACAGATCAAGTAACACAGAGCAGACTTTATAAAGTGCTGAAATCAACAACCTTCTTGCTGGAAGAACCTGACATGTGATATCTTTCATCTAGGTTACCGGCTTCATTTGGAAAAGATTGGCAAAATTTTGTGTCTACAAAACTAAAAGTTAAGGTCATATACTAAGCCTATATAGTGCATAATCTTTATTCTTTGATTAAGAGCTAAATAAATCCGTGCAATCAATAAGTATTTTTGAGCTCATGGACGATTTTTTAGTGTGTACAACAATTAAACATGGCATCTCAAAGGTAAAGGTCGGACAGTTACTAGAGCTGGTATAAGTTGGTGAAGTCTGCCTAGAAGGTCACTTTAGTCTACTCAACACTTTGATGTAAGTTACTGTAGTCTGTTCCCCATGAAAGTAAGTCACTGTAATCTGTTCCCCATGGAAGTAAGTTATTGTAATCTGTTCTCCATGGAAATAAGTTACTGTAATATGATCTCCATGGAAATAAGTTACTGTAATATGTTCTCCATGGAAATAAGTTACTGTGATCTGTTCTCCTTGGAAGGAAGTTACTGTAATCTGTTCTCCATGGAAGGAAGTTACTGTAAAATGTTCTCCATGGAAGGAAGTTACTGTAATCTTTCTCCATGGAAACAAGAAAACAAGCTTACACTTTCATGATGATGATAATGATGATAACAAAAGTGCAAAGATAATAAAATGTAACACACACAAAGTATCCATAACTCCCTGTATTCCTGTATAACACATACAAAACATGAAATCACATGGTCATGCTGCCTCATAATATAAAACAAAGACACTACAGAAGAACATAGAAAAACATCAGAACAAAGACACTACAGAAGAACATAGAAAAACATCAGAACATGTTGCAGTGACTATAGTTACTATTTGAGGACTGAGGCAAAAATCTTCTAAATGCAATAATTCAGATCAGATTTTGGTCATGGTGGCAGGAAAAAACCTAACAAAATATTTCTTAACAGGCTCCACCATGAAGGAGAACATATGAATGGTCAAGTTCTTGATAATGCTGGAGTACTACACACACACCAGTTACAAGGAGAACAGAACAGAAGTATATTCCAGTAACCAAACTATACAACACCAAGTACATCAGAACAAACTTACAGACTCTCATAACCAGCACTAGATTGCACTAACCACTGATTTCAGTTGTGTTCTATTGTATTGCGGTTAGCGGGGTAGGGGTATCCCCTATCAAAGGATAAGTAAGACGCCTCCTTACCTCCGTCAGTCTACGGGACACCCTTGGGCAAGGTGAAGTACCCATATAGCCCCCTGACCAGAGTGACGTGAAGTGATGGGAGCAGGTGGTGGATGGAATGGGAGAGCAGCTGACAGATGATTCTGGTTATGGTCACCATTCTATGATGGTAGGCAGATGATCTCAATGTAGGGACAATGGCTACGATCACTGACTAGTACAGTCACTGCCCAGAAGGAAAGCAATGGTAGACTATCTTCTGGAAATATACCAAGAAACCCAAACAGCAATCATGGAAAGTCAAATAGGAAAAGATTTGGATCAAACTAAAAAGAAAAATAAAAGTAGGAACATGGAATGTAAGAAGTATGTATGAGGGAAAGTATCACATAATAAGTGACGAGATTAAAAGAACGGGGATATACATTTTGAGAATCTGCAAACATCGAAGGAAAGGATCAGGACAGTTCAAGAGCGAGAATGATAATATCTTTATATACTCTGGTGGAGAATTAGGAGGAAAGAATGGAGTGGCTTTTTACTTGGACAAACCAACATCAAAAGCATTACTAGGTTACAATCCAGTAAGTGATAGAATCCTCACAATCAGACTTAAGGGCACTTCTAGAAGTTTAACAATTATCCAGATGTATGCACCTACATCAGCAGCAGAAAAAGAGGAAGTAGAAGACTTTTATAACACACTTCAAACAACGATAGACCAGGCATGGAAAAATGATATTGTGTTAATAATGGGGGATTTTAATGCGAAGATTGGTACAGAAAGAGCAGAAGATGAAGGACATGTTGTAGGGAAATTTAGCATAGGACATAGAAATGGCTTTTTGCATGGAAAATGAGCTAATGATCGCTAAGATACTTTTTAAACAACATCCAAGAAGACTTTACACATGGACATCTCCTGATAGGAAAACCAAGAATCAGATTACACTTTAGTGCAAAGAAGGTGGATCAAGTATAACATCAGCAAAAACTTTACCAGGTGCTGATTGTGACACTGACCATGAGTTATTAATAGCAGACATGAAGATAAAGATAAAAAAGACAGTTACAGGATCAAGATCACTCCACATTGATCTTACAAAAATACCAGAACAATACAGTAGAGAAGTGAAGAACCATTTCAAAATTCTGATGGATGTACAGGAGGAGATGACACAAGATGAATTGGCTACGCAGGCTAGAGATATCTTAATAACAACAGCTAAAGACATGGTTCCAGTAAAGAAAATACAAAAGAATGGATGGATTACAGCAGGCACACCAGACCTGATAAAGCAGCATAGAGAAATGAAGACGCAATGGAAAGTGACAAACAACAACAAAGAGGAATATAAAACTTTAACAAAAGAAGTACGAAGAAACATAAGAAAAGACAAAAACAATACATACAAGATTGTCGTGAAAGAATAGAAGAACATCAGAAATATGGAATAGATAGTGAAATGTTTAAAGAAATGAAGACACTGACGAGAAATGTCACACCTAAGCTAAATGTAATCTGTGACAAATTGGGGAATACTTTGACAGAGACAGAGGAGATTCTAGAAAGATGGAAGGAATATTGCAGAGGAATGTATGAAACAACTGACTGTGAAAGCAGAAATCAACAGTGTGAATTATTATTAGAGGAGAAAGAATTCGAACCGACAATAGAGGATGTTTTATGGGCAATAAAGAATCTGAAAAATGATAAATCACCAGGATGTGATGAGATAACAGCTGAATTTATTAAAGCAGGAGGAAAGGAATGTGCAACAATCTATCATACACTATGTAAAAAGGTATGACATTCAGGTATTTGGCCAAAAGAATGGAAACGAACTGTATTCATACAGGGTAACCTGAAATTATGCACAAACTACAGAATTGTTGCCCTGATTAGTCATGCCAGTAAAATTCTGTTAAAAATCATAATGTGTAGACTTCATAAGAAAATATAAGAAGTCAATATGGTCCAAGCTGGTTTCAGGCAAGGAAGAGGATCAAGAGATCATATATTCATAAAGAAATGCAGAGAGTTTAATGTGAATCTATATTTATCCTTTATAGACTATTCAAAGGCATTTGATTGTGTACAACACCAGAAACTGTGGGAAATAATGGAAAAAAATGGGATTTCCAACACATTTTATACAATTAATATCACTGCTGTATCTAGACCAACAAACAGTAGTAAGAATAAATGGTGAAACAACAACTTGATTTGTTATAAAACAAGTGGTCCATCAGGGGTGCATATTGTCACCTTACTTATTTAACTTGTATACTGAAAATATAATGAGGGATGTTAGAGAAGACGTAGACAAAGAATATTACAATGCCATAACAATTGGAGGTTATGAAATACCAGAGATTAGATATGCTGATGACACAGTATTACTGTTCACCACACAAAAAGGAATTCATTCATTCATTCATTCATTTGCATGTCCCTTGCGGAACTTTGCCTCCCAAACAGCACTCCTGTAGGCCTCTCGGTTGTGAGCAAGATGGCTCAAAAAGGAATGGAAAAACTAATTATGTCATTCCGAAAGAACAGCGAAGAGGAAAATCTCTATCTTAATGCGAAGAAAACTAAATTGAACAACTGATAAAACAAACAAGGAAGCAGAAATATGTATCAATGAGGAAAAACTGGAAGAAATAGAGAGTTTTGATTATCTTGGATCACAGCACACTAATAATGGAGATACAATGAGGGAAATTAAAAGGAGGACATCTATTACTCTTCAGAAAGTAAAACAAATAAAGAATCTGTGGAGAGGAGCAGACAGAACCACAAAAATAAGATTTTTAAGGGCATGTATCTTTCTCATCGCAACATATGCCTGTGAGACCTGGACTCTTAACAAAAACAGCTGAGAAACACATAAATGCCTTTGAATGTAAATCATACAGAAGAGTTATTCAAATATCATAGACACAAAAAAGAACAAATAAATCCATACTACAAGAACTTAATATTGAAGAGGGCTGGCTAGTAAAGAGTATTAAAGAGAGAAAACTTAAATATTGTGGACACATTAAATGTCATGATAATCCAGAGAAGACTGTCTTGGAAGGGTACATAATGGGAAAAAGAAAGAGAGAAAGAGCAAAGCAAAGATGGCTGCAAGACATCGTGGATGATCTGCTCAAAACCGAGAGACCTACAGGAATGCTGTTAGGTAGGCAAAGTTCCGCAAGGGACATGCAAATGAATGAATGAATGAATCTACTGTATTACATAGCAGTTTTCTTCTGTTATCTCAATATCTTACAAATCTCATACAACTGTTATAATTTGTTGTAAATATAACTTACACATCTTATACAACAGTTATACATTTTCATCATAGTAACTTAGACATCTGGGCTGAACTGAAAGAATGGCCTCAAGTTCCACTAATAAAGTTCCTTTGCGTATTCTTTTAATCGGAAAAACCGGCCATGGAGAAAGTTCAACAGAAAACTCAATCTTAGGTCAAAGGGAATTCATAAGCTCTGCAAAGGCCACATCAGTAACTAAAGAAATGAAACCTGTCTATGCTGAACAGAGTGGTTATGACATCAAGACTGTACATAGCCCAGGCTTGGAGGGTACATGTCTCAGTGAGCCAGAAAACATAGAAACAGTGTGTCAGAATATACACTGTCCAAAAAAACAAAAAAATTCGTAATTACTGATGACCCAATTTTAGCCACAACTTTGATATTCTATAGCCTTTTTAAATTGAATGAATAAAATGTTCAAATTGCACACAATAATACCTAAGGGCTTAAACACTCCCTTAACAGTCATTTCTCAAAGACTCAACTTTGACTCAATATTATCATCATCATGTGCCGTGCCGACTGGCATAGGCTATTATGCTTCTCCAGAGTACCCGATCCTTCATGCAGGCCATCAGCTCAGTTGGTGATCTCCTCTCACACCATCCCGTCAGACTGTCCTGTATCATTTCTCTTAGTCTTCCTCTTGATCTTCTTCCTTCTATTTTTCCTGTTGTTATAATATTTTCAATGCCCCCTCTTCTCATTGCATGTCCTATGAAAGTACATTGTCTCTCTCTTATCTTTTTGACAAGGTATTTTGTCTCTCCAGCTCTTCTCATACATTCTTCATTAGTTATTTTTGCTGTCCAGGGGATTCGCAACATTCTTCTAATAAACCACATTTCTGCTGCTTCCAATGATTTTTGTGCAGACTTGCCTATTGTCCATGATTCACTTCCATATAACAAGATAGGTTCAATATAGCATTTTAGGACTCGTTTTCTAAGGCATTTGAATGTGTACAACACCAGAAACTGTGGGAAATAATGGAAAAAATGGGATTTCCAACACAATTTATACAATTAATATCACTGCTGTATCTAGACCAACAAACAGTAGTAAGAATAAATGGTGAAACAACAACTTGATTTGTTATAAAACAAGTGGTCCATCAGGGGTGCATATTGTCACCTTACTTATTTAACTTGTATACTGAAAATATAATGAGGGATGTTAGAGAAGACGTAGACAAAGAATATTACAATGCCATAACAATTGGAGGTTATGAAATACCAGAGATTAGATATGCTGATGACACAGTATTACTGTTCACCACACAAAAAGGAATTCATTCATTCATTCATTCATTTGCATGTCCCTTGCGGAACTTTGCCTCCCAAACAGCACTCCTGTAGGCCTCTCGGTTGTGAGCAAGATGGCTCAAAAAGGAATGGAAAAACTAATTATGTCATTCCGAAAGAACAGCGAAGAGGAAAATCTCTATCTTAATGCGAAGAAAACTAAATTGAACAACTGATAAAACAAACAAGGAAGCAGAAATATGTATCAATGAGGAAAAACTGGAAGAAATAGAGAGTTTTGATTATCTTGGATCACAGCACACTAATAATGGAGATACAATGAGGGAAATTAAAAGGAGGACATCTATTACTCTTCAGAAAGTAAAACAAATAAAGAATCTGTGGAGAGGAGCAGACAGAACCACAAAAATAAGATTTTTAAGGGCATGTATCTTTCTCATCGCAACATATGCCTGTGAGACCTGGACTCTTAACAAAAACAGCTGAGAAACACATAAATGCCTTTGAATGTAAATCATACAGAAGAGTTATTCAAATATCATAGACACAAAAAAGAACAAATAAATCCATACTACAAGAACTTAATATTGAAGAGGGCTGGCTAGTAAAGAGTATTAAAGAGAGAAAACTTAATATTGTGGACACATTAAATGTCATGATAATCCAGAGAAGACTGTCTTGGAAGGGTACATAATGGGAAAAAGAAAGAGAGAAAGAGCAAAGCAAAGATGGCTGCAAGACATCGTGGATGATCTGCTCAAAACCGAGAGACCTACAGGAATGCTGTTAGGTAGGCAAAGTTCCGCAAGGGACATGCAAATGAATGAATGAATGAATCTACTGTATTACATAGCAGTTTTCTTCTGTTATCTCAATATCTTACAAATCTCATACACTGTTATAATTTGTTGTAAATATAACTTACACATCTTATACAACAGTTATACATTTTCATCATAGTAACTTAGACATCTGGGCTGAACTGAAAGAATGGCCTCAAGTTCCACTAATAAAGTTCCTTTGCGTATTCTTTTAATCGGAAAAACCGCCCACGGAGAAAGTTCAACAGAAAACTCAATCTTAGGTCGAAGGGAATTCATAAGCTTTGCAAAGCCACATCAGTAACTAAAGAAATGAAAGCTGTCTATGCTGAACAGAGTGGTTATGACATCAAGACTGTACATAGCCCAGGCTTGGAGGGTACATGTCTCAGTGAGCCAGAAAACATAGAAACAGTGTGTCAGAATATACACTGTCCAAAAAAACAAAAAAATTCGTAATTACTGATGACCCAATTTTAGCCACAACTTTGATATTCTATAGCCTTTTTAAATTGAATGAATAAAATGTTCAAATTGCACACAATAATACCTAAGGGCTTGAACACTCCCTTAACGGTCATGTCTCAAAGACTCAACTTTGACTCAATATTATCATCATCATGTGCCGTGCCGACTGGCATAGGCTATTATGCTTCTCCAGAGTACCCGATCCTTCATGCAGGCCATCAGCTCAGTTGGTGATCTCCTCTCACACCATCCCGTCAGACTGTCCTGTATCATTTCTCTTAGTCTTCCTCTTGATCTTCTTCCTTCTATTTTTCCTGTTGTTATAATATTTTCAATGCCCCCTCTTCTCATTGCATGTCCTATGAAAGTACATTGTCTCTCTCTTATCTTTTTGACAAGGTTTTTTGTCTCTCCAGCTCTTCTCATACATTCTTCATTAGTTATTTTTGCTGTCCAGGGGATTCGCAACATTCTTCTAATAAACCACATTTCTGCTGCTTCCAATGATTTTTGTGCAGACTTGCCTATTGTCCATGATTCACTTCCATATAACAAGATAGGTTCAATATAGCATTTTAGGACTCGTTTTCTAACATTCCTTGATAGGATGTGTTAGCTAATATGTTTCTCATTCTCTGAAATGCAGTCTTTGCTTGGCGTATTCTGTTCCTAATTTCTGTTCTGCATTTCCCATCTGAAGTTATTACTGCTCCAAGGTATTTGAATTTCTGCACCTGCTTTAGAATAGTTCCATTTAATTTAATACTGCATGCTGGTGGATTCTGTTTCTTAGATATAACCATAGTCTCTGTCTTTTTTATGTTCAAAGTAAGGCCTTTCTGTTCACTTTCTTTGGCCACTTTATCCAAGTGATTTTGCAGGTCTTGTTGGTTCTCCGCTATCAGTACTGTGTCGTCAGCATACCGAAGGTTGCTAATATTGTATCCTCCAATTTTTATGCCTGGTTCTGTGATGATTGTTCTTAGAATATTCTCGCTATACAGAGAAAAAAGGTCTGGAGATAGTACACATCCTTGTCGCACCCCTTGTTTTATAGGTTGATATTTTCCAATTCTATTTTCAACTCGAACTGCTGCTTCTTGCTGCCAGTATAGATGTTTTACAATCCTCAGGTCTTTGCCATCTATATTGATGTCTTCAAGCATTTTAATAATTTCATTATGTTTCACCTTGTCAAATGCCTTGGTGTAATCAATGAAGCATAAGTAGATATCTTTCTGTACTTCTAAAGCTCTTTCTGTTAGTGTTCGTAAAGCATAAATGGCATTGTGTGTTCCCTTCAACAAATCCAAACTGTTCATCTGCTATTTCCATTTTTATCTTTTTCCTTGTTCTTCTCATAATTATTCTCAGAAGTAGCTTCGTTATGTGACATGAGAGGCTGATAGTCCGGTGGTCGTCACATTCCTTTGCACCTGGTTTCTTTGGTAGTGCTATAAACGTGGATTTAATCAGGTCACTGGGAATATAACCACTGTTGTAAATGTCATTCAGTAACTTGGTTATTATTTTTATTCCTGTCTCCTCTAGTGCCTCTATTTCTTCTATTGTTATATTATCAGGCCCAGTCGCTTTTCCTTTCTTCATGTGTTTGATGGCATCTATGATTTCATCTTCAAGTATTGGTGGTCCCTCACAGTTTTCAGTATCTGGTGTTAATTCTGGTCTTTCTCCTCCATATAGCTCACCGATATACTCTGTCCACCTGTCCACAATGTCTTCTTTTCCCATTAACATTTTACCTTCTTTCGATTTCAGGCATCCTGTGGTATATTTTGTTTTCCTGCCTGTGAGTTCATTAATTCGTTTGTGCATGTTTTTGCTGTCTTTAATATGAGAGTCCTCTATCTGTCTGCACTGCTCATTTAACCACACGTCTTTTGCTTCTCTGCATTTGCGTCTTATTTCTTTATTTATCTTGTTATATTTTTTCTTGTTATTTTTACTCCTTCTCCTCTTGTCCATCAGTCCTAAGATGTCATCTGTCATCCATTTATTTTTAGGGGCTTCTTTTTTTGGTGGTATTATCTCCTTAACAGTTTGGTGGATAGAATCTCTTAACATTTCCCATTGTTCATCTATACTATTTATCTTTGCTATTGCATTGTATCTATTTGTTATAATAACTTTGTATTGTTCTCTCAGTTCTTGGTCATTTTTAAGAAGTTCTATATTCAGTTTGATGTTTCTCACTTTTCTGCCTGTTTTCTTTAGTTTTATTCTAACTTTTCCACAGAGTGGATCATGGTCACTATTGCAGTCAGCTCCTGGCATGGTTTTTGTTGTCAGTAATGCATTGCAGAATCGTTTGTTGATTAATGTGTAGTCTATCTGGTTAAAAGTCATTTTGTCTGGACTGCACCACGTTGCCAGTCTTGGAGGATGTTGTTTAAACCAGTTGTTTCCTACAACCATTGACTCAATATGCCAGATGAAAATATATGTCATAGGCTCATCTCACATTTTGAAGTCAAGTGACTTGAAACTAGATTTGACACTAGCTATGAACAACATGAATACAAAACTTATAAAGTATATAAACAATGACTACAACTGTCATGTAGCAAATATGTTTTGTATAAATCAGAAAAAATATAACTGTGTATGTTTATACATTAAAAAAAGACATGAAAATTGCTCCTTTAAAAATAAAGATCATTCATTCATTCTTTCATTCATTCACTCATGCAGGAGTATCACAACCTGCTTACCCTGTTCTCTGTGTGTACATGTACAAATGTGATACCTCTTGTCATTATATTAGCAGTGCAGTATGTGTACAGTGGTGTCCCACAACAAGAAGCTGGTACAGTGGTGTCCCACAACAAGAAGCTGGTACAGTTGTGTATTACAGCTGATGGTGAGCGTCCACTGTAAGCATTCAAAGATGAGCACGTAGTCAGTTCTCTCTTATCTCCCTGACCTTGAAATCTTTTGTGTACCCACCAGACATTTTTCGGGGGATTCTGTCTAATCATTACCGGGCAGTTCTAGAGAACATTCAAGTTTAACAAAGATTTTCTTGTGTAATTCCTTCTCATATCAAATCACAGCCTCTATAATGGGTCTAAAGGTGTCACTGATTTACAGATCCTGGACTCTCACATCAAATGTGTGAATGTGGTGGTAGGAGAAGGGGATACAAACAAGATTCTAAGACATTGGAAAGTCATCTGAGCACCTTGACTACCTAATTGTGATATAGAGCAGGTAAACAGTTTGGTCAATAAGAAAAATCTCTGGTTCAGTATATATGAAAGATAAAATACTGACTTAATACATACGAATGATAAAATGCTAAAGATAAAATGTTGGTTCACTATGTATAGAAAATAAAATGCTGACTCAGTAGTAAATAAGATAAAATGCTGACTCAGTAGTAAATAAGATAAAATGCTGACTCAGTAGTAAATAAAATAAAATGCTGACTCAGTAGTAAATAAGATAAAATGCTGACTCAGTAGTAAATAAGATAAAATGTTGACTCATTAGTAAATAAGATAAAATGCTGACTCATTAGTAAATAAGATAAAATTCTGACTCATTAGTAAATAAGATAAAATGCTGACTCAGTAGTAAATAAGATAAAATGCTGGTTCAGTAGTAAATAAGATAAAATGCTGGCTCATTTACTAAAAAAAGATAAAGAGAAATAAAGTGCTGATTCAGTTCTACAGAAGCTGAAAAACTGACTCGAACTTACAAAAAATATAAATTCATTTAAAAGTAAAACAACAAGATGAACCTGGAAGGGGAAAAAAAATAAAGAACCCAAGCGCTGAAGAAGAGAGAGGACTTCAGTCATTAAGATGTTACACCACACAATCACTGCCACAAGAAGAGAGAGGACTTCAGTCATTAAGATGTTACACCACACAGTCACTGCCACAAGAAGAGGGAGGACTTCAGTCATTAAGATGTTACACCACACAGTCACTGCCACAAGAAGAGAGAGGACTTCAGTCATTAAGATGTTACACCACACAGTCACTGCCACAAGAAGAGAGAGGACTTCAGTCATTAAGATGTTACACCACACAGTCACTGCCACAAGAAGAGAGAGGACTTCAGTCATTAAGATGTTACACCACACGGTCACTGCCACAAGAAGAGAGAGGACTTCAGTCATTAAGATGTTACACCACACAGTCACTGCCACAAACAAATAAATAAATAAAAAGCTGCATCTGCTTTCTGAAGTTACGCTCTCTGACCTTATGGTCTCTGACCTTATGCTCTCTGAACTTATGCTCAGTGACCTTATGCTCTCTGAACTTATGCTCTCTGACCTTATGGTCTCTGACCTTATGCTAATCATTTAATTTTGTTCACTCAAATAGTTTTCCTCATACTTCATCATTTGACTTACAGATGTATGTGCTAAGTTGAGATGAGCATGTACATTCTGTTGCATGTGATTTTCACATAAAATTAGTACATGTATGCCACTATATGAAGTCTATTATATTATTATCAACATTTATGCCACTATATGAAGACTATTATATTATTATCAACATTTATGCCACTATATGAAGACTATTATATTATCACCAACATTTATGCCACTATATGAAGACTATTATATTATCACCAACATTTATGCCACTATATGAAGACTATTATGTTATTATAAACATTTATGGCACCATATGAAGACTATTATGTTATTATAAACATTTATGGCACCATATGAAGACTGTTATATTATTATCAACATTTATGCCACTATATGAAGACTATTATATTATTATCAACATTTATGGCACCATATGAAGACTATTATATTACTATTAAGTGTCTCAAGAATATTAAAAAATATTAAAACTGTATGTTAGTAATGTGTTTGACTGCAGTGAGCACTGTGACCTTCCAGCTCTCCTATGACATATTAGAGACACAGATTCTGTATGTTGTAATGTTTACTAGTAAGACTGATTGTTGTGTAAATGGTAACCCAAGACAGTCTTAGTAAAGTATGAAAAACACGGGTCAGCATTTTAATAAAACTGGAAGACTGTGGGATCATTTAAAACTTTCAGGGACAATATAACTGCTAATATAATGACAAGAGGTATCACATTTGTACATATGTACAATATCCCTCACATCTTTTGAATACACATTTTAAAAATAAAAGATTCATTTTATGCATCATGATGTTGGTTTATAATTCTTGTATTGGGTTCCGCAAGCAATATGAATGATTCCAACAAATGATGGACAAATATGCTTATCTACTTCTTTTTCTTCCCTTTTCAATTTTCTGTTTCAAAAATAATTTTCACAAAGTTAAAAAAAAAGAATGCTAGTACCACATTTGTTAGAACCCACTAAAGATTATTACATCACCCATTATCATACCTGCCCCATCACAGAATATGGTACAATCCAAGAACTCACTAATGCATCATCAGTTTCACTTCAAATATTTAAAATTATCCATTGACACATTTGCTATCACTATGACACATCTACAATCATTTCAGATAACTTAGCACTGTCTAATGTCACATCCATTACCATCAAAAAGCCATGGCTGTATGTGATATGGAGATGTTCTGAAGGGTTTTGTTTCACATCATAAACTGTTACAACTGTAACTGTTTCTAACTCATTATAGCAACGATAACTATAATTATAACAAGTATCCACATGATCACTCCACCACCGATGGACATGCAGGATAAAAGTCTGGAATCCTGGGCTAAGGTCAAGGCTGCTTGAATGTCATTTCTTGCCAATGGATTTCATTACTGCAAAGGAAAGCAGGGATCATATTCAGAAGTTACTCTTGATGCAGCTCTCATTAATATGTTTCAGGCTTCTATAGTATCTTTGTTGAAAAAACAGGAACTGTTGATAGACTTAACAAAAGTATTTATGATGTGTATGTCAACAATGTGATAGTCTAAAGAGGACACTGTTAAGAGAGGCCAAATTAGTAGGCATAAAATCTCTTGATGAGGTTGAAAAGCCCTCCAAAAACAGGAAAACTTGGCAAACTACCAAGCAAGCCCTATGTGACATTTAATGACATGAGAAGGATGTAAAGTAGTCTTCATATAGTGGCATAAATGTTGATAATAGTATAATAGTCTTCATATAGTGAAGTAATTGTTTATAATAATATAATACTCTTCATAGAGTGGCATAAATGTTTATAATAATATAATGGTCTTCATATAATGGCATAAATGTTTATAATAATATAACAGTATTCATACAGTGGCATAAATATACTCATTTTATGTGAAAATCACATGCAACAGAGTGTACATGCTCTTCTTCTTCTTCTTCCTATGCATTGTCTGTCTATATCTGCAGTCCTGTCTCTTGGACAAATTTCACTGTTTTTTGTAATTCATGTATGGAACCATAGAGCTTATCTTCTTTAGTGGTTTAACTGGGCCAGTAATTACTTCTCAGTGTCTCATAGTTGGTGCAGTTTTGGAGGATATGTTCCACAGTTTGGGGCACCTGGGCACATGTACATAGATTAGTAGTACCAACCTTAAACTTTATATACATATGACTTTGGAATCAGCTGTGTCCTGTTTGGAGACGGAAGATGGTGACTTGTTCCTTTCTGTTTAGCATGTGATAGTCATCATGTGGTGGTGTTTGTGGCTTCCTGTAGGTTTTTATCATGCTTTTCTTCTGATTATAGGCGACTGGTATGTCTGGTTGCTCCATTTCAGTGCCCTCTTTGGCCAGACAGTCAGCTTTCTCATTGCCTGGTATCCCACAGTGGGAGGGAATCCATTGCAAAGTGACTCCATGTTGTAAGCCAATTTTTGACAAGGCATCCTTAAGGTCTGGTAGTTTGTTGCACTGAAGAGCTTCCAGTACTGATCTTGCATCTGTGAGAATTACTACAGGACATGTATCAATTCTGGAGTCTGATAGTTTTTCAACTGCAGCAATAATTGCCCTAACTTCTGCATCATAGTTGTTGCAGTATTTTCCAGTGGGTATGGAAATCTTGTCAGTGGTGTTGTTTGGATATTCAATATGTGCTCCTGCCCCTACATTCTTGATGGCATTGTGTGCAGATCCATCATATCCAGGTGTCGCATGGATATTTATCATCTAGAACACTAAGTGTGGCTGTTGATCTTACAAGACTGCTTTGCATCTCACCATTCTGCACACCTTTCACTTCAGTCTGAATAGTTATTTGTGTATAATCTGCTTCTTTCCATGGTGTATGCTCTGGTACAGATGATAATGGAGCAACTACAGTTGGAAGGTCAGGTATCAGCTTACGCATACGCTTGGCTTGATGAATGAAGCTGCTTCTTTTAAGCTGTCTTAGTGCCAAGTTATTGAATCTCTCCTTCAGGGGATGGCTTACAGAGCTGAGGAATTTCTCCCCCATGGCCATGACCTTTTTTAAGGGCATGCATCTTTCCTATCGCAACATATGCCTGTGAGACCTGGACACTTAACAAAACAGCTGAGAAGCACATAAATGCCTTTGAATGTAAATGCTATAGAAGAGTTCTCCAGATATCGTGGACACAAAAAAGAACAAATATATCTATACTACAAGAGCTTAATATTGAAGAAGGCTGGCTAGTAAAGAGGATTAAAGAGAGAAAACTTAAATATTTTGGCCACATTAAACGTCATGATAATTTAGAGAAGACCGTATTGGAAGGATACATAATGGGAAAAAGAAAAAGAGGAACACCGAAACGAAGATGGCTGCAAGACATCGTTGATGATCTGGAAATGGATGCAGCAGCAGCAGGCCATCTTGCTCACAACCGAGAGGCCTACAGGAGTGCTGTTTGGGAGGCAAAGTTCCGCAAGGGACATGCAAAGGAATGAATGAATGAATGAATGGCCATGACCTTTGTGTCTCTACGTTCCTTTAGCACTTGAACACCAACTATTTTCTGCATTTCTACTATTAGTGTGGACCTCATGGCACCTGTGATCATCTGTAGTGACTGATTTTGTATCTTGTCTAGATTATGCAGCATAGTGTTTGATGCTGTGCACCAAGATGTTGAGCCATATTCTAAACGTGGTAGAATACTTTGTTAATATACACTCTTGAGGATTCTTTCAATAGCTCCCCATGTGGTTCCACTCAATTTTCATAATATGGCTAGTTTTCTTCTGGCTTTTGCTTCTGCACTACTGATGTGTTGCTTCCAGGTCAGTTTTGAGTCAAGAGTCACTCCTAAGTAAGTGTATTGGTTGTCCATCCTTAATGATATTTCATTTACAAAGATCTTACCTGCTTTCTGTTTAAATCAGAGAGTGAACAGAGTGGTATTTATTTCTCTGTGTTGATACTTACACACCATTTGTTTGTCCATGATGTCAAGATGTCTGCTGCTCTTTAGAGTCTCTATGTAGCAACTGTCGCATATTCATCTGTACACCACATGACCAGATCATCTGCATACAGTGCCGCTTTGATTCCATAGGGAAGTTCCTTGACCAGGTCATTAATGAATACAAGGAATAGTGTAGGTGAAAGGACTCCTCCTTGTGGTACACCGTGTCGCAGAAGTACTTTCTGGCTTTTGTGTCCATCCACCACTACTTTAGCTCTTCTACTGTGTAAATAGGACTTTATCCAGTTGTACAGTCTTCCATTCACATTGCAGTTTCTTAGTTTCCACAGCAGACCTTTTTTCCATACTTTATCAAAGGCTTTCCTCAGGTCTGTCCATGCTGCTAGTACAAGGTTTTTCTCTTGGAATGTGTCCTCAATGTCTTGAAAGAGAGGTCACTTGATCTTCCGTACTGTAGTACTGCCTAAAACCTGCTTGTTGTGGAACGAGAAGGTTTTCACTTTCTAGGTACCATTTTAGCCTCAGGTCAAGGATGCGTTCTATCATATTGTATAGGCAGCTAGTGAGACTGATTGGCCTGTATCTGGAGGCAGTATCACTGTTTTTCCCTGGCTTTAGCAGTGGTACCATGCTTGCTTCCTTCCAAATTTGAGGTAACTTACCTGTGGTCCAAAATATATTGAAACTCTCCAACAGCTTTCCCATTGCTGCCATTCCCAGGTTCTTGATCATTTCATTGGATACTCCATCTGGTCCTGGTGATTTCCTTGGTTTCAGTTTACTGACTGCTAGGTCTAACTCACTGCGTGTGATTGGTGCATCCATGACCTCCACTTTTCTGCCTTGTTCCTCTTCTTTCTGTGGCTCAGTGCGCACTGTACGCTCATTCTCTGGATGGATATCAATGTTGCAGTCCTGTGCAAACATGCGAGCAAAGTGATCTGCTACCTCCTTACCTGTAAGAGTTTTCCCATCCTCTATTAGTGTAATCTTTGTATTTCTTCTAGTACTCTCATCATTTAACTGTTTGATTAGTTTCCACAGTTTCCTTCCATCCTTTAAAAGTTTAGGGACTCTTGTTTTCTCTCTCCAACTTCCCGTCTGGCTTGCAGCTTGGCTCTCTGAAATTTGGCCTTAGCATGTTGGTAATTATTGTGGTATTCTTGGCACGGTTTATTTACTTGGTACTGATACCCCAGAGGATAAATGTAAGCTTGTGGGTTCTGTCCAGGGGCATACCCTTGTGAAGGAATTGTAGGTGGGTTCAGGCCAGGGGTGTAGATCTGTGGAGCAGGTTGCCCATAGTTATGAACACCAGCAAGAGGGGCAGGGTATTCTGTGCTGGAATTTGTTGTTCCTGTGGCACCCTCATAGAATGGAGGCAACTGTTAATCAGGAAAACCAAAGATAAATGTATTAATCATGATTAACTTGAGATAAAGACTGAAAACATAAATGAGACAAACATTTATGAATAACAGTTCATCAAAACTTTTAAAAAAAAACAGAATTCAGAAATGTGAAAAGTAGGAACAATGCTCTATATGTGTTTTTTTTTTCTCAAGTGCTATAAAAGGTCTCTAAGACATATCTGAGCTTGGCAGGATAAGCTATGTTGTACAGGAGGTTGGTGGTTCGACTCCAGCCTGAAGTGCTCTGTAAGCCCAGGTGTAAAAGCTGGTTGCTGCCACCTCTTGAAGAAAAAGCATTCAGGTGTGATACTGAGCACATCATTGTCTAGGCTTCTTGTTGATAAACGGTGTAGTAACACTACATCTCCTTTATGTATGAAAGACTTGGACCAGGTCTAGTAATATGTACATTAGCATCATATTTCTAATGTGCCCCAAATGACAAGGAAAAAGATTTCTTTTTATTTTTTCTATACTGTGAATTTATTTCGTTAATATATGCCTACATCTGTGGCAAGTACAAAATGGAAACCACCATGATAACTGGGCTGGCTGACTAAATGTGTTTTCAGTAAATGTAATCAGTAATGCAACAGCACAACTACAGCGTTATGTTAAGTGTCATGTTAAGTGTCATGTTAAGTGTCATGAATATTCAACACTACTCAGTGTTACAGAAATATCCTTCCTGAATTAGTTTTCCTGGTAAATGGATTCGTGGAGGAGAAGAGAAGCTTCTGGCTTGACTCATCTCTAATTGACAGCCACCTGACAGCCACCAGGTGTGCCAGCTTTTAAAGGAGAGGCATAAATGGATGAGGCAGTCTAAATTCGTTCTATTTGCATGTCCCTTGCGGAACTTTGCCTCCCAAACAGCACTCCTGTAGGCCTCTCGGTTGTGAGCAAGATGGCCTGCTGCTGCTGCTGCATCCATTTGCAGATCGTCAACGATGTTTTGCAGCCATCTTCATTTTGGTCTTCCTCTCTTTCTTTTTCCCATTATGTATCCTTCCAATACGGTCTTCTCTAGATTATCATGACGTTTAATGTGTCCAAATACATCAGTCTAAATACATCAGTCTAAATACATCAGTCTAAATACATCACTCTTTTAACTCTTATGTGCCATGATCCACTTAAATGGATTCATTGTTTAAAATATCTATATGTCGTATGTTTTCATTCCATAGTTAGAAATTTGTAATTTTAAGTTTCTGTAAGTGCTAAAAATAGACAACTCGTCATCTTCTGATAAAACGTGATACAGATGTGATTGTTTGATCTTAAAGCTACCAATATTGCTGCAAGGACATTCCAATAACTGTTCCTCCATCCATTCCAGTAACCAGTGTAAGGTGTGTGTACTGATTGTCACTGTCACAGTGTGTGTACTGATTGTCATTGTCAAGATGTGTGTGCTGGTTGTCCCTGTCAAGATGTGTGTAATGGTTTTCCCTGTCAAGGTATGTGTGCTTGCTGTCCCTGTCAGGGTCTGTGCACTGCCTCTCCCTGTCAAAGCGTGCATACTGTCTCTGTCAAGGTGTGCGTGTAATGGCTGTCTCTGTCAAGGTGTTGTGTACTGATTGTCACTGTCAAGGTGTGTGTACTGGCTGTCCCTGTCAGTTGTATGTACCGACTGTCCCTGTCCAGGTGTGTGTACTGAGTATCCATGTCACATTGTGTGTACTGACTGTCCCTGCCAACCTGTGTGTACCGATTGTTCCTGTCACATTGTGTGTAATGACTGTCCCTGCTAAGCTGTGTACGGATTGTCCGTTTCATGTTATGTGTACTGACTGTCCCTGTCACATTGTGTGTACTGAATGTCCCTGTCACATTGTGTGTACTGAATGTCCCTGTCACATTGTGTGTAATGACTGTCCCTGTCACATTGTGTGTACTGAATGTCCCTGCCAAGCTGTGTGTACTGACTGTCCCTGTCACATTGTGTGTACTGAATGTCCCTGCCAAGCTGTGTGTACTGACTGTCCCTGTCACATTGTGTGTACTGAATGTCCCTGCCAAGCTGTGTGTACTGACTGTCCCTGTCACGCTTTGATTGTGAGTTCGCTGCTGCCGTCCACAAAGGGAGCTTATCCTTTCTTCACCTTGTCTCACCTCCACCTCCTTCATTCGTAGATGTATGGATTATTCTTCTAACCGAACTCTTCATCCCCGCAGTTTGTCTGGCCTTCGAGATATCCGACTTGTCCGGCCTTCGAGATATCCGACTTGTCCGGCCTTCGAGATATCCGACTTGTCCGGTCTTCGAGATATCCGACTTGTCCGGTCTTCGAGATATCCGACTTGTCCAGTTCCAGTACACCTTACACGGGGGAGGGAGGAACTTTCTAGACGGCCGGTCTGTCCGCTCATTACAATGCACTCCTCCATGAGACCAGCAACTTCAGAGTGTGTGAGAAGACTGGCCCACTTTTTGCTTTGGCAGTCCGGCGCTGTAGCAGAGCGGTGTGTTTGTTGTTCAAGCAACCAAGAGATTGCAGCAGTGGCGGCGCCATCTTCATAATGCAGGTTGTGTTGTTGTTATGTGTACCTCTGGACTGGTTTAGAGGAATGCTTTAGTGGACTTTGTTTTCTTTCAGAAGTTGTAATGTTAAAATTTATTATAATATATATATATATATATATATATAGTTACACGATATATACGCAGTTGACATAAATAAGAAACTATACATTTCACAGTGTAATTATTAGATTAAGTAGAATGCATAAAGATAGTAGGATCTGGTTTAGGCTGGTAATTGTACTATCGTAAAAGCAAATTTCAGATTTTTGACATGACTATTGTTAACTTCCGGTGTGATGTGCAAGATGGCGGACGTTGCTGAGTCTATCCACACTCCAGAGTGTGATCTACGTTGACACTGCGCATGTCCCGCGGCCTTTGACCCCATGCCAATAACACTGGAGTTGTGGGGACAGTATTTCGAGTGAATTTATGTAACACTTTTCCCTAATCCCTGAACCTGAGTCGAGCCAGGACAGATAGTCGAGCCAAGACAGATAGTCGAGCCAGGACAGATAGTCGAGCCAGGACAGATAGTCGAGCCAGGACAGATAGGGTCTTAACCGAATTCGGAATGGGACGTTTACTCCGTCCGGGACAAGCGGTCTGTGGACACGCGAAATTGCTGGTTTTTCTAAAAAATTCGAAGTAAAATTTTTCTTAATAAAAAAGACAAATACATAGTGGCATAATCTAACATATAACTTTTAAAAGTTTTTTTTAATCGCCAGTATTGAGGTTCGAACCCATATCCTCTATATTAATAGAACCATGATCTTACTGACTGAGCTAGCCGGACGGACTTCTCATTTTGTAGCATATAAGCAGACTCGATGCGCAGTCAATGTAGGTCAAGGTTCGGATAGACAACGTTTGTTTTAATGCTTTTGCCGCCATGCATAAATCAGCGGAATTCGCTTGATCTGTCACATATCCTGTATCGGGAGTTGACGGCCACCAGGTGCCACCCTTATCCTTAGACCAGTCTAGAGGCGACTCTGGACGGGGAAAAAAGAACTTTTTATGGAAACTCGCAACGAAACCAACCGAGTATCAGGGATGCCAACTCTGGAACACAACAAGTCGAAGATAAAGAGGTAGACCACGTGAAACTCTAAAGAGGCCATTAGACGCTAAATTAATAGACATAAAATCCATTGATGAGGTTGAAAAGCTCGCTGAATACAGGAAAAAAATTGGCGAACTACCTTGCGAGCCCTATGTGGCGTTTAACGGCACGGGAAGGATATAAGATATAAGAAGATATTGTTAACGGGTGTCTGAGTGGCGAAGTGGATAGTGCACTGGTCTCTATGGCGAAGGTCGAGGGTTCGAATCCGGCTGGAGGCACCCCAGCCACCCAGCTGTATAAATGGATACCTGACTTCTTCTGGAGTTGGGGAAGGAAAGGCGGCCAGGGGTGATACTGACCATATCACCCTCTAGTGTGCTGACAGGTCAAGGAAAATATGGGCACTAACACTATATCTCTAACACCATATGTGTTTCTAAGGCATGACAGGATTACCTTTTTATTGTTAATGTCGTCGATAATAAACAGCATCTTTTCTTTATCTTGGGCTAGCTCCAGTGAGCTAACAGCTCGCCCTCAAGCACTCGCATAGATTTGTTTTAATAATTTGTTTTAGGCAAAGAGCTGTGAAACGAAATTGGCACGCCTACTAGAACTAGTCTGTACATGTGTACGAGACAGAAAGGGAAGGGAGCAGTATTTTTCATTACTTTTGAGATCACAATTTTACAGTTTGATGTATTCTGCTTAGGAACTTGACATATCCTTCCTCCTTGGTTGGCACCAATCTGTGCTCTCTGCAGGACTTTCATTAGCAGAAAGCAATCTATGCTCTATAATGAACCTTCCTTAGCAGAAAACAATCTATGCTCTATACTGAACCTTCCTTAGCAGAAAGCAATCTACGCTCTATGCTGCCTTAGCAGAAAGCAATCTATGCTCTATAATGAACCTTCCTTAGCAGAAAGCAATCTACGCTCTATACTGAACCTTCCTTAGCAGAAAGCAATCTACGCTCTATACTGAACCTTCCTTAGCAGAAAGCAATCTACGCTCTATGCTGCCTTAGCAGAAAGCAATCTATGCTCTATAATGAACCTTCCTTAGCAGAAAGCAATCTATGCTCTATAATGAAACTTCCTTAGCAGAAAGCAATCTACGCTCTATACTGAACCTTCCTTAGCAGAAAACAATCTACGCTCTATACTGAACCTTCCTTAGCAGAAAGCAATCTATGCTCTATAATGAACCTTCCTTAGTTTAACAATGTTTATTTGATGTTATATTATATTACTGAAGAATATATTCTTTAATCATCACACCACACATTGAGTTTTCACAACATTACAATAGATCAAGCCTGATGAAGATTTCACTGAAGCGTTTAATTTGACAAATAAGATCAAGACGTATCGTCGCAAATATCTCTTGGAATAAGATGTAAGATTATATACTTTTCGTTATATTTATCGTTGTAGCTCATAATCCTTGGTTCACAAATTCATTCTTTCTCATATTCTACATACAGCAATGTTCAGAATTTCACAATATTCGATATTTCATACATTAATACAAAAGCTCGGTGCTCAAAGTTTCAAGGTAACAAAACTTCCAGATCACTTGAAACACATCTTCAGTCTAACACTACTTCTCGATCTTTTCTGTTCTTGTACTAGACGGCTTGTGTTCTCCTTACGGGTTCTCCTGGTGTTCTGCTGTCTTCCTTCTCCCGCTATCTCTACCTCTATCTCTAAATCTGCATCTCTGAATCTTCTTAATCTGAATCTCTTTCTGAATCTGCATACCTCTTCCTTGCCTTATATTCGTAAGTTAACCATCCAATAGACCACGCCTCCAAATGTTGTATTGGTCATTGGATCTTCCTGTTTCCCAAAACTGGTCGCAAATAGCTTCCTAGAATTAGCAACAACCTATACGTGTTAGTCGTTTCAATTCCGGCTGTCCAATTGTTATTTTTAATTAAATAAGTCCATCATCTCTTTCATGATGTCTGCTTCAGAAGCTTCAGAATTTAGTTCGTTCTCTTGTTCCGTCGCTAACTACTAGACCTTTTGGCCCTAACTACATAAATCAAGTGTCAACGTCTGGTGTTCCATCTCGGCTACTGCAGGTGTGCGTGAGGTCGCATTGTTAGTACTGGACTAATTTACGATCTCTCGGTGTCTCTGTGTCTGTCTTTTGGCCTTCTCTGTTTACCTTTGATCAGGGTTTTGAATTTCTACTTTTTATCTACTTTTCTGTCGCAGTTTGATTTTACTATTTTGCCTCCGATACCTTCTTAACTATATTCACGATCATATCACTAATAATAATAATAATAATAACTATAATCATTACTTACAAGGCTATGCTACATTAGCAGAAAGCAATCTACGCTCTATAATGAGCCTTCCTTAGCAGAAAGAAATCTATGCTCTATAATGAACCTTCCTTAGCAGAAAGCAATCTACGCTCAATAATGAACCTTCCTTAGCAGGCACCAATTTACGCTCTATACTGAACCTTCCTTAGCAGGCAGCAATCTACGCTCTATAATGAACCTTCCTTAGCAGAAAGCAATCTACGCTCTATAATGAGCCTTCCTTAGCAGAAAGCAATCTATGCTCTATAATGAACCTTCCTTAGCAGAAAGCAATCTACCCTCTATAATGAACCTTCCTTAGCAGGTACCAGTCTACGCTCTATAATGAACCTTCCTTAGCAGGCACCAATCTACGCTCAGTGCTGAACCCTCCTTAGCAGGCACCAATCTACGCCCTATACTGAACCTTCCTTAGCAGGCACCAATCTACGCCCTATACTGAACCTTCCTTAGCAGGCACCAATCTACGCTCTATACTGAACCTTCCTTAGCAGGCAGCAATCTACCCTCTAAACTGAACCTTCCTTAGCAGGCACCAATCTACGCTCTATGCTGAACCTTCCTTAGCAGGAAGCAATCTATGCTCTCTGAAGGACTTTAGCAGGTACTATTCCATGCTTATTGCAGAACCTTAGAAGGTACCAATCCACGTTCACTGCAGAACCTTAGAAGGTACCAATCCACGTTCACTGCAGGACCTTGGGTGTTAATAAAAGTGGCAGCTCCCGTTCACAAGTCATGTGATGAATGTAATGTGCTATGATCTGGTGTTGCAAGACTGTCATACTGCAACAATCTCCAGTCAAAGGTAGGTTGGCAGGAATTAAATATAGACTGACTGAAAAAATGTTCCCAGGCAAGATCGGGCTGCATAGAAAAAAAGTTCTAATCAGTCCAGGCCAAACTGCAGAAATAATAAGAACGAGAGGTAAGGATTAAAGTGAGGGTGTCATTATCTTTATCAATGTCTCGTATATCAGGCATTATACCGTTTACTTAATGCTTGAGAATGACTGGATGTGAAGAGCCCGTCTGTTATCTGAGACAGACAACCTACCGCGACGTGTAGGTCACAGATCGAAGTTTCGTAGAGGGAGATAACTGTAAGACTGTGCTTGGATCCCAGAACTCGGCAAGACCTACCCTCCATGAGAGTTCTAGACTATAGTACAAGTGTTAGTTCAGTAATCAGCAACAGATAACAACAACTACAACCTCAGATCAGCAACAACTTCATGGCTCAAGTGAACGTCAGATAAAATAAACAAAAGATAACGTCTATAACTGGAAAGCGAGAGGGAAGTTTAGTTTGGTGACAAAAAACTGTCATGTTTTAATTTCAAGCTGCACAACTGGATACCTTACCTATCAGATTTCAGAAAAAAAATTACACTGAAATCGAATGCTAAGAGTATCATTTTGTGCGGTGAGTGATATGAAAACCACGCCCATAAATGCTGGACACTGTCATGTCCCCAGTGTGTGAAAGAAAAAAATGTACCCCCCCCCCCCCTCTTTTCCCTACTCTAAGTAAAGAAAGAGGTCAGAATTAGGACACTAACAACAAAATTGAATTTTAATAAAGATGAGCAACAAAGAGATCTTTTGAACTGCTACTGGGACTTGTAAGAAATTTTGAAAGAACTCCTGAGAGTATTTTTTAATGTTTACGTCATTTGAGACAGACATTATGCCGACACTTGGAGACAACAGAAGCAAGAGTGGAGAGATTGGGCTTTTCAAACTGTTGTCTTGTTTCTGTGGTATATGGTGGTAGTCAAGTGAAAAATGACACAGACATATACTTGTTTCAATGCTGTTATATATATATATATATTTATATGTACTGTCCGATAAAAGAAACGCATAACTACTGATGGCCCAATTTTAGCCATAACTTTGATATTCTATAGCTTTTTAAATTGAATGAATAAAATTTTCAAATTGCACACAATAATACCTAAGGGTTTATACACTCATTTAACAGTTTCTTGCGTCTGTGTGATGAGAATTTGTTAGTCCCTGGGGTTCTCAAATTAGAATGGTGTCTGCCTTACGCTTACATCGATCAGCGACTGGCATCTCCTGGGCATAGATGCGATCAGATGTGGGACGGCTGCCCATTCTTCCTGGAGTACCTGCCACAGATCACGACGACTGGCTGGAGAAACGTTTCGGCGACAAATACGTCTTTGCACCTCATCCCATAGGTGCTCGATCAGATTCATGTCTGGAGACAGGGATGGCCAGGGAAGGGTGAGAATGTTGTTAGCAGTCAGGAACTGTGTGGTGAACCGTGCAGAATGGGGTCTGGCTTTGTCCTGTTGAAATACAGACCTTTGCCCAGCCAAAAATAGAATAACATGGGGTCAAAGAATTTCATTGACGTATCGTTGCCCATTCAAGCCTCCTTCAATCTGCACTAATGGACTCCTTCCGTTGAAATTGATCATTCCCTATACCATAACACCTCTACCACCGTGCAGCGGAGCTTCATCAACACAGTTTTGGGCAAAACGTTCATTTGGCCTACGGTAGACCCTTCTCCGCATATCATGGCGGTGCAACAAAAAGGAAGATTCATCATTAAATCAGACACGTCTCCACTGATTGTCAGTTGTCCAGGGCCGATGCTGGTTGGCCAAAACAAGTCGATTTTGGCGATGACGTCTCGTTAAGACAGGACCTCGGTGAGGTCGTCGTGCCACCAGTCCATTTGATGCAGTCTATTTCGGACATTTTGATCAGACACATGACGTCCTGCAAGCAATGATTGGGCACTTGAGGAAGCTGATGCAAATCAGTTTCTGAGGTCGTCCACTGCGACGCCAGTCTTCAGCTGAGCCAGTGGCTTGGAAACGGTGCCAAAGTCGACTGATGGTACTCTGCTGCACGTTTAAATGCCTGACAACCTGACTTTGACTTTCGCCTGCTTGCAGGCGACCAATAACAATGTTTCATAAATTTTGTGATAGACGCGCCATAATTATCTGCTCGAAAATTAACTGAATTTGTTTGTGTAATCTCATCCTTTTATAGGGTTTCATTTGCGTGGGAGATGAGTTGTGCTCACCACAAAAATCACGATTTTCCCATAAACGCAACGTGAGTTATGGTAAAAAAAAATGTTGATTAGCAAGGGCAGCTACTGCGTTCTGTCTATACACGAGAATGGTAAAATTCACGCTAAATCATGGACCTGATATCTTGGTGACAATTTTTGGTTTGGTTTGAGATACCCGGGAAAAAATTTTGTCATAACATATAAAAAATGCACCTTTTATAAGCTATGCATTTCTTCTTTTGGACAGTATATATACAAATGTAAAGATATATAGACCAAGACAGTGACACCAGGAGGGAAATTAGAATCAGAATTGCAAAAGCAGCAATGTCTTTCAAAATCTTGAGAACCTATGGAATTCAAAAGTTATAAGCACAAATACCAAGTTAAAATTATTCAATTCAAATGTACTATCCACCCTCATTTATGCATGCGAACGCTGGAAATCAACTAAAGAAATAGACAAGAAATGCCTCAGGAAAATATTTGGTATAAAGTGGAACGAATTCAAGAACAACTCAGAGATAAGACAGATGAGAAAACAACAACCTGTCTAATGGTTGGTCAGAAAAAGAAGATTGGCATTTGCAGGGCATGTGATGAGAAGAAACAATCAGAGAATACCAAAAACAAGCTATCAAGTGGAGCACAACAGGCCGAAGAAAAAGATATCGACCGCGTGAAACTCTAAAGTTAACTCATTGTTAAGAGAAGCCAGTTTAGTGGGCATAAAATCCCTTGATGAGGTTGAAAGACTCGCCGATAAAATAGGGAAACTTGTCAAACAACTATGAGAGCCCTAATTTTAACGGATTGGAAAGGATGTAAGATGTAAGATATATAAAAATGAACGTGTGTGTGTATGCATGTGTATATGTATGTTCCAGCACCACGCAGGAACGCCTGCAGCAATTTCAACCACACTTGGTATACATATGACTTGCCATCTGGAAAGAAATCCTGTTGGGGTAAGACACCCCTAGGATACTTATATAACCCCTAAGGATCGGATAACATGTACAAATAATCGAAAACGATCCATATTAGTGCCGAATACATAGTTTTCGGGGTCGCTGTGATGAATAGTGACACTCGGAAGTTCAGCCCCCATCGGCATTGGGGGGGGGGGGGGGGGTGAGAAGTGAGGAAAAATAAAATGTCTAATCTGACCGAGATTATTGTCGAATCCACAGTTTTCTGGGTCGCTAAGCTGATTAGTGACAATCCTGATGACAATTAAGACCACGTTTAGTCGAATAGAAGAAATAGAACTCTGTAGACCCTTCTAGAAGGTTGGCGAAATGAATAGAACTTTGTAGAACTTTCTAGAAGATTGTGGAACTGTAGATGCTTCTAGAAGGGTGTGGAAATGAATAGAACATTGTTGATTGAGATAAATAAATACCCGGGCAGTGCCGGGTAATCAGCTAGTCTGGAATAAACATAGCTTTTACAGGTGCCAAAAAAAGGTAAATAGTTCTATCACAAAACAGTAAATAAACCAGTAAGAGAAAAAACGTATATAACGACTTTGTGAAGGCAAACAACTTCACAATAAAAAATTTTTTTAATATAAGAAAACAGGGGCACCTGAGTAGCGAAGTGGTTAGTGCACTAGTCTCTCAAGGCGATGGTTTGTGGTTTAAATCCAGCCAAAGGCTGTAGAAATAGGTGCTCAATTTCTTTTTGTAGCCGAGAAAGGAAATTCGACCAAGGATGATGCTGACCACATCACCATCTGTATGCTCACAGGTCAAGGAAAACATAGACACTAACTCCACATTCCCTTAGGTGCCACCCTGGCATATTTAGATCACTTTTACCTAGTTTAACAAGAATGCAGACAATAATCAATAATTGTTTGCAATCAACTAGAAATCAAAACAAGTTGATAAGGAAACCACATGCGGTGATAAAACTGACTACATAAACAAAAAATCAGTACGAACATTGGCATTGTCAGTATATGAAGGAGGCAAGCCGTTGTACTTCAAATTAAGACACGCAGAACGCTGGCCACATAACTGTTCTCGAAATGAAAATACGGCTCATATAACAATAAAACAGACAAGAAAGTTGTCTCACAAGTTATGCGTTATCAAGAGAATAAACTACATAAACTGTAAGACAGAAAGAAGAAGTCGCTGTCACAGTGGACGGAGAAATTATGGGATTTTCTTGTTTTCTGTGATGCCGAAACCATAATAAACATGAACAAGGAATGCTAGTCTTTAGACAAATAAACACGTCATCAAGAGAATAAACTACATACGCAGTAAGACAGAAAGGAATGCTATTCTGTAGACAAAGAGAAATAAAGACAGATACATAAACTGTTACTTTGGAGAGAAGAGAGAGAGAGAGAGAGAGTTAAAAAAGTTAAAGGTCATTAAGGCATATTAAGGATGAGGTGTTAGGCCCGTGTTTTCAAGACTATTGGCACATAGAAGTGTGATGTGGTCAGTTTCACGCCTGGCTGCGTTTACCTTCCCAGGTTTCTTTGGTACCAACTTCTAGAGGCTGGGCGGAACCGAAATCTTTTTGGTGTGGTGGTACTAGAAAAAAAGTAACCACTTCTGGGATTTGAACCCTACCACCAGATTATTAGACCAAGCGCCTAACCAATCAGCCAAGCAGGCCAATAGAGAGAGAGAGAGAGAGAGCGAAGGAGAGAGAGAGAGAGAGAGAGAGAGAGAGTGACAGAGAGAGTAGCCATACAAAATGTGTGAAAAAAAATGAATTACTGATTTGTCAGATTAAAGAGTTGTTAGGCAGCTCACATGGCTGTAGGACAGCTCATGGATTTAATAGACAGTTCATAATTTTTAGCTCACACAATTGTTAGTTCATAGAGTTGTTAGACACCTCACACTCATTGCACACCTAGCAGAGTTGTAATACGGCTATCAGACAGCTAACGGAATTATCAGACAACTCATACAATTGTCAGACACCTCTTTGTTCGCGTTAATAATCTTGTAAAGGCAACCATGTGTATCTTGATATTATGTTTGTCTAGATAGCAATGAATAAATGTTAACTCTAAGTCGTGAATACCAAAATAGGACTTTAACAAGGACAAAACAAAAATAATGAAAATTCCTCTTAATCAAAGTGGAAAAATACACATAGAAGGGACAGATATTGAAGAAGTCAATCAATTTGCATACCTTGGCAGCTACATAGACCAGGATGGTGACACTAGAAAGGAAGTTAGGATCAGAATTTCAAAAGCAGCATCAGTCTTAAGAATCTTGAGAACATATGGAATTCAAAAGTTATAAGCACAAAAACCAAGTTAAGACTATTCAATTCAAATGTAATATCCACCCTCATTTATGCATGCGAAAGCTGGAAAACAACTAAAGAAATAGAAAAGAAATTAGACTCTTTTGAAAACAAATGCATAAGGAAAATACTCGGCATCAAGTGGAACAAATTCAAGAACAATGCAGAGATAAGACAGATGACTGAACAACAACCAGTGTCATGGGTGATCAGGAAAAGGAGATGGACATATGTTGGTCACTTGATGAGAAGAAATGATCAGAGAATCCCAAAACAAGCTATCAAGTGGAACACAACAGGCCGAAGAAAAAGAGGCAGACCGCGTGAAACTCTGAAGAGGACATTATTAAGAGAGGCCAAATTAACAGTCATAAAATCCTTTGATGAGGTTGAAAAACTCGCCGAAGACAGGAAAAATTGGCGAACTACTTTGCGAGCCCTATGTGACGTTTAACGGCACGGGAAGGATATAAGATATAAGATATAAGATATAAGACGTGAACCGTGTGTGCATTACTGGAACAGTTCTTAACAGCTGCCGTAGCGTGCCTAATGAAATGTAGCACAGTCCCTTGTAATTAGGATAGTATCATAATTATTATTATGAATGTTCTTATTATTATTACTATTAGCATTTATATTTTAGTTTTATTATTATTACTACTGATAAATAGAAAGTAGGTCAGAAACGATGGAAAATCCGAGAAGGAAACTCCAAAGGCATAAGTAGTAATATTATCACAGTACGCTGACAATAAAGGCAGATAAAGAGGATTTACTCAGATAATAGTAGAACAGACGGACACTGTGTAAACAGATCTGGACTAATCCCCCACCACCCGCCCTCAACTAGGTATCGCAAACGCCTGATACTAATGAGAAAATTATATAGACGGGTTTGAGGCAACAGACTGACACGGGACTCATATTTGCTAATCTTAGGACGCAGTCTTCACACAGTTTTGAAATAAAGGAGTGGACAGACTTGACCAGTTGACCACTTAGAAAGATCTAGAGGTGTGGCCTGTTGGACAGTTGACATAAGACATATATGACAGGAAGGTAGTTTTAGGATAGGGGTGGAGAGGGACAAACAATAACAAGAAAGACACACAAGAACAAGAAAGACACACAAGAACAAGAAAGACACACAAGAACACGAAAGTCACACAAGAACAAGAAAGACACACCGAGGACAAGAAAGACACACCGAGGACAAGAAATACACAAAAAACAAGTAAGACACACACAGGACATGAAAAACATACGAGAACAAGAAAGACACACAAGAACAAGAAAGACACACAAGAACAAGAAAGACACACAAGAACAAGAAAGACACACAAGAACAAGAAAGACACACAGGGTGACAGAGAGAGTAGCCATACAAAATGTGTGAAAAAAAATGAATTACTGATTTGTCAGATTAAAGAGTTGTTAGGCAGCTCACATGGCTGTAGGACAGCTCATGGATTTAATAGACAGTTCATAATTTTTAGCTCACACAATTGTTAGTTCATAGAGTTGTTAGACACCTCACACTCATTGCACACCTAGCAGAGTTGTAATACGGCTATCAGACAGCTAACGGAATTATCAGACAACTCATACAATTGTCAGACAGCTCTTTGTTCGCGTTAATAATCTTGTAAAGGCAACCATGTGTATCTTGATATTATGTTTGTCTAGATAGCAATGAATAAATGTTAACTCTAAGTCGTGAATACCAAAATAGGACTTTAACAAGGACAAAACAAAAATAATGAAAATTCCTCTTAATCAAAGTGGAAAAATACACATAGAAGGGACAGATATTGAAGAAGTCAATCAATTTGCATACCTTGGCAGCTACATAGACCAGGATGGTGACACTAGAAAGGAAGTTAGGATCAGAATTTCAAAAGCAGCATCAGTCTTAAGAATCTTGAGAACATATGGAATTCAAAAGTTATAAGCACAAAAACCAAGTTAAGACTATTCAATTCAAATGTAATATCCACCCTCATTTATGCATGCGAAAGCTGGAAAACAACTAAAGAAATAGAAAAGAAATTAGACTCTTGTGAAAACAAATGCATAAGGAAAATACTCGGCATCAAGTGGAACAAATTCAAGAACAATGCAGAGATAAGACAGATGACTGAACAACAACCAGTGTCATGGGTGATCAGGAAAAGGAGATGGACATATGTTGGTCACTTGATGAGAAGAAATGATCAGAGAATCCCAAAACAAGCTATCAAGTGGAACACAACAGGCCGAAGAAAAAGAGGCAGACCGCGTGAAACTCTGAAGAGGACATTATTAAGAGAGGCCAAATTAACAGTCATAAAATCCTTTGATGAGGTTGAAAAACTCGCCGAAGACAGGAAAAATTGGCGAACTACTTTGCGAGCCCTATGTGACGTTTAACGGCACGGGAAGGATATAAGATATAAGACGTGAACCGTGTGTACGTTACTGGAACAGTTCTTAACAGCTGCCGTAGCGTGCCTAATGAAATGTAGCACAGTCCCTTGTAATTAGGATAGTATCATAATTATTATTATGAATGTTCTTATTATTATTACTATTAGCATTTATATTTTAGTTTTATTATTATTACTACTGATAAATAGAAAGTAGGTCAGAAACGATGGAAAATCCGAGAAGGAAACTCCAAAGGCATTAGTAGTAATATTATCACAGTACGCTGACAATAAAGGCAGATAAAGAGGATTTACTCAGATAATAGTAGAACAGACGGACAATGTGTAAACAGATCTGGACTAATCCCCCACCACCCGCCCTCAACTAGGTATCGCAAACGCCTGATACTAATGAGAAAATTATATAGACGGGTTTGAGGCAACAGACTGACACGGGACTCATATTTGCTAATCTTAGGACGCAGTCTTCACACAGTTTTGAAATAAAGGAGTGGACAGACTTGACCAGTTGACCACTTAGAAAGATCTAGAGGTGTGGCCTGTTGGACAGTTGACATAAGACATATATGACAGGAAGGTAGTTTTAGGATAGGGGTGGAGAGGGACAAACAAGAACAAGAAAGACACACAAGAACAAGAAAGACACACAAGAACAAGAAAGACACACAAGAACAAGAAAGACACACAAGAACAAGAAAGACACACAAGATTAAGAAAGAATCACAAGAACAAGAAAGACAAACAGGAATAAGAAAGACTCACAAGAACAAGAAAAACACACAAGAATAAGAAAGCATCACAAGAACAAGAAAGACACACAAGAACAAGAAAGACACAAAAGAATAAGAAAGACTCACAGAGAACAAGAAAGACTCACAAGAAACACACAAAAACAAGAAAGACACCAAAAAAAAGAAAGACTCACAGATAACAAGAAAGACACACAAGAATAAGAAAGACAAACACAAGAACAAGAAAAACTCACAAGAAAGACACACAAAAAACAACAAACACACAAAAACAAGAAAGACTCACACAGAACAAGAAAGACTCCCAGAGAACAAGAAAGACTCACATGAACAAGAAAGAGACGCAAAAATAAGAAAGACTCACAAGAACAAGAAACATATACAATAACAAGAAAGAAACATAAGAACAAGAAAGACACAAAAGAACAAGAAAGACACACAAGAATAAGAAAGACTCACAGAATCAAGAAAGACACACAAGAACAAGAAAGACACACAGGAACAATAAAGACATACAAGAACAATAAAGACACACAAGAACAAGAAAGACTCATAAGAACAAGAAAGACACACAAGAATAAGAAAGACATACAAGAACAAGAAAGACACACAAGAATAAGAAAGACTAACAAGAACAAGAAAGACACACAGGAATAAGAAAGACTCACAAGAACAAGAAAGACACACAAGAATGAGAAAGTATCACAAGAACAAGAAAGACACACAAGAACAAGAAAGACACACAAGAATAAGAAAGACTCACAGAGAACAAGAAAGACTCACAAGAAACACACAAGAATAAGAAAGACTCACAGATAACAAGAAAGACACACAAGAACAAGGAAGATTCACAGAGAAAAAGAAAGACTCTCAGAGAAGAAGAAAGACTCACAGAGAACAAGAAATACACACAAGAACAAGAAAGACTCACAGAGAAGAAGAAAGACTCACAGAGAACAAAAAAGACTCACAGAGAACAAGAAAGACTCATATGAACAAGAAAGACACACAAGAATAAGAAAGACTAACAGGAAAAAGAAAGACACACAAGAACAAGAAAGACACACAAGAACAAGAAAGACATACAAGAACAAGAAAGACACACAAGAATAAGAAAGACTCACAAGAACAAGAAAGACAGACAAGAATGAGAAAGAAACACAAGAACAAGAAAGACACACAAGAATAAGAAAGACTCACAAGAACAAGAAAGACACACAAGAATAAGAAAGACTCACAAGAACAAGAAAGACACAAGAATAAGAAAGACTCACAGAGAACAAGAAAGACACACAAGAACAAGAAACACACAAGAATAAGAAAGACTCACAGAGAACAAGAAAGACTCACAAGAAAACACACAAGAACAAGAAAGACTCACAGATAACAAGAAAGACACACAAGAACAAGGAAGATTCACAGAGAAAAAGAAAGACTCTCAGAGAAGAAGAAAGACTCACAGAGAACAAGAAATACACACAAGAACAAGAAAGACTCACAGAGAAGAAGAAAGACTCACAGAGAACAAAAAAGACTCACAGAGAACAAGAAAGACTCATATGAACAAGAAAGACACACAAGAATAAGAAAGACTAACAGGAAAAAGAAAGACACACAAGAACAAGAAAGACACACAAGAACAAGAAAGACATACAAGAACAAGAAAGACACACAAGAATAAGAAAGACTCACAAGAACAAGAAAGACAGACAAGAATGAGAAAGAAACACAAGAACAAGAAAGACACACAAGAATAAGAAAGACTCACAAGAACAAGAAAGACACACAAGAATAAGAAAGACTCACAAGAACAAGAAAGACACACAAGAATAAGAAAGAATCACAAGAACATGAAAGACACACAAGAACAAGAAAGACACACAAAATAAAGTAAGACACGCAGAGAACAAGAAAGACACATAATAACAAGAAAGACACACAAGAACAAGAAAGACACACAAGAACAAGAAAGACACACAAGATCAAGAAAGACATACAAGAATAAGAAAAACACGCAGAGAACAAGAAAGACACATGAACAAGAAAGACACACAGAGGACAAGAAAGACGCACAGAGGAGAAAAAAGACACACCGAGGACAAAAAGACACACAGAGGACAAGAAAGACACATAAGAGCAAGAAAGACACACAAGAACAAGAAAACACACGGAGGACAAGAAAGACACTTAAGAACAAGAAAGATACAAAAGAACAAGAAAGACATATAAGAACAAGAAAGAAATACAAGAATAAGTAAAACACACATGAACAAGAAAGACACACAAGAGTAAGAAAGATGCATAAGAAAAAGAAAGACACACAACAACAAGAAAGACACACAATAACAAGAAAGACACGCAAAGAACAAGAAAGACACACAGAGAACAAGAAAGACACATAAGAACAAGAAAGACACACAAGAACAAGAAAGACACGCAGAGATCAAGGAAGACACGCAGAGAACAAGAAAGACACATTAGAACAAGAAAGACACACAAGAACAAGAAAGACATACAATAATAAGAAAGACACACAAGATCAAGAAAGAGATACAAGAACAAGAAAGACACGCAGAGAACAAGAAAGACACATGAACAAGAAAGACACACAAGAAATAGAAAGACGCACAAGAACAAAAAAGACACACCGAGGACAACAAAGACACAGAATAACAAGAAAGACACGCAGAGAACAAGAAAGACACACAAGAACAAGAAAGACTCACAAGAACAAGAAAGACAGACAATAACAAGAAAGACACACTGAGGACAAGAAAAACACACAAGAACAAGAAAGACACACAAGAACAAGAAAGACACATAAGAACAAGAAAGGCACACAAGAACAAGAAAGACACAAAAGAACAAGAAAGACACACAAGAACAAGAAAGACACATAAGAACAAGAAAGACACATAAGAACAAGAAAGGCACACAAGAACAAGAAAGACACATAAGAACTCGAAAGACACACAGAGGACAAGAAAGACACATAAGAACTAGAAAGACACACAAGAACAAGAAAAACACATAAGAACAAGAAAAACATAGAAGAAGAAGAAAGACACATAAGAACAAGAAAGACACATAAGAACAAGAAAGACACACAGAGGACAAGAAAGACACACAAGAACAAGAAGACACATAAGAACAAGAAAGACACACAAGAACAAGAAAGACACACAAGAACAAGAAAGACACATAAGAACAAGAAAGACACATAAGAACAAGAAAGACACGCAGAGAACAAGAAAGACACTCATACCAAGAAAGGCACACAAGAACAAGAAAGACACACAGAAGACAAGAAAGACACACAGAGGACAAGAAAGACACACAAGAATAAGAAAGACTCACAAGAACATGAAAGACACACAAGAATAAGAAAGACTCACAAGAACAAGAAAGACACACAAGAATAAGAAAGAATCACAAGAACAAGAAAGACACACAAGAACAAGAAAGACACATAAGAACAAGAAAGACACACAAGAACAAGAAAGACATACAAGAACAAGAAAGACACACAAGAATAAGAAAGACTCACAAGAACAAGAAAGACACACAGGAATAAGAAAGACTCACAAGAACAAGAAAGACACACAAGAATAAGAAAGTATCACAAGAACAAGAAAGACACACAAGAACAAGAAAGACACACAAGAAACACACAAGAATAAGAAAGACACAAAAACAAGAAAGACACACAGAGAACAAGAAATACACACAAGAACAAGAAAGACTCACAGATAACAAGAAAGACACACAAGAACAAGGAAGATTCACAGAGAAAAAGAAAGACTCTCAGAGAAGAAGAAAGACTCAAAGAGAACAAGAAATACACACAAGAACAAGAAAGACTCACAGAGAAGAAGAAAGACTCACAGAGAACAAAAAAGACTCACAGAGAACAAGAAAGACTCATATGAACAAGAAAGACACACAAGAATAAGAAAGACTAACAGGAAAAAGAAAGACACACAAGAACAAGAAAGACACACAAGAACAAGAAAGACATACAAGAACAAGAAAGACACACAAGAATAAGAAAGACTCACAAGAACAAGAAAGACAGACAAGAATGAGAAAGAAACACAAGAACAAGAAAGACACACAAGAATAAGAAAGACTCACAAGAACAAGAAAGACACAAGAATAAGAAAGACTCACAAGAACAAGAAAGACACACAAGAATAAGAAAGACTCACAAGAACAAGAAAGACACACAAGAACAAGAAAGACACACAAAATCAAGTAAGACACGCAGAGAACAAGAAAGACACATAATAACAAGAAAGACACACAAGAACAAGAAAGACACACAAGATCAAGAAAGACATACAAGAACAAGAAAAACACGCAGAGAACAAGAAAGACACATGAACAAGAAAGACACACAGAGGACAAGAAAGACGCACAGAGGAGAAAAAAGACACACCGAGGACAAAAAGACACACAGAGGACAAGAAAGACACATAAGAGCAAGAAAGACACACAAGAACAAGAAAAACACACGGAGGACAAGAAAGACACTTAAGAACAAGAAAGACACAAGAACAAGAAAGACATACAAGAACAAGAAAGACATACAAGAACAAGAAAAACACACAAGAACAAGAAAGACACACAAGAGTAAGAAAGATGCATAAGAAAAAGAAAGACATACAACAACAAGAAAGACACACAATAACAAGAAAGACACGCAAAGAACAAGAAAGACACATAAGAACAAGAAAGACACACAAGAACAAGAAAGACACGCAGAGATCAAGGAAGACACGCAGAGAACAAGAAAGACACATTAGAACAAGAAAGACACACAAGAACAAGAAAGACATACAATAATAAGAAAGACACACAAGATCAAGAAAGAGATACAAGAACAAGAAAGACACGCAGAGAACAAGAAAGACACATGAACAAGAAAGACACACAAGAAATAGAAAGACGCACAAGAACAAAAAAGACACACCGAGGACAACAAAGACACAGAAGAACAAGAAAGACACGCAGAGAACAAGAAAGACACACAAGAACAAGAAAGACTCACAAGAACAAGAAAGACAGACAAGAACAAGAAAGACACAAGAACAAGAAAAACACACGGAGGACAAGAAAGACACACAAGAACAAGAAAGACACACAAGAACAAGAAAGACACATAAGAACAAGAAAGGCACACAAGAACAAGAAAGACACAAAAGAACAAGAAATACACACAAGAACAAGAAAGACACATAAGAACAAGAAAGACACATAAGAACAAGAAAGACACACAAGAACAAGAAAGACACATAAGAACTCGAAAGACACACAGAGGACAAGAAAGACACATAAGAACTAGAAAGACACACAAGAACAAGAAACACACATAAGAACAAGAAAGACACACTGAGGACAAGAAAAACACACAAGAACAAGAAAGACACACAAGAACAAGAAAGACACAAAAGAACAAGAAAGACACACAAGAACAAGAAAGACACATAAGAACAAGAAAGACACATAAGAACAAGAAAGGCACACAAGAACAAGAAAGACAAGAGGACAAGAAAGACACATAAGAACTAGAAAGACACACAGAAGACAAGAAAGACACATAAGAACAAGAAAAACATACAAGAAGAAGAAAGACACATAAGAACAAGAAAGACACATAAGAACAAAAAAGACACACAGAGGACAAGAAAGACACACAAGAACAAGAAGACACATAAGAACAAGAAAGACACACAAGAACAAGAAAGACACAAGAACAAGAAAGACACATAAGAACAAGAAAGACACATAAGAACAAGAAAGACACGCAGAGAACAAGAAAGACACTCATACCAAGAAAGGCACACAAGAACAAGAAAGACACACAGAAGACAAGAAAGACACACAGAGGACAAGAAAGACACACAAGAACAAGAAAGACACACAAGAACAAGAAAGACACACAAGAACAAGAAAGACCCACCGAGGACAAGAAAGACACACAAGAACAAGAAAAACACACAGAGGACAAGAAAGACACAGAGAGAACAAGAAAGGCACACAAGAACAAGAAAGACACACAACAACAAGAAAAACACACAAGAACAAGATTACACACAAGAACAAGAAAGACACGCAGAGAACAAGAAAGACACACAAGAACAAGAAAGACACGTACAGAACAAGAAAGACACACAAGAACAAGAAAGACACACAAGAACAAGAAAGACAGACAAGAACAAGAAAGACACACTGAGGACAAGAAAAACACACAAGAACAAGAAAGACACACAAGAACAAGAAAGACACAAAAGAACAAGAAAGACACACAAGAACAAGAAAGACACATAAGAACAAGAAAGACACATAAGAACAAGAAAGGCACACAAGAACAAGAAAGACAAGAGGACAAGAAAGACACATAAGAACTAGAAAGACACACAAGAAGAAGAAACACACATAAGAACAAGAAAAACATAGAAGAAGAAGAAAGACACATAAGAACAAGAAAGACACATAAGAACAAAAAAGACACACAGAGGACAAGAAAGACACACAAGAACAAGAAGACACATAAGAACAAGAAAGACACACAAGAACAAGAAAGACACACAAGAACAAGAAAGACACATAAGAACAAGAAAGACACATAAGAACAAGAAAGACACGCAGAGAACAAGAAAGACACTCATACCAAGAAAGGCACACAAGAACAAGAAAGACACACAGAAGACAAGAAAGACACACAGAGGACAAGAAAGACACACAAGAACAAGAAAGACACACAAGAACAAGAAAGACACACAAGAACAAGAAAGACCCACCGAGGACAAGAAAGACACACAAGAACAAGAAAAACACACAGAGGACAAGAAAGACACAGAGAGAACAAGAAAGGCACACAAGAACAAGAAAGACACACAACAACAAGAAAAACACACAAGAACAAGATTACACACAAGAACAAGAAAGACACGCAGAGAACAAGAAAGACACACAAGAACAAGAAAGACACGTACAGAACAAGAAAGACACACAAGAACAAGAAAGACACACAAGAACAAGAAAGACACACAAGAACAATATAGACACACAAGAACAATAAAGACACACAGGAAAGACACACAACAACAAGAAAGACACATAAGAAGAAGAAAGACACACAAGAACAAGAAAGACACACAAGAACAAGAAAGACACACATGAACAAGAAAGACACGCAGAGAACAAGAAAGACACACAGAGAACATGATAGATACTCGGGGAAAGCTGTTTAAAACGAGATGTAGTTATAGGACAGAATGCAGATGTGTTTCAGGTGATTATGAAGATTTTGATGCTTTTGAAACTTTGTGTAGATGAGGAATTACTTGACAACGTGTTGCAAATCTAATATAGCACAGAGTTTGGAATTGTTCTCGTATCATGACCAGAGTATTTTGAAGTTGAGAACATTGCTAAGTGCTGCATCCAGAATATGCTAGAGTTTGATATTGTGATCAATGATTACGTGCTTTAACGACGAAGCTAACGAATTTTATGTCCTATGACATCTTATTTCAAGTGATGTTGTTGACAATACATCTGTGATCTTATTTGTCAGAATTAAATGGATTCAGTGAACTTTTCAACGGACTTGGTCTAGTGAATTTTTTAATATTTGTGAAACCTAATCTAAACAACAGGAACCAGGTTGTGTGTAAAGATAATATCCGCATTCATCAAAACACAGCTTCAAGCTTCAGTACTATAGAACTATCAGCCACAACTAAACTTTGTTATAGAAGCCGTCCACGCCCATGATTCTCACAAAATCTAGCCCTGCCTCCGTCAACTGAACACAGGTTCAGCAGGTTAATGTAACTTCCAGATATGAAAGGCTTCTGTAGAACCAATAAAAGGACTGTTTTAGAATAATGCACAACAGTGGTTCCCAAACGGTGGTCCGTGGACCCCTGGAAGTCCGCGGAACCTGCTCTAGGGATCCGTCACAGAAACTCAAATTGCTTTTTTT
The DNA here is from genome assembly GCA_009760885.1 of Achatina immaculata. Classification (NCBI taxonomy): domain Eukaryota; kingdom Metazoa; phylum Mollusca; class Gastropoda; order Stylommatophora; family Achatinidae; genus Lissachatina; species Lissachatina immaculata. The sequence goes on along the minus strand of CM019713.1, from coordinate 62,474,440 downwards.
AAAAATTTCGATGTGAAATGTTTAACAGTGTTTAACCTGATGAATCACTCAAAATAATTGTCAAAGAATGCAGGCTGGACCAGTTCTGGGTGAAGTTATTTTCTGATTATAAGAAATCTGTTGAGAAAGGGTTGAGGCATCTCGTTCCCTTTTGTTCTACATACTTTCTGTGAACAAAAGTTTTGGACATATTGTTACATGAAGACCAAGCACATGAATCGGCTTGATCTTGATCTAGTTTGAGATTAAAAATAGAAAATACTCAACTAAATGTGGAAGTGATTGTTGGGAATAAAAAGAGGCATGATTTCTCTCACCATATTTAGGTTAGTTAGCTGTCACAGTCGGGGCTTGGTTAGCTGAGTGGTTAGGCGCTCACCCAGCTTCCAAAATGGGGTACCAGAGAAATCAGGGAAGGTAAAGCGGCCAGGCCTGATACTCACCACATCACACTTTCATGTGCCGAAGATCGTGGAAAATATGGGCCCAACACCGTATTCCACAATGTGCCTTAATGGCATGGAAACAGGAATTTTACATTTACCTTTGCTGTTACAGTCAGTCAATCAGTCATTTGCATGTCCCTTGTAGAACTTTGCCTCCCTGTAGGCCTCTCGGTTGTAAGCAAGATGCCCTGCTGCTGATGCATCCATTTGCAGATTATCAACTATGTCTTGTAGCCATCTTTGCCTTAGTCTTCATCTCTTTCTTCTTCCCATTATATACCCTTCCATGACGGTCTTCTCTAGATTATCATGACGTTTAATGTGTCCAAAATATGTCAGTTTTCTCTCTTTAATCCTCTTTACTAGCCAGCCTTCTTCAATATTAAGTTCTTGTAGTATGGAAGTATTTGTTCTTTTTTCTGTGTCCATGATATTTGAAGAACTCTTCTGTAGCATTTACGTTTCAAGTATTTATGCCTTTCTCAGCTGTTTTGTTAAGTGTCCAGATCTCACAAGCATATGTTGCGATGGGTAAGATGTATGCCCTTAAAAATCGTATTTTTGTAGTTCTGTCTGTTCCTCTCCACAGATTCTTTAGTTGTTTTACTTTATGAAGAGCGATAGATGTCCTCCTTTGAATTTCCCTCATTGGAAATAGCTGTCACATATTTCATATTTTGTTCATTTGTTGGAGCAAGTAGGAATGTTAATTGCTGTCTATTTGTTCTGAACTACATTATTGTTATTTTGAAAATTTACCAAGTTTGTATTGTTTTTTAGTGTAGTGTAGTGTTTACTCATTAAAGGTTACTCATACTGTCTGAAAAGAAAATATCCGCATTCATCAAAACACAGCTTCAAGCTTCAGTACTATAGAACTATCAGCCACAACTAAACTTTGTTATAGAAGCCGTCCACGCCCATGAATATAGAAAATTCTCACAAAATCTAGCCCTGCCTCCGTCAACTGAACACAGGTTCAGCAGGTTAATGTAACTTCCAGATATGAAAGGCTTCTGTAGAACCAATAAAAGGACTGTTTTAGAATAATGCACAACAGTGGTTCCCAAACGGTGGTCCGTGGACCCCTGGAAGTCCGCGGAACCTGCTCTAGGGATCCGTCACAGAAACTCAAATTGCTTTTTTTAAAAATTTCGATGTGAAATGTTTAACAGTGTTTAACCTGATGAATCACTCAAAATAATTGTCAAAGAATGCAGGCTGGACCAGTTCTGGGTGAAGTTATTTTCTGATTATAAGAAGTCTGTTGAGAAAGGGTTGAGGCATCTCGTTCCCTTTTGTTCTACATACTTTCTGTGAACAAAAGTTTTGGACATATTGTTACATAAAGACCAAGCACAGGAATCGGCTTGATCTTGATCTAGTTTGAGATTAAAAATAGAAAATACTCAACTAAATGTGGAAGTGATTGTTGGGAATAAAAAGAGGCATGATTTTTCTCACCATATTTAGGTTAGTTAGCTGTCACAGTCGGGGCTTGGTTAGCTGAGTGGTTAGGCGCTCACCCAGCTTCCAAAATTGGGTACCAGAGAAATCAGGGAAGGTAAAGCGGCCAGGCGTGATACTCACCACATCACACTTTCATGTGCCGAAGATCATGGAAAATATGGGCCCAACACCGTATTCCACAATGTGCCTTAATGGCATGGAAACAGGAATTTTACATTTACCTTTGCTGTTACAGTCAGTCAATCAGTCATTTGCATGTCCCTTGTAGAACTTTGCCTCCCTGTAGGCCTCTCGGTTGTAAGCAAGATGCCCTGCTGCTGATGCATCCATTTGCAGATTATCAACTATGTCTTGTAGCCATCTTTGCCTTAGTCTTCATCTCTTTCTTCTTCCCATTATATACCCTTCCATGACGGTCTTCTCTAGATTATCATGACGTTTAATGTGTCCAAAATATGTCAGTTTTCTCTCTTTAATCCTCTTTACTAGCCAGCCTTCTTCAATATTAAGTTCTTGTAGTATGGAAGTATTTGTTCTTTTTTCTGTGTCCATGATATTTGAAGAACTCTTCTGTAGCATTTACGTTTCAAGTATTTATGCCTTTCTCAGCTGTTTTGTTAAGTGTCCAGATCTCACAAGCATATGTTGCGATGGGTAAGATGTATGCCCTTAAAAATCGTATTTTTGTAGTTCTGTCTGTTCCTCTCCACAGATTCTTTAGTTGTTTTACTTTATGAAGAGCGATAGATGTCCTCCTTTGAATTTCCCTCATTGGAAATAGCTGTCACATATTTCATATTTTGTTCATTTGTTGGAGCAAGTAGGAATGTTAATTGCTGTCTATTTGTTCTGAACTACATTATTGTTATTTTGAAAATTTACCAAGTTTGTATTGTTTTTTAGTGTAGTGTAGTGTTTACTCATTAAAGGTTACTCATACTGTCTGAAAAGAAAATTCCTTTGTATTTTGCACATAGCTACCATACAGATATGAAACTTTATAACCAGAAATAAATTACTATTCCTATATGCATCGAGTCAGACTTAGATAAACTGACTCAGAATCCAACGCCGGCCTCTTCTGTTTCAACAGATTTCAAATATTTTACCGGGAAACAAAACTGATTTTTTTTTTCGATCAACCCGGAAGTCTTTTCAACCTTAAGGTCCAAGATTGTTAAAGAGAGGAAAGTACAGTTCATTTTCACGTTAGAGAGAAAGTATAAATAGTCTTTGAGTTTAGATCATGTGACACAACATAATGTGTATAGTTAGTCTTCAAAAACAACAAAGTTTTTTTCTTTTAATTCGTGACAGAAAGAATAATGTAAGAGTGTATGGTCTGACCTTGACAGAAGTGGAGGATATCAGCAGAAAATTTTCCTTCACGCATTCTTGCATGTATATATCTAGCGCTGATAACGCCTGCTTTCTAGGAAAAAACAGTTTCTTAAAGACTGCATTTTCCAGATAGCGCAGCATAAATAGCTTGGTAACATAAACAATCATAACAAGCACCATCTAAGTTCGCAGTGAAATTCTGGGCAGAACCTGTTACGTCTGTGCACTGTAAGTATGTAAGTTTTAATCTTTGTAAAGGAAAACTGCTGTTGGGAATTATTTGAGAAGAACTAGACGCAGAATAAAGATGGAACTATTATAACAATGTCTGGTTGTTAATTATTGCTTTTATTGAGGATGATAGATGTTCTTTATCTTCTCTGTATTCTTGATTGTTCTTTTATATGATTGTTAATTGTAATTTCTCTCACTGCTATTTTAGGCTATGTTGCGACAACGTTTGATATTCCCTTTGTTTTCAACTCTTCAATTCATCAGGATGTCCTCCACAGTGTACTATACGATTCATCACAAGACTGATCTCTTGATATGGTTCGTTCTGATGTCAAGTTTATATAGCTCACTTTAATACTCATCAACCGAAGGTCACAGGTTTCAGATTAAAGCGACTAAAACGATTTTTCGCAGCTTTTCAAAATATAAAACTCTCATTTCACACACTGTAGTAGTAAAGCCACTCTCTAACTCGTAGTATTTCCTCTGTCTGCTCTAAAACTACTTCTCGTTCTAAAAGCTCCGTCTTCCTAACCTCTTCCTACTAGTCTCTCTGTGTCTCTGTGTCTCTATCTCTCTGTGTCTCTTGTGTCTCTGTGTCTCTTGTGTCTCTGTGTCTCTGCGTCTCTGTGTCTCTGCGTCTCTGTGTCTCTGCGTCTCTGCGTCTCTGTGTCTCTTGTGTCCATCTGTCTCTTCGCGTCCCGTTTTCTTAATTTTACTGGCCCTCGGTCATCCTGCTCTCATTCGATGCTCGTCCATTAAATTTTGGTCTGCGCCTCAATCGCTTCCCGAGTCATATATTTCTAGTTGAATGAATTGTCTAGCATGTCACTCACTTGTCAGTGTCCAGTCTGATGGTCTATCACTAAGGATCTGGGAATCGTTTTTTCTGATACCGTGGGAGCTTTTTTCTCCCACATTTTCCATCTCGATGGTAATAGTAACAATAATAATAGTAATAGTACAAAATAATGCAATACTCATAACTAACTTACAAAGAACCATGCTACACTAGGAGATGAGAAATTTTCATTTGTAGATAGAAAAAGAACACCTAGAGCTATATACGCAGTAGGAACTGTGATAGAGAGAAGCTTAGAAGTAAAGATAGAATGTTTGTATGTTTCATTGACTATACCAAAGAAGTTGATAGAGCAAAACATGACGAAATCATGAAAATAGTAGAGGACACCAATACTGAAGTCACATGTTTCTGAAATATATATATATAATGTACTAGAATGGAGGATTAAAGAGAGAAAACTTAAATATTTTGGCCACATTAAACGTCATGATACTTTAGAGAAGACCGTATTGGAAGGATACATAATGGGAAAAAGAAAAAGAGGAAGACCGAAACGAAGATGGCTGCAAGACATCGTTGATGATCTGGAAATGGATGCAGCAGCAGCAGGCCATCTTGCTCACAACCGAGAGGCCTACAGGAGTGCTGTTTGGGAGGCAAAGTTCCGCAAGGGACAAGCAAAGGAATGAACTAGAATGGTTCCAGATTGAAACAGGTGTGAAACAAGGATGTATACTGTCTCCTTCATTTTTTGGGATTACAATAGACTTCATAATGAAAAAATGCTGCACAGGTAACACATGTATTGACTGGGTACATGGGACTCAACTAGAAGATCTTGATTTTGCTGATGACATAACTCTTATCAGTAATAATGTGAATTCCATGCAAGAAAAAAACAGATAGCCTGTCTTCAATGGCTAGCAAAATAGGATTTGAAATTAACAAGGACAAAACAAAAATAATGAAAATTCCCCTTAATCAAAATGGAAAAATACACATAGAAGGGACAGATATTGAAGAGAAGTCAATCAATTTGCTTACCTTGGCAGCTACATAGACCAGGATGGTGACACTAGAAAGGAAGTTAGGATCAGAATTGCAAAAGCAGCATCAATCTTCAAGAATCTTGAGAACATATGGAATTCAAAAGTTATAAGCACAAAAACCAAGTTAAGACTATTCAATTCAAATGTAATATCCACCCTCATTTATGCATGTGAAAGCTGGAAAACAGCTAAAGAAATAGAAAAGAAATTATACTTTTTTTAAAACAAATGCATAAGGAAAATACTCGGCATCAAGTGGAATGAATTCAAGAACAATGCAGAGATAAGACAGATGATTGAACAACAACCAGTCTCATGGGTGATCAGGAAAAAGAGATGGACATATGTTGGTCACTTGATGAGAAGAAATGATCAGAGAATTCCAAAACAAGCTGATGGAAAATATCAGGGATTGAAATATCAGGGATTGAAATATCAGGGATTGAAATATCAGGGATTGAGATCTATAGAAAAGCATGATCATCAACGTCTAAAGGAGCTGCACTTAATGATCGCTTTTGATGAATTTTAAAATCTGAAATAAATCATAACCAGTAAATGAATCATGTTCTTTTATTTTCTAAACAATCAAAACGTAATTCTTGGCAAGTTGCCTTGATTATCTTTGTTGCTATTGTGTTCAGATTTATCTCACATGCCGTGTTGTTGCAGACTTTCTATGCTGTGATATCAGTTCAGATATAGGTCTTGTAAGTTAAAAAGATAAAGCAAACAACAGCAAAAGAGTTGAGGTTCTGCCTAAATACTTCACAGGCGCTGTACGACACTGAATATTGAAATCAGGGACATTCTCTTATCATCGCTGCTAGATGGTGGAAATGACTGGGATGTGATAGCGGACCTACCAGGAAGAAGAGAATACCCTACTGCCATTAAGAACACAGGAATGCGACCAGACATTGTAGTGTACTCCATAGAAAAACAAGAATTAATAATGATCTAGCTTACGGTTCCGTACGAAACAAGAATAGAGGAGCAATTATACTTTTTTTAAAACAAATGCATAAGGAAAATACTCGGCATCAAGTGGAATGAATTCAAGAACAATGCAGAGATAAGACAGATGATTGAACAACAACCAGTCTCATGGGTGATCAGGAAAAAGAGATGGACATATGTTGGTCACTTGATGAGAAGAAATGATCAGAGAATTCCAAAACAAGCTGATGGAAAATATCAGGGATTGAAATATCAGGGATTGAAATATCAGGGATTGAGATCTATAGAAAAGCATGATCATCAACGTCTAAAGGAGCTGCACTTAATGATCGCTTTTGATGAATTTTAAAATCTGAAATAAATCATAACCAGTAAATGAATCATGTTCTTTTATTTTCTAAACAATCAAAACGTAATTCTTGGCAAGTTGCCTTGATTATCTTTGTTGCTATTGTGTTCAGATTTATCTCACATGCCGTGTTGTTGCAGACTTTCTATGCTGTGATATCAGTTCAGATATAGGTCTTGTAAGTTAAAAAGATAAAGCAAACAACAGCAAAAGAGTTGAGGTTCTGCCTAAATACTTCACAGGCGCTGTACGACACTGAATATTGAAATCAGGGACATTCTCTTATCATCGCTGCTAGATGGTGGAAATGACTGGGATGTGATAGCGGACCTACCAGGAAGAAGAGAATACCCTACTGCCATTAAGAACACAGGAATGCGACCAGACATTGTAGTGTACTCCATAGAAAAACAAGAATTAATAATGATCTAGCTTACGGTTCCGTACGAAACAAGAATAGAGGAGCAGCATCTATTCAAATGTGAGAAATACAGTGACCTGGTCAAGCAACTGAGGCAGGGGGCAGGAGTCAGGGCAAAAGTGTAAAATCATAGCAAAATCAGCATACGACCTATGCAAGCAACTGGGCATAAAGGGACAAACAAGAGCAAGGGCATTGAAAAGACTTTCAGAAACAGCAGAAAAGGCTTCATGTTGGCTGCGGAGTATGCAAAACATGCATTGAGAACATAAATAATTTCGATTGTCACAACCAATACCAGTCCTCCTTAGCTAAATCGCTAAAAACGCACTTCAAAATCCAGTGCCAGTTGAAAGATCACGGGTTCAGTTCCGGGACCGAAAAATCAACAACTCACAGAAGGGAGTCATGACCCAGAGGGGCCCACCCCTCTTACAGTGTCAGGAGTTTAATAGGACCGAAACATTTGTCTGATGATCTGAAGGAGTGGTGTTGTTACTCTGCTCTCTACAGCAGGGATTTCCTGCTTAGGTCTTAGACTTAATTAAGATGAGGTCAGAATCAAGAAGGGACCCTGATTGTAAATAGAACACCAGATTTTTAAAATGATTCGAAGTTTGATCTAATTCTCGTATGTATGTATGTATGTATGTATGTATGTATGTGTGTGTATGTATGTATGTATATATATGTATATATGTATGTATGTATGTATGTGTGTATGCATGTATGTATGTATGTATGTATGTATGTGTGTATGTATGTGTGTATGTATGTATATATGTATGTATATATGTATGTATTATGTATGTATGTAATGTATATAATGTATGTACGTATGTATGTATGTATGTGTGTATGTACTGGACAGAATTAGTAACTGTTGATTTTCCCTATTTCCTCACTGTTCACTTCTAGTCTGGAGTTCTGTATTTTATAAATTTACTTGTACATGATATCCTATTTGTCCTTTATCACCTGACGGCCATGTATGCATGGTAATTCAGTTTTTCTCACAGTTAGTGTTATCGATTTGCTCTCAACACAGTGTGCTGAGTACCCATTCTTAAAATTAGCTCGACTAGAGATTGACAGGCGTCTACACTCTGAGACTTACAGAAAGTCGACTCGGGCCAGTCTTGTTCCTGACAGTAAGTGAAATTATACACACGGTAGAGTTGAAGATGTGAAAACTGGGCTTGGACTTGAAAGATGACAAGTGGTGACTTGACCTGAGAGTTTTTAATGCAACACTTGTAATTTAGTCTTGACTATGGCTACTCTTGACATGTTGGTGCACGTGATCTGTCAAAACACAGCGATCAAGTGTTAGCGTGTGTGTGAACTCAACAACAAGTAACAATATAATGACAAGGGAATGTTACAAAGTTATACACACTGTAACATCGTTCAAAGTTCAAAGTTCAAAATTCAGACTCCGGCTTCACTGCATTCAGGACAACCCCATATATGCTCCCTCGCATGCCGCAGATTATGTTCTTGTCAAATGTTGGTTGTTTACAGCGCGTTTTCTGCCACACAGCTGGAATTTCCTGTCAAGACCTTCAATATGTTTTAGCTCCAGCAGTCTCTTCACAGTTACATTGTTCTTCCATTCACGCTCTTCATTTTCCTGCAGTCTGTCCAATACAGCCTTAACAATGTCCACATTGTCCATCGTCTGTCTGCCATTTATTTTAGCCTGCCCAGCAAGTTTATGGCCATGTTCTCCTGCATTCACTTGACAGTAACGCCACTTTAGGCTGATCACAGCTGACTGGCTTAAAAGATGAACCCATTCTTTTCGAAGCAAATTCTTCTCGGTCTTACGAAGCATACTCTGTGAATCCGTCACAGTGACACCATTAACCACAGCATCAGCAACCAACCGTTCCATTGCCAGTGACACAGCCTCAGTTTCCACTCACGAGCTTGGAGTGCTGACTTCAAAGTCTCCCGAATCCTGTGTCACTACTATTCCATTTCAGTAGACAACACAATCCCCACCCATTTCTGCTGTTTCAAGTCACTGAGCCATCTGTATATATTACCGTGTCAGAAGACCCACAGTGATGATGAATGAGTTCTTGAACCCAAAGTTCAATTGTTCTTTGTGCCCATTCACGGCCCTTCTGTATAATACGTTTGTTAGCTGAGGTCGGTCCTGTACCCGTAACAAGTCATCACCTTTAGGCACTTCATCAAGGTTGCAAATTGACTTTATTGTATCCTCTGCCTCAGCCATCCAAGATCTGCCTTGTTTGATCCGTCTTCCCTTTATCAACCCCAACTCCTTATGAAGATGATGATTCTTCATGCCAGCAACCATGATGTAAGCCTTTACCTGAACATATACTTGTGTTTAGACTCAGCATATCAAGCAGAAAGCTCATGGCCGCCACCGGAGTATCCCGGGTGCAACCCAAGACCACTCTCATTGCTTTGTTCTGTACACACTCTAGTCTGTTCATCTGTGCATTGAACAAGGTGAGCAGGCCAAGACCATACTCCAATGGTGACAGTAGCAGCGCATGCATAAGCAAGAACAGAGTACGCTGTGGAAAGCCCATTGTGGTCTTTAACCTAACGGCTCCCAACGCTTTCCTGGCTGTTTGTATTGCATTGTCCACATGGTGTGCAAAGAACAATGAACAATCAAATGCGATCCCTGTAAAACTCATGAAATGTATTCTCTTAATACCTTGGCCTTGAAACTTCACAGTCGGAACTTCAGTTCCTACAATTCTGTTATCCAGAGAGGATAAAGCAGCAGAAAACACATGATACAGTTTGCCTGGGCGTCTTTTTCGTTCTATTTTTAGCAATCGATATCTGCTTTCCGGGGAAAAGTGCTGTCTTAACGTGAGCAGTTTCCAGTTTACCCAGCATGCATATCGCCCTGCTTACGTAGTGAGCACTGGCCATAGGAAAGTTCACTTTGTTCTTTGTCAGCACAAGTGACATCTGCTTGCTGGAAGTAGAAGTTTTCATCCTCTGTGAATCCGTCACAGTGACACCATTAACCACAGCATCAGCAACCAACCGTTCCATTGCCAGTGACACAGCCTCAGTTTCCACTCACGAGCTTGGAGTGCTGACTTCAAAGTCTCCCGAATCCTGTGTCACTACTCTTCCATTTCAGTAGACAACACAATCCCCACCCATTTCTGCTGTTTCAAGTCACTGAGCCATCTGTATATATTACCGTGTCAGAAGACCCACAGTGATGATGAATGAGTTCTTGAACCCAAAGTTCAATTGTTCTTTGTGCCCATTCAGGGCCCTTCTGTATAATACGTTTGTTAGCTGAGGTCGGTCCTGTACCCGTAACAAGTCATCACCTTTAGGCACTTCATCAAGGTTGCAAATTGACTTTATTGTATCCTCTGCCTCAGCCATCCAAGATCTGCCTTGTTTGATCCGTCTTCCCTTTATCAACCCCAACTCCTTATGAAGAAGATGATTCTTCATGCCAGCAACCATGATGTAAGCCTTTACCTGAACATATACTTGTGTTTAGACTCAGCATATCAAGCAGAAAGCTCATGGCCGCCACCGGAGTATCCCGGGTGCAACCCAAGACCACTCTCATTGCTTTGTTCTGTACACACTCTAGTCTGTTCATCTGTGCATTGAACAAGGTGAGCAGGCCAAGACCATACTCCAATGGTGACAGTAGCAGCGCATGCATAAGCAAGAACAGAGTACGCTGTGGAAAGCCCATTGTGGTCTTTAACCTAACGGCTCCCAACGCTTTCCTGGCTGTTTGTATTGCATTGTCCACATGGTGTGCAAAGAACAATGAACAATCAAATGCGATCCCTGTAAAACTCATGAAATGTATTCTCTTAATACCTTGGCCTTGAAACTTCACAGTCGGAACTTCAGTTCCTACAATTCTGTTATCCAGAGAGGATAAAGCAGCAGAAAACACATGATACAGTTTGCCTGGGCGTCTTTTTCGTTCTATTTTTAGCAATCGATATCTGCTTTCCGGGGAAAAGTGCTGTCTTAACGTGAGCAGTTTCCAGTTTACCCAGCATGCATATCGCCCTGCTTACGTAGTGAGCACTGGCCATAGGAAAGTTCACTTTGTTCTTTGTCAGCACAAGTGACATCTGCTTGCTGGAAGTAGAAGTTTTCATCCTCTGTAACTTCAAAATCCGACACAAATCATAATCATTAACTGAATCAGTGTTTTTTTTCAGATAGATCTGGCTGGTTTGATCCGTCTTCCCTTTATCAACCCCAACTCCTTATGAAGAAGATGATTCTTCATGCCAGCAACCATGATGTAAGCCTTTACCTGAACATATACTTGTGTTTAGACTCAGCATATCAAGCAGAAAGCTCATGGCCGCCACCGGAGTATCCCGGGTGCAACCCAAGACCACTCTCATTGCTTTGTTCTGTACACACTCTAGTCTGTTCATCTGTGCATTGAACAAGGTGAGCAGGCCAAGACCATACTCCAATGGTGACAGTAGCAGCGCATGCATAAGCAAGAACAGAGTACGCTGTGGAAAGCCCATTGTGGTCTTTAACCTAACGGCTCCCAACGCTTTCCTGGCTGTTTGTATTGCATTGTCCACATGGTGTGCAAAGAACAATGAACAATCAAATGCGATCCCTGTAAAACTCATGAAATGTATTCTCTTAATACCTTGGCCTTGAAACTTCACAGTCGGAACTTCAGTTCCTACAATTCTGTTATCCAGAGAGGATAAAGCAGCAGAAAACACATGATACAGTTTGCCTGGGCGTCTTTTTCGTTCTATTTTTAGCAATCGATATCTGCTTTCCGGGGAAAAGTGCTGTCTTAACGTGAGCAGTTTCCAGTTTACCCAGCATGCATATCGCCCTGCTTACGTAGTGAGCACTGGCCATAGGAAAGTTCACTTTGTTCTTTGTCAGCACAAGTGACGTCTGCTTGCTGGAAGTAGAAGTTTTCATCCTCTGTAACTTCAAAATCCGACACAAATCATAATCATTAACTGAATCAGTGTTTTTTTTCAGATAGATCTGGCTGGTGTGTACATACCATGATTAGAAAGATGATCCAATTTCTCACTGTTGTTTCGCTATGTACTTCATATCTCGTGTTCTTATAGATTTCTCGTTGCAACAGTGACTTTACGTCAAGAAGAATACTCTGAACGTGAGATAGTCGGAAAGGTTACTGCTAGCAAGACCGCTATTCATTATGCGATCAGTCTAGATACTGGAGATTTCAGGGACCGAAGGGAAGTCGGCGTCCCAGGAGAACAACCCCACGTGATGACAATAGCATACAGCGAAGTGTTGTCTGTTCTCCAGGGAGTTCGTGCAGGAAAACCAGGGTCCTTCTACAAACAGCAGGGACAGATATTAATATCAGGATCCGCTTCCTCAAGTCTCAGCCAAGAATTTAGATTAAAATCTTATAAACCTGCACATAAAAAACCTGAACTAACCCCATTAATGAAAAAAAGAAGACTTGAGTTTGCTAAGCAACATCAATAACGGTTTTCTGAGAACTGGAGTCATGTTCTTTTTTCTGATGAATCAGCTGTACGGCAGTTTGCCCCACGTGAATCACATGTTCGACGACGAAAGGGTAAAAGATTTCATGACAAATACGTCGTCAGCGCCGTGAGACATCCTCAGAGTCAGATAATATATGGTGCAGAGTCAAAATCCGATACTGGTTCATTACACTTTTTTTTCCCGAAGGGAACTACAATATCTGATCCTGGTTATGTGGAAATGTTAAAAGACTATGGTCCTCGTTATGTGGAAATGTTAAAAGACGACGGTCTTGTTATGTGCAAATGTTAAAAGACTATGGTCCTTGTTATGTGGAAATGTTAAAAGACTATGGTCCTCGTTATGTGGAAATGTTAAAAGACCACGGTCTTGTTATGTGGAAATGTTAAAAGACTATGGTCCTCGTTATGTGGAAATGTTAAAAGACTATGGTCCTTGTTATGTGCAAATGTTAAAAGACGACGGTCTTGTTATGTGCAAATGTTAAAAGACTATGGTCCTTGTTATGTGGAAATGTTAAAAGACTATGGTCCTCGTTATGTGGAAATGTTAAAAGACTATGGTCCTCGTTATGTGCAAATGTTAAAAGACTATGGTCCTTGTTATGTGCAAATGTTAAAAGACGACGGTCTTGTTATGTGCAAATGTTAAAAGACGACGGTCTTGTTATGTGGAAATGTTAAAAGACTATGGTCCTTGTTATGTGGAAATGTTAAAAGACTATGGTCCTTGTTATGTGGAAATGTTAAAAGACTATGGTCCTTGTTATGTGGAAATGTTAAAAGACTATGGTCCTTGTTATGTGGAAATGTTAAAAGACGACGGTCTTGTTATGTGGAAATGTTAAAAGACAGTCTGGTAATTCATATGACAGTGCACAGATGCTAACTTTTCATGGATAATGGCGCCCATTGTTCCATAGATCCAAGGCTGTGAAGGATTACCTGGCCAGGAGCAAAATTACTGTGCTTGACTGGCCAGGTAACAGTTCTATTCAACCCCATAGGGAATTTGTAGGCCTTTACAAAGGATAAGGTTGCAGAAAAACAACCATCAAATTACAAAGCTTTGATTGAAGCAATAAAGTTCTTTTGGTACAATGACATCCCTAACTAGCAGCCACATTGTATTCTATCTGTAATTTTTTTAAAAAAAGGTGGTCATACCAAGCACTGAAACAGTTGACTTTTTGTTGATAAGAGTGTAAATATTCAGCCGCTGTCTTTATTTTTTCAAATATTTTCAGAATTGGTTTACTTGTTTCTGTACAGCTGTGACATTTTAAGAAAATGACAGGTGGTCTTAAACTTTTGCAAATGACTGTAAAATGCCTGAGATATATTAACCGTTACGATAATTAAACTTTTCTAGTAACCAACAATGAGAATGAATCTTTCTTGTCTTTTTTTCAGAAATTTCCGAGATTTTGTTGGCATGAACTAAGAGAATGGCCTCAAGTTCCACTAATAAAGTTCCTTTGCATATTCTTTTAATCGGAAAAACCGGCCACGGAAAAAGTTCAACAGGAAACTCAATCTTAGGTCGGAAGGAGTTTAGAAGCTCTGCAAAGGCCATATCAGTAACTAAAGAAGTGAAGGATGCCTATGCTGAACACAGTTTATATGACATCAAGATTGTAGATAGCCCAGGCTTGGAGGACACAAGTCTCAGCGAGACAGAAAACATAGAGACAGCGTATCAGAATATGGTAAAGGCCATGACTCTGTGTAACGGCGGTGTGCACGTATTTGTGCTTGTACTGAGGTTTGGTGAAAGATTCACAAGAGAAGAGAGAAGAGTCACTGAACATTTAAAAGATCTCTTTGGAGAAAATTACCTGAGAGAACGTGGCATAATTGTTTTGACACACGGAGACCAGTTCGAGTTCCAGATGGAAGAGGAAGAGACACCAGAGAAGACTTTCATGGAATGGTGCAGAGAACAGGAAGAAGATATTAGAAGTCTGTTTGATGAATGTAGTTTTCGGATCATACTTTTCAACAATGTCTCCAAAAGTGAAGAAGAGAAAGATAGGCAGAGAAATGAGTTGCTTTCTCAAGCACAAACACTGAGTCAGGGAAGAGGACTTTACACAAGCAAACACTTCCAGAACGCTCAAGAACTTAGAAATAAATTAATTAAAGAAGGCAAGTTATCAATTTTCAAAGAAGACATTCAAAGAAAGATAAATCTTTTAACTGCAGAACTTGGATGTCTCTCTGTAAAGTCAACGACTGCAGATGTTATTCGTTTGGAGATCCGAATCGAAGATTTACAAAAGGAGATAGCAGCTGAAGGTGTTGATGAATCTGTACAAGAAATAAAAGACCATCTTAAGAGAATACAGAGCGCTGCGCAAGGACTGAAAGCAGACATCAAGAGAAAGAGTCCATACATCCAAGAAAGTGTTGTTGAGCTGCAGAGGCTTAATGAAAAACTGGAAGAAGCCAGGCAGAAAATTCCCTGGAAAGAAATTTTTATTGGAATCGGTATAGCGGCAGGGGTAGTAGTTGGTGGAGCTGCTGTTGCTGGTGGTATTGCTGCTATATGTACTGCAGGAGGTGGTGCACTTCTTGCTAGAGCTGCATTTCTTGTTGTTATTGCTATCGCCAAAACAGCACTCAGTGATTAAAACAGTTGGTGTTACTGCAGAAGATTATGTTCATTTTATTCTGTTATAATTACAACAATTGTTATCAGTTTCCTGGTGTTATCCTTACAACAGTTAGTTCCCATTTCCTGGTGTTATCCTTATAACAGTTAGTTCCCATTTCCTGGTGTTATCCTTACAACAGTTAGTTCCCATTTCCGGGTGTTATCCTTACAACAGTTAGTTCCCATTTCCTGGTGTTATCCTTATAACAGTTAGTTTTCATTTCCTGGTGTTATCCTTATAACATTTAGTTCCCATTTCCTGGTGTTATCCTTATAATAGTTAGTTCTAATTTCCTGGTGTTATCCTTACAAATATTTTCAGAATTGGTTTACTTGTTTCTGTACAGCTGTGACATTTTAAGAAAATGACAGGTGGTCTTAAACTTTTGCAAATGACTGTAAAATGCCTGAGATATATTAACCGTTACGATAATTAAACTTTTCTAGTAACCAACAATGAGAATGAATCTTTCTTGTCTTTTTTTCAGAAATTTCCGAGATTTTGTTGGCATGAACTAAGAGAATGGCCTCAAGTTCCACTAATAAAGTTCCTTTGCATATTCTTTTAATCGGAAAAACCGGCCACGGAAAAAGTTCAACAGGAAACTCAATCTTAGGTCGGAAGGAGTTTAGAAGCTCTGCAAAGGCCATATCAGTAACTAAAGAAGTGAAGGATGCCTATGCTGAACACAGTTTATATGACATCAAGATTGTAGATAGCCCAGGCTTGGAGGACACAAGTCTCAGCGAGACAGAAAACATAGAGACAGCGTATCAGAATATGGTAAAGGCCATGACTCTGTGTAACGGCGGTGTGCACGTATTTGTGCTTGTACTGAGGTTTGGTGAAAGATTCACAAGAGAAGAGAGAAGAGCCACTGAACATTTAAAAGATCTCTTTGGAGAAAATTACTTGAGAGAACGTGGCATAATTGTTTTGACACACGGAGACCAGTTCGAGTTCCAGATGGAAGAGGAAGAGACACCAGAGAAGACTTTCATGGAATGGTGCAGAGAACAAGAAGGAGATATTAGAAGTCTGTTTGATGAATGTAGTTTTCGGATCATACTTTTCAACAATGTCTCCAAAAGTAAAGAAGAGAAAGATAGGCAGAGAAATGAGTTGCTTTCTCAAGCACAAACACTGAGTCAGGGAAGAGGACTTTACACAAGCAAACACTTCCAGAACGCCCAAGAACTTAGAAATAAATTAATTAAAGAAGGCAAGTTATCAATTTTCAAAGAAGACATTCAAAGAAAGATAAATCTTTTAACTGCAGAACTTGGATGTCTCTCTGTAAAGTCAACGACTGCAGATGTTATTCGTTTGGAGATCCGAATCGAAGATTTACAAAAGGAGATAGCAGCTGAAGGTGTTGATGAATCTGTACAAGAAATAAAAGACCATCTTAAGAGAATACAGAGCGCTGCGCAAGGACTGAAAGCAGACATCAAGAGAAAGAGTCCATACATCCAAGAAAGTGTTGTTGAGCTGCAGAGGCTTAATGAAAAACTGGAAGAAGCCAGGCAGAAAATTCCCTGGAAAGAAATTTTTATTGGAATCGGTATAGCGGCAGGGGTAGTAGTTGGTGGAGCTGCTGTTGCTGGTGGTATTGCTGCTATATGTACTGCAGGAGGTGGTGCACTTCTTGCTAGAGCTGCATTTCTTGTTGTTATTGCTATCGCCAAAACAGCACTCAGTGATTAAAACAGTTGGTGTTACTGCAGAAGATTATGTTCATTTTATTCTGTTATAATTACAACAATTGTTATCAGTTTCCTGGTGTTATCCTTACAACAGTTAGTTCCCATTTCCTGGTGTTATCCTTATAACAGTTAGTTCCCATTTCCTGGTGTTATCCTTACAACAGTTAGTTCCCATTTCCGGGTGTTATCCTTACAACAGTTAGTTCCCATTTCCTGGTGTTATCCTTATAACAGTTAGTTTTCATTTCCTGGTGTTATCCTTATAACATTTAGTTCCCATTTCCTGGTGTTATCCTTATAATAGTTAGTTCCTATTTCCTGGTGTTATCCTTACAACAGTTAGTTCCCAGTTAGTTCCCAGTTAGTTTCCATTTCCTGGTGTTATCCTTACAACAGTTTAGTTCCTATTTCCTGGTGAACAATTTGCCGTCATTTTCTGATGTCATCATTAAACTGTTGCTGTCATTTCCCTTCTGTTCTCAGTGAAACAGTTGGTATTGATTTTCTGGTGTTTTCATTGCAACAGTTGGTGTATATTGGATTTTGTTTTCATTACAACTGTAGAGAGCGAAACAACAACACAACTCCTTCAGATCATCAGAAGAAGTAACCCCCCCCCAGACAAGTGTTTCGGCCCTATTAAACTCCTGACACTCTAAGGGGGTGGGGGTGGGCCCCTCTGGGTCATGACTCCCAGAAGTCTTGTGAGTTGTTTGAAGTGCATCTTTAGCGATTTAGCTACGGAGTACTGGTATTGGTTGTAACAAATGAAATTATTTAAGTTCTCAATGCTTGTTTCACATACTCCACAGCCAGCATGAGGCCTTTTCTGTTGTTTCTGAAAGGCTTTCCAATGCCCTTGCTCTTGCTTGTCCCTTTATGCCCAGTTGTTTACATAGGTCATATGCTGATGTTGCTACGAATCCTCTCACTCCCACTTCTACAGCTATCACTTTTGCCCTGACTCCTGCCCCCTGCCTCAGTTGCTTGACTAGGTCATTGTACTTCTCACATTTGAATAAATGTTGCTCCTCTATTTTTGTTTCGTGCGGAACCGTAAGCTCGATCATTATTAATTCTTGTTTTCCTATGGTCGCATTCTTGTGTTCTTAATGGCAGTCGGGTATTCTCTTCTTCCTGGTAGGTCCGCTATCACATCCCAGTCATTTCCACTATCTAGCAGTGATGGTAAGGGAGTGTTCCTGATTTCAATATTCGATGTCGTACCAGAGCCTATGAAGTATTTAGGTGGGACCTCAAATCTTTTGCTGTTGTTTACTTTATCTTTTGCCCTGTCTACAATGGCTACTAGTTCCTGCAGCACTCTGTTGTGCTGCCAGATGTAGCGTCCTTGACCTAATGATACTCTGCATGCTGACAGTACATGTTCCAATGTTTGCCTTTCGTTGCATAGAGGGCACTTTGTGTCTTCTGATAAACCCCATTTGAATAAGTTGGATCCTGTAAGCAGAAGGTCATAAGTAGCTCTGATGATGAAGCTAAGTCTCAAGGGTGCCATTTTCAGCATTTCATGTTAGTGATCTCTGCAGGGCTTCCTCCCATGATGTCCACTGACCTTGCTATACCTGTTGGACTGCCTTCTGAACCCGCTTATCGTTCACTGAATTCCTTACTTCGCTGATGATCATATCCCTTCTTTCCTTACAGGAGGCCTTTGTCCACCATTTGATTTCACCATGACCAAATCTCCTTCTGTTGATCTGGGTGTATCCTATTACTTGCTTCAGCTCCTGCGTTTCCCTGGCTGTGGTCACTTCCTCACTTACTTTCCATTTTCTTCCAGTTTTAAGTGTTGGCTGCACTTCTCGTACCACCGGATAAGTAGATTCATGTTACGTTATCTTCCAGATGTTACCACTGAAACAATTGAAGCTTATTTCATGTTTTCACCACAAATGTTGATATGAACCTTATTTCGTAATGTTTTCACCACAAATGTTGATATGAACCTTATTTCGTAATGTTTTCACCACAAATGTTGATATGAACCTTATTTCGTAATGTTTTCACCACAAATGTTGATATGAACCTTATTTCGTAATGTTTTCACCACAAATGTTGATATGAACCTTATTTTGTAATGTTTTCACCACAAATAATTTTATGGCGTGACCATTACCCCAGATGGTATTCTTTTCCTGATATTTTCATTGCACCTGTTAGTGGTCTTTTCCTGGTGTGATAATTACAATACTTAGTGCTTAGTTCCTTGTGTGGTCATTATAATGTTTAGTGCTCAATCCTTTTGTGCTCATTATAACATTTACAGCTCACTTCTTGTGTAAACATTACAGTATTTAGTGCTCAATTTGTTATGTGATTGTTGCAATATTTAGTCCTGAATTTTGTATGTCTTCTTCTTCATCGTTCACTCAGACATTGACACCAGTGTGGCATTTCGTCTTAGGTTTCAGCATCGCCGTAAATCTTCTATCGTAGGAGGCTGTGAACCTTTTGGAAGTGGCTGGTTACTGTAACCAGTTTATATTGTCAAAAACCTAAACTTTTGGAAGTGACTGGTTACTGTAACCAGTTTATATTGTCAAAAACCTAAACTTTTGAAAGTGGCTGGTTACTGAAACCAGTTTATATGGTCAAAAACCTAAACTTTTGGAAGTGGCTGGTTACTGTAACCAGTTTATATTGTCAAAAACCTAGTGGAGAGAACCACCCCTCCTCCAGCGAAATCGGTTGGAGAATGTGATGATGCTCAGTTTGCTGGCGGAGAATTCGTCAGTTTTGATCCTGGTTCACTGTGTGAGCATTTTGTTAAGATTATATCTCGCTGCAAATAGGGGAAAAAAAATCACACGTACATCGCTTTGCTCTGATGTTTGTAAAGTGTGTTTAACTTTACATTTATAAATAAAAGTATCAAGTACTGAATGTTGTACTGAGAAAACCGGTATTTAGGAAAGTACTTCATGGAAAGTGAAAGACAGATACAGTTGTACCGGTGTCCAAAAATCCTAGCGCCATCACTACTTCTAACAACTTCTTGCATTCTTCCTTCTTCTTTTGTCACTTTTTCTGCCTCTTCATTTCCTTGGATGTTACTATGGGCGGGTATCCACTGTATGACTGCTTTACTGAATATCGTGCCTGCTAGTGATATGTCTTCTGTCAGGTTGTCCAGATCTTTAATCTTTTGGAGTTTCTATGCTTGTATGACTGCTTTACTGAATATCGTGCTTGCTAGTGATATGTCTTCTGTCAGGTTGTCCAGATCTTTAATCTTTTGGAGTTTCTATGCTTGTATGACTGACTGCGAGTGTGAAAATTACTTTTTGTTTCTCGACATGGTTTTTATATTAATTTATCTTCACTGCTGCAGTTTTTACTGCTTCCGTCTCTGCTGCCTAGTTGGAGTAGGGACCTGTTGGTATAGCCATCTGTATTGTTTGTTCTTGTTTTAGTTTTATAAATACGCCTCCATTTTCTGTTGTGTTTGTAGCTGATCTGTCTGTGTCCAGTATTTTGGGGGATAGTTTGTTTTTGGTTTTTTTTAATGTAATCCGTTGCTATCACTTGCTTTTCCTTCACTGTTTGGTTTCCTGTTTTCTGTACGTCTGGAAGTACTTTTTGGTTCTCTGTGAAGGGAATTTGCACAATGATTCTACAGACTTGCTTTGTGTGTGTGTGTGTGTGTCTTTGTGTTTGTGTGTGTGTGAGGGGGGTTGTTTGGTCACCTTTGCAGAAGCTTCTTTGCTCAGCTGGTGATGTTTGTTCTGTTTGACCTTCCTCTGCCTTGCTTGTGCACACGACCATGCTGTGGGTGTTCATCTTAGTTTGCTGAGGTTGGTTTTGGCTGCTATTTTCCATGCTGTCACGCCATCTTTCAGTTTTGGCTTCATTCTTCCTATATATATATATGGAACTTTGCCTCCCTAACATCACTCCTGTAGACCTCTCAGTTGTGAGCAAGATGGCTGCCGGCTCATGATGCATCAATTTGCAGATCAAAATGGAAGCAAAAATGTGACCATGTGCTGATTGTGACACGGATCATGAGTTATTAATAGCAGACATGAAGACAAAGATAAAAAAGACAGTTACGGGATCAAGACCACTCCGCTTTGATCTTACAAATATACCAGAACAATACGGTATAGAAGTGAAGAACCGTTTCGAAATCCTGATGGCTGTACAGGTGATGACACCAGATGAATTGGCTACACAGGCCAGAGATATAGAGATATCTTAATAACAACAGCTAAAGACATGGTTCCAGTAAAGAAAACACAAAAAAATGGATGGATTACAGCAGGCACACTAGTACTAATAAAACAATATAGAGAATTGAAGACGCAGTGGAAAGTGACAAACAACAGTAACAAGGAATATAAATTTTTAACAAAGAAGTACGAAGAAACATAAGAAATAGACAAAATACAATACATACCAGATTGTTGTGAAAGAATAGAAGGACATCAGAAGTGTAGAAGAGATAGTAAAATGTTTAAAGAAATGAAGACATTGACGAGAAATGTCACACCTATGTTAAATGTAATTTGTGATGAGATGGGGAATACCTTGACAGAGACAGAGGAAATTCTAGAAAGATGGAAGGAATATTGCAGAGGAATGTATGAAACAACTAACTGTGAAAGCAGAAATCAGCAGTGTGAATTGTTATTGGATAACACAATATTACTGTCCACAACACAAAAAGGAATACATAAAGTAATTATTTCAGTCCATAAGAATAGGGAAGAGCAAAACCTTTATCTTAATGCGAAGATAACTAAATTGATGACAACTGACAAAACAAATAAGGCAGCTGAAATATGTATCAATGAGGAAAAATTGGAAGAAGTGGAGAGTTTTGAATATCTTGGATCACTACTAACTAATAATGGAGATACAATGAGGGAAATTAAAAGGAGGACATATGTCGCTCTTCAGAAAGTGAAACAACTAAAGAAGCTGTGGAGAGGAACAGACAGAACTACAAAAATAAGATTTTTAAGGGCATGCATCTTTCCCATCGCAACATATGCATGTGAGACTCAGACACTTAACAAAACAGCTGAGAAACACATAAATTCTTTTGAATGTAAATCTTTCAAATAGCATGGACACAAAAAAGAAAAAAAAAATATGTCCGTACTACAAGAACTTAATATTGAAGAAGGTTGGTTAGTAAAGAGGATTAAACAAAGAAAACTTAAATATTTTGAAAACATTAAACGTCATGATAATCTAGAGAAGACCGTCTTGGAAGGGTACATAATGGGGAAAAAAAGAGAGGACGAGCAAGGCGAAGATGGTTGGACATCGTTGATAATCTGCAAATGGATGCATCAGCAGCAGGGCATCTTGCTTACAACCGAGAGGCCTACAGGAGTGCTGTTAGGGAGGCAAAGTTCCCCAAGGGACTTGCAAAGACTGACTGACTCGTGATATGGTTTCAAAAGCTGCTTTTAATATTTGCTTCATTGAGTTGTCTATTTTGTTCACATAATTGAGTCAGGTATTCGTGTTTTCACAGTATAGGTCTGTGAGTCTACTGAAACTTTCCAAATCTGCTCTTTTATACTTCCACCACCTGGGAAGTGGTTTTTCTGTTTGCATTGTTGAGATCCACTTGTAGTTTCAATTGATTGTGGTCACTTTCTCCTAGTTGTCCTAGTATCTCTGGTTCAGTTTTGTGTGTCATATCTTCTGTTGCGAATGCTAGGTCCTTGTTTGTGGAGGTTCTCCATCTCCTTGAGTAAAAGGTTGGCTCGTCATCTGCTTGATTGATTAATAGGTTGTTATCTATTTTCCATTCCTCTACTCTGCCTGACTGATTAGTAGTAGGTTGTTATCTATTTCCTATTTCTCTACTTCTTCTACTCTCCTTGATTAATCAGTAGTAGACTGTGATCTATTTCCCATTTCTCTACTTCCTCTCCTCTGCTTGATTAATTAGTAGTAGGTTGTTATCTATTTCCCATTCCTCAACTCTGCCTGACTGATTAGTAGTAGGTTGTTATCTATTTCCTATTTCTCTACTTCCTCTACTCTCCTTGATTAATCAGTAGTAGACTGTGATCTATTTCCCATTCCTCTACTTCCTCTCCTCTGCTTGATTGATTAGTAGTAGGTTGTTATATATTTCCTATTCCTCTACTTCTTCTCCTCTGCTTGACTGATTAGTAGTAGGTTGCTATCTATTTCCCGTTACTCTACCTCCTCTCCTCTGCTTGAATGATTAGTAGTAGGTTGTTAACTATTTCCCATTGTTAACTATTTCCTTTTCCTCTACTTCCTCTCCTCTCCTTGATTGATTAGTAGTAGGCTGTTATCTCTTTCCCATTCTTCTACTTCCTCTCCTCTCCTTGATTGATTAGTAGTAGGTTGTTATCTCTTTCCCATTCCTCTCCTCTGCTTGACTGATTAGTAGTAGGTTGTTATCTATTTCCTATTCCTCTACTTCCTCTCCTCTGCTTGAATGATTAAATAACAGATTTGTAGGATCTAAAGTTCCGACTGTGAAGTGTCAAGGCCAAGGTATTAAGAGAATACATTTCATGAGTTTTACAGGGATCGCATTTGATTGTTCATTGTTCTTTGCACACCATGTGGACAATGCAATACAAACAGCCAGGAAAGAGTTAGGAGCCGTTAGGTTAAAGGCCACAGCGGGCTTTCCACAGCGCACTCTGTTCTTACTGATGCTACTGTCACCATTGGAGTATGGTCTTGGCCTGCTCACCTTGTTCAATGCACAGCTGAACAGACTAGAGTGTGTACAGAACAAAGCAATGAGAGTGGTCTTGGGTTGCACCCGGGATACTCCGGTGGCGGCCATGAGCTTTCTGCTTGATATGCTGAGTCTAAACACAAGTATATGTTCAGGTAAAGGCTTACATCATGGTTACT
Organism: Achatina immaculata; assembly: GCA_009760885.1. Lineage (NCBI taxonomy): Eukaryota > Metazoa > Mollusca > Gastropoda > Stylommatophora > Achatinidae > Lissachatina > Lissachatina immaculata. The sequence goes on along the minus strand of CM019713.1, from coordinate 62,450,589 downwards.
GGCATGAAGAATCATCTTCTTCATAAGGAGTTGGGGTTGATAAAGGGAAGACGGATCAAACAGGGCAGATCTTGGATGGCTGAGGCAGAGGATACAATAAAGTCAATTTGCAACCTTGATGAAGTGCCTAAAGGTGATGACTTGTTACGGGTACAGGACCGACCTCAG
>CM019713.1:62307890-62445321 GCA_009760885.1 Achatina immaculata | reverse complement strand
AGTTGGTTAAATGCTGTCATGGCCTTGGTTATTCTAGCTTTAACATCCTTTTCTGTTCCCCTGTATTTATCCACTATATGCTGCCTAAATATGTGAAATACTCTACTTTTCCAATTACCATGAAGCTATTGCTTGCACTTTTCACTTTTTACTTTTCATTATCTTTGTTTTTTGTCTGTTATATGCAGTCCCAGTTTAACTGAATTATTGCTTAAGATCTGGAGTTTCTCTTGCATTTGTGTGTGGCTGTGTGCCAGAAGTGCCACCATATATGAAGGTACAAATTGTAGAATCGTGCGTGGAGGAACTCTCACATAAAGTTTTAAAGTGGAAACAAGCGTGAGGCAGGGATGTTCGCTATCACCATTCCTATTTCTTATGGGAACTGATTGGATCATGAAAACTACCACACAAAGAAATGGGATACAATGGACATTGTGGAACCAATTGGAAGATCTTGACTTTGCACATGATGTGGAAAGCTTTAAAGATCCTATCAAATAAAAGAGAAGATTTTGATTTTCAAGCCAGTAATCGTGCATACAGCAGTACATATTTTAGTACTCATTTCAGAGAAGAAATCATCTATATCAGATCGTGTATGTGACTTACGTGAACTGCAAACATTCACTGATAGCAGATTTACTCATTTTAAGCAGTTACATTCCATTCTTAACAGTCAGTGAAATTTACAGCTATCTCCTATTCCTAAAGAATAACAATACAGTTGGGCTTGATGATATCAGCAATAGGATTTTACGTTATGCTGTACCTGTCATTTCTGAGGCACTAACATACATTTACAATCAGTGCATTAAAAAATCCTATTTCCCAGAAGCTTTTAAAACTGTTAAAATGTATCCTCTCTTTAAATCTAGCTCGTCAAGAAATCTTACCAACTACAGACCAGTATCCATACTATCGTCATTATCAAAACCACTGGAAAACACACACATACAAAATAGCTCACGACACATGTAAGAGAACAATTTATTTATAGACAGTCAGTCAGGCATTAGACCCAAACATTCCTGACACACAGCGTTCACTAAAATGACAGAAAACTGCTTAGGAAGCATACATGATGACAGACTATATGATGCGGTCTTTGTCCACTTTAACAAGGCATTAGATATGAAAGACTGTGATATTCTTGTAAAAATATTAAAAACTTATAGACTGCACCCTGACCTAATAAAAGTAATTGCATTATTTCTTTTAGATAGATAACAGGTAGTATTCTTCAACAATTCTCCATCAAATTCATCAGAAGCTGATATTGGTGTTCCACAAGGTTCTATTCTAGGTCCTCTGCTCTCTACTGTCTATCTTTCACTTCATCTTAAACACTCTTCTTTTAACATTTTTGCCGATGATTGCACAGTCTACACCAGTGACTATGACTGTAATAACCTAGAATCAACCTTCAGGTCGAGTTAAATAATCTAATTAAATGCACCAGTAAGAACGACATGATTATAAACACTGATAAAACAAAATCAGTGCTTGTAACAAGACAGAAACTACAAAACGTTTCAAAACCAATACTACAGTTTTGTACGGAAACACCACAGATAGAAACTTTAGCGACCACAAATCGCTAGGCCTTATTATTGACCAATATATGACCTGGAACTCTCATGTGTAAGGTCACAGAAAACACATCGCACAAAAGGTATACCAGTTAGTCAATATTAATCACTTTGTCGATCAAGACACAGGGAAGACCTACTACACATCAAATATACAAACACATCTAGACTACTGCTCAAAAGCGAACAGAAAAGCTTATTAATGACAAAGATCATGCATAAATAACAAATCAGAACAATCGTATAAAAATTCTGCCTCTTAAGAACAGATTCCTTTTAACAAAAGGCAAGTTAGTGCATCAAATGTTATCACAGAATGCTCCGTCTTATCTATGGAAACAGTTTAAATCTAACCCAAGGTACAGCGGGAGTGAGAGGCTACTGTGTCGCCGATCATGCTTCTCATAAACGCTGTTACAGTAGATTATGATTTCTATGGACAAGAAGGATATACTGAAGTCGGTGGCCGAGAAACTGGTTCAGGAGGAGGAAAGGGCATCTACTGATAATATATGTCTACATAGGATGAAAGACAGAGGAAGAAGAAAGGGCATGTACTGATAATATATGTCTACAGAGGATGAAAGATAGAGGAGGAGGAAAGGGCATGTACTGATAATATATGTCTACAGAGGATGAAAGAAAGAGGAGGAGGAAAGGGCATGTACTGATAATATATGTCTACAGAGGATGAAAGACAGAGGAGGAAAGGGCAGGTACTGATAATATATATCTACATAGGATGAAAGACAGAGGAAGAGGAAAGGGCAGGTACTGATAATATATATCTACATAGGATGAAAGACAGAGGAGGAGGAAAGGACATGTACTGATAATATATATCTACAGAGGATGAAAGACAGAGGAGGAGGAAAGGGATGGTACTGATAATATATGTCTACAGAGGATGAAAGACAGAGATGTGAGGAGGGAGAAGGAAGAGCTGGTAGAGTTTGAGGTTGTCAGAACCAAAAGCTGAGCAGCACAGTTAGTGTTCATACTCTTCAGTGGTTACTGAAGCAAAGATCAGAGCATGTATGGGTGTTGTCATTCAGTCAGGCCTATGTCGTCCTACATGCACAGCCTGTCCAAAATGGCTGTTGCAATCTCCTCGTTGTCCATTCTTAGGGTACCAGAAGTGATTCTGTGCCTGCCAACTTGTCCGCTTTCTCATTGCTTTAGACCCCCACATGAGCAGGACAGTGGATCCACGTCAAACTGGATATCTGAGAGCCATCTAGTAGATGTTGACAAGTCTATTCTTCTATGACTGATGATGCGTGACTAAGAGCGGAACCAGTTTAGCAGATATGACTAAAGTCGCACATGGCTCCGAGATGAAGTAAAACCTATGACTGATGATGCGTGACTAAGAGCGGAACCAGTTTAGCAGGTATGACTAAAGTCGCACATGGCTCCGAGATGAAGTAAAACGCTCGTATATTTAGATGTTGTGATGAGTTGCCTAGTGCCTTATTTATTCAGCTGACGGGGGTAAAGACCCTAGTCCGATGAGGAAATCAGCGAACCATAGCTGACCAAGACCTTGTCCCACCTCTCCGTGGTACCCCCAGTAGCAGGCCTAGCCTAGCTAACAGGGCAGGGATCGCCATAAACCCCGTAGTGGTTGAGTCTGCTAAAGAAGCATTGCACGCCCCCTGCATTTTAGCTGTAATCCGGCACTGAAGAAGTAGCCGCCATAAACCGCCACCACGCTGATACTCTGCCTCAACACTTCTAATTCAAAGAGTGCAAAGAACAACAGCTCGCATATACGGGGAGTTCTTACAAGTTCAAGTTATTCAAATGAATGATCTGGTTATAGATCTTTTTATCTCTACGTTTCTGTTAAACACTCAGAACATTAACATCCCAGGCGCTCCTGACACTAGCACAACGTAGAACAACTGGACGGCAAACTGGCAGACTTACAAGACACAAGTATTGATATTAACTAGAAGTCAACAGACCCAATGGCGTAGCAAGGCTGAATACAATGTTTATTAATGAGTAAAATGAGGACGAAGTGTATGGCGAATGAGGAGACTACTGCCACAAGGCAGAAGCAATACCAACAAAAACTCAGCTTCCCGGCAAGAACTTGTTTGCCACTGGTAAGACGAGAACTCAGTCACAAGGAGAGAGAATGAAAATAACTATCTAACATCCATACTTACAATTCTAAGAACCAACATCAATTTAAATTTCTCACAATGGAAAGAAACATCATACACAGACTACTGCAATTAAATTTCCTGACAACTAAATTGTATGTCTTAAAAATTACAAATAAAAATAACACTCTACATCTCAAATTGACTGTCCTAACCGTTTTCTGCTGCTATCATTTCTTTCTGCTATGACTCTGCTATCCATCTCTTCTATGACCTTTTTTATCCACTGTTTTGTGGGTTCCCCCAGAATGTGTTCAATCTCCGCGCTCCTCCGTGCCCGCGTGAACTTTTTCTTTCTAGTACCAAACTATCCTTTCCCTAAGCTGCACTTTTATAACGTCGCCCTGACTATACTGTATAACAGATATTCCCACTTCATGAGGAAAAATGTCTCTCGATTCTCCGTAGCATGCTTTGGGAGTTTGTAACAATGACCCCATACGAGTCAACCTGCTCTACGAACCAGGAAATTGCTTCTGATGCTGTCTGCACCTCCATTCTCATGCTCGAAGTCATGGTTGCATAGAAAGTTGTTCTATAATAGATCTAAGTGTAAGAAGATGGTCTAGAACAGATAGACGTATAGGAAGCTAGTCTAGAACATATCTAAGTGTAGGAGGTTGGTCTGTGGTTTATGTTCTTCAAGAGGCTAAAAACCAAAAAGTATCCACAAAAATAATATGTGCTGTGTTATTTTAATTGTGCACTGACTCGTGATCTGATGTTTTAATGTTGCTCTGACTCGTGATCTGTTGTTTTAATGTTGCTCTGACTCGTGATCTGTTGTTTTAATGTTGCTCTGACTCGTGATCTGTTGCTTTAATGTTGCTCTCACTCGTAATCTGTTCCTTTAATGTTGCTATCACTCGTAATCTGTTCCTTTAATGTTGCTATCACTCGTAATCTGTTCCTTTAATGTTGCTATCACTCGTAATCTGTTCCTTTAATGTTGCTCTCACTCGTAATCTGTTCCTTTAATGGTGCTATCTGGTTTTACTTGTACTGTTATTTTACTGTTACTCTAATGTTTTGTTGGTGCTCTCTTTTCCTGTTACTCTGATCTGATGTCTTACTTGTGCCTTGTTGTTTTACTGTTACTCTGATGTCTTAATGGTGTTGTGCTATGTTACTGGTACATTGATGTTTCACTTGTACTCTGATGTTTCACTGTTACTGCAAGGTTATATCCTAAGACGAGATGCCAGTGAAACAAACACAACTGAGCTCTGCTCGTATTATTTTCCCAACACCAGACTAGACTGGTTATCAGCTTCTAACGCCTACTACTTGACAGTTGTCAGAACCGATAACCAGTCTAGTGTTGATTACCCACCACTTGTCAGTTGTCAGAACCGATAACCAGTCTAGTGTTGATTACTTACCACTTGACAGATGTCAGAACCAATAACCAGTCTAGTGTTGATTACCTACCACTTGTCAGTTGTCAGAACAGATAACCAGTCTAGTGTTGATTACCTACCACTTGACAGTTGTCAGAACCGATAACCAGTCTAGTGTTGATTACCTACCACTTGACAGTTGTCAGAACCGATAACCAGTCTAGTGTTGATTACCTACCACTTGTCAGTTGTCAGAACAGATAACCAGTCTAGTGTTGATTACCTACTACTTGACAGTTGTCAGAACAGATAACCAGTCTGGTACTGGTTATCTCCAGCAAACAATTCAGGCAGGTTGTAGTTGTGTACCATAGAAAAAAGAATACTTGTACTTTAAGGCTGATTCCGTTCTTATCCGACAGTTATAGGCCATGAGAGAGGATTAAGCACGCGTACTAATAAAGATAAAAGATAAGATAAGATAAAAATGTGTAGTTCCATTAGCTTCCAGGCCACATTTGTTGTATGTTTGATAATAAACAGTTGGTTGTATCCTGTTCTGTGCAAACGCAGTAAGAGAAGACCAGCGAGTGTTGGTGGTGCAGATGGCTGCCGGTAAAGGGATAATATGAGGAAACAGATAAGAGAAAGTACTGCTGGATCTTAATGTTGGGTGGGGTGGGGTTGGGGGGTTGGGGTGGGAGAGTCGAAACAGGAACAAGAACTAATCTAACAACAAACTCATCTCTCACACAGTGTTCTCGTTAAGCAGAAGTTGACCCTAGTTCTTGATCGCCATGTCCACAGACAAAGAATTAAAAGAAGGTAAGCCAGATTCCTGATCGCCGTTAATGTTTTAAAACTGCAGAATATTGCCTTACAGTTGTTTCTAGTAGAAGATAATATTTTATTTCTTGTTACGGAAGACAAATTTGTTGTCCTGAATCTTCAAGTTTCTCTCAGCTTTCTGGGTGTCTCTATTTAATTCTCTCGTCATCTTTGGACCGCATTAGCCATATATCGCGGCAACAAGCCCTCACCCCTAAACCGCACTGTAGCTCGGACAGGGTGAAACTAGTACTCACGTACCACCCTCATAGCTTGGCAGTTAAAAACATACTGTTTCGCCATCTCCATCTCCTCCCGACCGAGCTTGAGACACGTGAACTTTTTGGGGAACCCCCATTGGTGGCCTACAGACGGGACAAGAACCTTAGGGACCTTTTAATTCGTAGTCATCTTAAGATAGATGACACTTTTTATGGTACCAGACGTTGCGGACGCCGTAGATGCAACACTTGTCCGTTTGTTGTCGAGGCTAGCCAGATCTCCTTCCCTAAGTCCACGTTGTCAGTTCAGGAGGGTTTCACCTGTACTTCACGGAATATTATTTATGCTATCATGTCCAAACGTTGCGGTTTGAAGTACATAAGTGAGACTTTCTTACGGTTAGGAGATCGATTTCGCCAGCATCTCAATGATATTTCTAAGAGGGCCTGGACACCTGTGGCTAAACATTTTTGCCTTAGCAACCACAGGGGTAAACAGGACATTTCTGTCAGTGCGATCCGCTCTTGTTCTGCTGGTGTACGATCTCGGAGGGTCCTAGAACAGCGCCTTATTTTCCAGACTGGCTGTCTCCACCCAGCTGGAATTAACAATGTCTTCAGCTTTCTGTAAGTTCTTTATTTTTCCACTGGCCTTTTTTTTAAAACTCTATTTTCTTTCTCCATGCTACCCCTCCCTACCACCACCCTATTTTCGTCTCCGCCAACATATTGGTGTCTTTAGGGTCTTGTCCTATTTACTGTTTTCTCCCTGCAGGTGTTTATATTCTTCATTCATTATCTCCCCGCGTCCCCTTTTCCTTCCACCCTTCCCCCCTCCGATACCTCTAGCGGCCATCATGTTTCTATTGCCTTCCCCCTACCCCTTTCTCCCATGTGTTCTCCTCCCCTCTCTCCACCTCTTCTTCACGATTGGCTCTATCGGGTATCTTTTGTTCAGAGGCAGCGTGGTCTTTACTTCTCTCTTCTACTACACACTTTTCTGTTTTGCCTCGTAGGAAGAGATTTCAGATAAGTTCTTCATGTTTTTGTCTTGTTTTGTATGTATCCTCGAATAAGGCTCACGTCGAAATATAATATCGGATGTTGTATGTTTTTCATTTATACATTCTCATACTTTCTATTTGTTTTTTCTCACCTTACTCACTCCCTCCCTCACTTTGTAAAACTGCACCATACACCTCTATCTACCTTATTTACTGCCGTGAGAACTTCCATTTAAAAACTCTCCCACAAACTAAATTTCTAGCTAGAATGGCAACCACAACAACTCACGCCGACTCTACACAACTTTCAAGCCCAGACTAGCTGACAAGCCGGAAATCTTGCTCAGACCACCCACACAAAATTCAAGGATCCAGTGCAGATAGGTGCAGCCATACTTCTGTCTAAGGGCGGCCGCTATGACCAACCAAGCGTGTCATAAAACTACCAGGGGCTTTAATCTGCAAGGAAAAATACTAGATTATTTCCTTCAGTACTAGCAAATACTTCACTAGTCTGTAGTCTCTAGTTTCATGTCTAATCTCAAGTCGTCTAGTCTCATGTCTAGTCTAGTCCCATGTCTAGTTTCTAGTCTCATATCTAGCCTCAAGTCTAGTCTCATATTTAGTCTCTACCTTCCAGTTCTGAACAAGCCCAAGTCGTTACTTTTCATCTTTTTGGTGTCAGTCCATATAAAGTCTTCGATCAGCTAATCTTTTAAGTCTGACTCAGTCCGATTCAATCAGCTATAGCCTTCGAAGTGTGACACAAGACTGCGTCAGTCATCCACAACTCCGGAGTTGTTTTCTGATCATTTATGGCAAGACTCAATGCTGTATCTTCGGGTTCGAGCTCTCAAGTCGGTACTCTTCATCTCTCGAGTCGGTACTCTTCATCTCTCGCGTCGGTACTCTTCATCTCTCGAGTCGGTATTCTTCATCTCTCAAGTCAGTATTCTTCATCTCTCGAGTCGGTACTCTTCATCTCTCAAGTCGGTTCTCTTCATCTCTCAAGTCGGTACTCTTCATCTCTCGTGTCGGTACTCTTCATCTCTCAAGTCGGTATTCTTCATCTCTCGCGTCGGTACTCTTCATCTCTCGAGTCGGTATTCTTCATCTCTCAAGTCAGTACTCTTCATCTCTCGAGTCGGTACTCTTCATCTCTCAATTCGGTACTCTTCATCTCTCGAGTCGGTACTCTTCATCTCTCGAGTCGGTACTCTTCATCTCTCTTCTTCTTCTTCTTTGTTCGCTTCTACCACCAAAAACCGCATTGTGATCCTACTGAATTCACGCCTGTGGTCCTCGTTAGGTCCCGTGGTCCCCGAAAAGATCACACGAGATCCACGAGAGGACCACAAGGGGTTCAGAGTATCACAGTGCTTTAGCCTGTATTCTTACTGGGTCTCGGAAGCGGGATTGCGTGACACCGTGGTTTTCATTGCACCAGTTTAGTCTAGGGTTGGACTTTCTCACCGGAAAACCTCGACGTGTTTAGGATATCAGTGCATCCCCGCTGGGTGAGAGGCTGTAGCCTACCCAGGCCAGAGTTGGACCTTCTCATCGGAAAACCTCGACGTGTTTTGAGATACCCGTGTATCACCGCCGGGTGAGAGGTGGTAGCCCATCCAGACCAGAGTTGGACTTTCTCACCGGAAAACCTCAGCGCGATTAGAATACGCAAACATCCCCGCCGGGTGAGAGGTGGTTCCCTATTTAAACTGCCCTGGTCCAGTGTCTCCGACTTCAGCATTTTGCGGTCGTGGCCGCTACCCTTCCTAGTTGTGACCAGGATGGAGCTTTTGTCCAGGAGGACGAATCCTCGCCACTAGTGACTTCTACCCCTGGGTTGAGCTGGTTTAGGCATTATCCCAGTATGGGCGTATTTGGGACGAGACCGACCTCTAGAGCAGAGGTACTGTGACATGCATAGCCTTCAAGATTCACCCCTGGTATGAGCCGGTTTAGGCAAAATTCACCAGTATGGGTGTTTATCAGGCGTTACTGACCTCTAGAGGGGAGGTGGCATGACATGTCTAGCTATCAAGTTCCACCCCTGGTGTGTGCCGGTTTAGGCATATTTCACCAGTGTAGGTGTATTTAATACATGGCCGGCCTCTAGAGCAGAGGTGCCGTGGTATAGCTCTCGTAGCGATACTACTGGACATACCGGTTAAACTTCACTTTCCACCACCTTTTCCCATCAGCGCCGCACAGCAACCTTTATTTCTTTTCCACATTCTTCCTTGACCGGGAGGAGCTTCACTCCACGCGCGGCATTTGAAGAGTCTCGCCAGCAGTGTCTTAACCTCTGGGACAAACCGCTTCATGCATTTCACCCGACATGACTGCACTCAGGACGTGGACGACCTCCAGACCAGAGGTGCTGTGATTTGACTGTTTGTTTCGCTTTATCCTTTCTACCACCTTTTCCGCAGTGATGCTGCGCGGCAACCTCGTTTGGAAATTTCTTCATTGGCCGGGAGGAGCACCGCTCCACGCACGGCAGCTGAAAATCTCGCCAACAGCGGCAGATGAGCTACCAAACGTGCCACTCATCTACCCTAAGTAACTGGTTTTCAGGCGCCAGATATTCGCCCTCGCCCCTTCTCCTGTCAGTTTAAACAGTTCTGCCACGGGAAGGCCAGGAGCTGGACTTGACTGCCAGAGGCTGTTTGTGGCGCGTTTGCAGTCCTTAGAACCTCTTCATCTCTCGAGTAAAATCTTCAAATAATTCTAAGTCGACTGATTTGATTCAACAGTTCAAGACATCACAATGCATGCAGGTACATTCGTTAATTATTAACGGGTTTGAATCTTAAGTTCATTTTAACTTTTTTCTGTTGTTAATTCTCCTTCCTTGTCCCTGTAAGATTGATCATGCGACCTTGAGGTTAGCTGGAAGTTTGTAGTGAGCAACATGGAAATGGTAGAGATGAACGAGCAATGGGACACACGATTATGGGCCCTTATTCTTGGCAGGCCAAGACAGAAGTAACCAGACTTCTGACTGGCCAGACATAGTTAACATGGGTGTAAGTTGTAAGAACTTGGATATTATATCCGTAGATGAAGCCATGAAGACCTTGCTGATCGTAAATACAAAGGTACCCAGTACATGAGGCATTCATTGTTGTTTTCGAAATGGCAGGAGCGAAGTACTACGGTATGTTGACATTTTAGTCTAGGAAGTGAATGTCTATGGCAGTATTTGCTGTAAAAGGTAAATAACCTGAGATCAAGTTGTAAGTTAGCGCCCTTACATGTTCATAGTCACAAATGTTGTTTTTTTCACAATAACAGCCCTTATGGTTTTGGCCCTCGGTTGTGAGTGTGGGATTTCACGTGCTTCCGGTGAGTTTGAGGACTGACTGGGTGAGAAAACTGAGACAAGTTTCGAGTCTCGCAGAGTGTAGATGCTGTTCTTGTAGTCAGTTATAAATGTGAGGTAGACAGTTTGAATGTAGAATGAAAGTCATGATTTTTTTTTGTCTGTTCTTATGGCGGCAACTATTATCTTGTCACTTTTAGTCTCCGGTAACTGCTTATTATTGCACGTTCAATCTCTCGAGACCACTTTATCATCAATCAGCTTTTTTTCCATTATTATCTTGCGTAGATTAAACATCATTGAGTGTTCGAGTTAAGACTTAGGGATTCTTAGATCAACGTTGATATTTGTCGTCCTGGTTTGCCTGCGAAGAGAATATCATCTGCAGGATCTGCGTATGTGTACTTTGTTTGACAGTTTGTTTTCTGTTGTTCTACGTTTGACAGTTTGTTTTCTGTTGTTCTAGGTGTGACAATTTGTTTTCTCTTTTTCTATGTTTGACAGTTTGTTATCTGTTGTTCTAGGTGTGACAGTTTGTTTTCTGTTGTTCTACGTTTGACAGTTTGTTTTCTGTTGTTCTACGTGTGACAGTTTGTTTTCTGTTGTTCTAGGTGTGAGAGTTTGTTTTCTGTTGTTCTACGTTTGACAGTTTGTTTTCTGTTGTTCTACATTTGACAGTTTGTTTTCTGTTGTAGTAGACAGCCACACGACAGCACAGTTCCTGTACATGGCACATATAAAATTTTGTGGAGGGCATACGCACTGTTTCTTTGTCCTTAATCTTCTCTGTTCCTGTTTTTCTGCGAGCTACGCTGTGACAAGTGTACTGAGACTGAGTGTTCTAATGTGCTGTAAATATTGAGGCATGTACCTTGCAAGCGTTAAGATTATGTTAGTGTGACGTGTCAGCTGAGATAAGACCCTCAGCCTGTAGTTTATTGTCTGGGTTAGTTTGATATGTTTACCATGTCACGTTCATTTTGCATGAGGATTCACAGAGAATTTTTTTTTTTAGTTTTCCGTTTTCATTAATAATTAATATCATATGTGTGTGTAACGATCTCCAGCGTCCTCTATTCCTGTCTTTCCAGCAACTCTCTGTTCCTGTCTCTATAACAGCTCTCTGTTCCTGTCCTTCCAGCAACTCTCTGTTCCTGTCTTTCCAGCAACTCTCTGTTCCTGTCTTTCCAGCAACTCTCTGTTCTTGTCTCTATAGCAACTCTCTGTCCCTGTCTCTATAACAGCTCTCTGTTCCTGTCTCTATAGCAACTCTCTGTTCCTGTCTCTATAACAGCTCTTTATTCCTGTCTCTATAGCTAATCTGTGTTCTTGTCTCTTTAGCAACTCTCTGTTCCTGTCTCTATAGCAACTCTCTGTTCCTGTCTCAATAACAACTCTCTGTTCCTGTCTCTATAGCAAATCTCTGTTCCTGTCTCTATAATAACACTCTGTTCCTGTCTCTATAACAACTCTCTGTTCTTGGCTCTATAACAACTCGCTGTTTCTGTCTCTATAACAACTCTCTGTTCATGTCTCTATAGCAACTCTCTGTTCCTGTCTCTGTAACAGCTCTCTGTTCCTGTCTCTATAGCAACTCTCTGTTCCTGTCTCTTTAGCAACTCTCTGTTCCTGTCTCTATAGCAACTCTCTGTTCCTGCCTTTTTAGCAACTCTCTGTTCCTGTCTTTCTTAGCAACTCTCTGTTCCTGTTTCTATAATAACTCTCTGTTCCTGTCTCTTTAGCAACTCTCTGTTCCTGTCTCTATAGGAACTCTCTGTTGTTGTTTCTCTGGCACCTCTCTGCTTTACTTTCTCTGGCAACTCTCTGTTCTTGTTTCCCTGACAACTCTCTTTTGTTGCTTCTCTGGCAACCTGCTGTTCCTGTTTCTCTGGCAACTCTCTGTTCTTGTTTGTTCTGGCAACTCTTTCTTCTTCTTTCTCTGGCAACTTTCTGTTCTTCTTTCTCTGGCTGCTCTCTGTTCCTGTCTCTATAGGAACTCCCTGTTCCTGTCTCTATAGCAACTCTCTGTTGTTGCTTCTCTGACAACTCTGTGTTCTTCTTTCTCCTGCAACTTTCTGTTCGTGTTTCTCTGGCAACTCTCTGTTGTTGTTTCTCTATCAACTCTCTGTTCCTGTTTTTCTGGCACCTTTCTGTTCTTGTTTCTCTGGTAACTTTATATTCTTTTTCTCTGACAACTTTTTCTTCCTGTTTCTCTCGCAACTGCCTGTTCCTTTTTCTCTGGTCACTTTCTGTTCCTTTTTCTCTGGTCACTTTCTGTTCCTGTTTCTCTGGCAACTCTCTGTTCTTATTTCTCTAGCAACTCTCTGTTCCTGTTTCTCTGGCCACTTTCTCTTCTTGTTTCTCTGGCAACTCTCTGTTCCTGTTTTTCTGGCAACTCTCTGTTACTGTTTCTCTGGCAACTTTCTGTTCCTATTTCTCTGGCAACTCTCTGTTACTTTTTCTCTGGCAACTCTCTGTTCCTGTTTCTCTGGCAACTCTCTGTTACTGTTTCTCTGGCAACTCTGTTATTTTTTCTCTGGCAGCTCTCTGTTCCTGTTTCTCTGGCAACTCTCTGTTCCTGTTTCTCTGACAACTCTCTTTTACTGTTTCTCTGGCAACTTTCTGTTACTGTTTCTCTGACAACTCTCTGTTACTGTTTCTCTGGCAACTCTCTGTTCCTGTTTCTCTGGCACCTCTCTGTTACTGTTTCTCACGGGGAAAAAAATCACATGAAGCAAGTTATACTTGACTTTACTTGTCGTTTTATTGTGTTAAAATGAACTATTTTTCTCTTGTGAAAACGCTCGTTGTTGTCTGATCCTAGCTAATCTTCACTGTGACATGACATCAAGAAGAGAACTGTTTAAGCGCAGTTTCAAGATCATGTCATGGAGTAAGAGTGTGAATGCTTTGGTGGTGTTGTATATGTTTTATTGTTATTCCAAATCTTATGCTGTTATTGTAAATGTTGTGGTACTATTGTAAATATTTTGTTTTAATTGTATAATGTTTTGCTGTTATTGTAAATCTTATGCTGTTATTCTAAATGGTTTGCTATTATTGTAAATGGTTTGTTATTATAAATAGTTTGCTATTATTACACATGTTTTGCATGTATTGTAAATGTTTTGCTATTATTATAAATGATTTGCTGTTATTATAAATTCTTTCTGTTATTATACTTTTTTCTGCAATTAAAAATGTTTTGCTGTTATAATAAATGTTTTTCTGTTATTATATTTTTTATTATAAATTTTGTGCTGTTATTATACATATTTTTATTTTATTATAACTGTTTTGCTGCTATATCTAAAATTTTGCTTTTATTATAAATGTGCTGTTGATATTGCAAATGTTTCTCTGATGGTGTAAATATTTTGTAGATATTGTATGAGTTCTGTTGTTATTGTAAATATTTTAACGTAGCATTTGGTGTAAGTTTTTTTAAACGCTGAAGATAAATCACCGCCTTCCACAAAGTTTGTTCCTTCCTGGGAATTTGTAATCCTAAGCCACTGTAAAAACACAGGTTTCTCGTCATCTCACAGGAAAATCTTAAGCAGAAGCGGTGCTAGATTTAGGCATGAGATAAGCTCCAACTTGGGGCCTCATATTCTAGAGGACCTTACATTCTCAGGGCCTCCAATTCTGCAGGGCCTCACATTCTGCAGGGCCTTACATTCTTCAGGGTCTCACACTATGCAGGGTCTCACATTCTGGGGTCTCTGACAACTCTCTGTTCCTGTCTCTATAGCAACTCTCTGTTCCTGTCTCTATAGCAACTCTCTGTTGTTGTTTCTCTGGCACCTCTCTGTTACTGTTTCTCTGGCAACTCTCTGTTCTTGTTTCTCTGGCAACTCTCTGTTGTTGCTTCTCTGGCAACCTGCTGTTCCTGTTTCTCTGGCAACTCTCTGTTCTTGTTTCTCTGGCAACTCTCTGTTCTTATTTCTCTAGCAACTCTCTGTTCTTATTTCTCTAGCAACTCTCTGTTCCTGTCTCTATAGGAACTCCCTGTTCCTGTCTCTATAGCAACTCTCTGTTGTTGCTTCTCTGACAACTCTGTGTTCTTCTTTCTCCTGCAACTTTCTGTTCGTGTTTCTCTGGCAACTCTCTGTTGTTGTTTCTCTATCAACTCTCTGTTCCTGTTTTTCTGGCACCTTTCTGTTCTTGTTTCTCTGGTAACTTTATATTCTTTTTCTCTGACAACTTTTTCTTCCTGTTTCTCTCGCAACTGCCTGTTCCTTTTTCTCTGGTCACTTTCTATTCCTTTTTCTCTGGTCACTTTCTGTTCCTGTTTCTCTGGCAACTCTCTGTTCTTATTTCTCTAGCAACTCTCTGTTCCTGTTTCTCTGGCCACTTTCTCTTCTTGTTTCTCTGGCAACTCTCTGTTCCTGTTTTTCTGGCAACTCTCTGTTACTGTTTCTCTGGCAACTTTCTGTTCCTATTTCTCTGGCAACTCTCTGTTACTTTTTCTCTGGCAACTCTCTGTTCCTGTTTCTCTGGCAACTCTCTGTTACTGTTTCTCTGGCAACTCTGTTATTTTTTCTCTGGCAGCTCTCTGTTCCTGTTTCTCTGGCAACTCTCTGTTCCTGTTTCTCTGACAACTCTCTTTTACTGTTTCTCTGGCAACTTTCTGTTACTGTTTCTCTGACAACTCTCTGTTCCTGTTTCTCTGGCAACTCTCTGTTCCTGTTTCTCTGACAACTATCTTTTGCTGGTTCTCTGGCAACTTTCTGTTCCTGTTTCTCTGACAACTCTCTGTTCCTGTTTCTCTGGCACCTCTCTGTTACTGTTTCTCACGGGGAAAAAATCACATGAAGCAAGTTATACTTGACTTTACTTGTCGTTTTATTGTGTTAAAATGAACTATTTTTCTCTTGTGAAAACGCTCGTTGTTGTCTGATCCTAGCTAATCTTCACTGTGACATGACATCAAGAAGAGAACTGTTTAAGCGCAGTTTCAAGATCATGTCATGGAGTAAGAGTGTGAATGCTTTGGTGGTGTTGTATATGTTTTATTGTTATTCCAAATCTTATGCTGTTATTGTAAATGTTGTGGTACTATTGTAAATATTTTGTTTTAATTGTATAATGTTTTGCTGTTATTGTAAATCTTATGCTGTTATTCTAAATGGTTTGCTATTATTGTAAATGGTTTGTTATTATAAATAGTTTGCTATTATTACACATGTTTTGCATGTATTGTAAATGTTTTGCTATTATTATAAATGATTTGCTGTTATTATAAATTCTTTCTGTTATTATACTTTTTTCTGCAATTAAAAATGTTTTGCTGTTATAATAAATGTTTTTCTGTTATTATATTTTTTATTATAAATTTTGTGCTGTTATTATACATATTTTTATTTTATTATAACTGTTTTGCTGCTATATCTAAAATTTTGCTTTTATTATAAATGTGCTGTTGATATTGCAAATGTTTCTCTGATGGTGTAAATATTTTGTAGATATTGTATGAGTTCTGTTGTTATTGTAAATATTTTAACGTAGCATTTGGTGTAAGTTTTTTTAAACGCTGAAGATAAATCACCGCCTTCCACAAAGTTTGTTCCTTCCTGGGAATTTGTAATCCTAAGCCACTGTAAAAACACAGGTTTCTCGTCATCTCACAGGAAAATCTTAAGCAGAAGCGGTGCTAGATTTAGGCATGAGATAAGCTCCAACTTGGGGCCTCATATTCTAGAGGACCTTACATTCTCAGGGCCTCCAATTCTGCAGGGCCTCACATTCTGCAGGGCCTTACATTCTTCAGGGTCTCACACTATGCAGGGTCTCACATTCTGGGGTCTCACATTCTTCAGGGCCTCACACTATGCAGGGTCTCACATTCTGCAGGGCCTCACATTCTGCAGGGCCTTACATACTTCAGGGTCTTATATTGTTCAGGGTCTCACATTCTTCAGGGTCCTACATTCTTCAGGGTCCTACATTCTTCAGGGTCTTACATTCTGCAGGGTCTTACATTTTTCAGGGTCTTACATTCTTCAGGGTCTCACATTCTGCAGTGTCTTACATTCTGCAGGGTCTCACATTCTGCAGGGTCTTACATTCTGCAGAGCCTCACATTCTGCAGGGTCTCACACTATGCAGGGTTTCGCATTCTGCAGGGCCTCACATTCTGCAGGGCCTCACATTCTGTAGGGCCTTACATTCTTCAGGGTCTTACATTTTTCAGGGTCTCACATTGTTCAGGGTCTTAGATTTTTCAGGGTCTTACATTCTGCAGGGTCTTACATTCTGCAGTGCCTCACATTCTTCAGGTTCTCACACTATGCAGGGTCTCACATTCTGTAGGGCCTCACATTCTGTAGGGCCTCACATTCTGCAGGACCTTACATTCTTCAGGGTCTTACATTCTTCAGGGTCTTACATTCTACAGGGTCTTATATTTTTCAGGGTCTTACATTCTTCAGTGTCTCACATTCTGCAGGGTCTTACATTCTTCAGGGTCTTACATTCTTCAGGGTCTCACATTCTGCAGGGCCTCACATTCTGTAGGGCCTCACACTATTCAGGGTATCATAATCTGCAGGGCCTCACACTCTGCAGGGCCTTATATTCTTCAGAGATTTACATTCTGCAGGGTCCTACATTCTTCAGGGTCTTACATTCTTCAGGGTCTTACATTCTTCAGGGTCTCACATTCTTGAGGGTTTCACATTCTGCAGGGTCCTACATTCTTCAGGGTCTTACATTCTGCAGGGTCTTACATTCTGCAGGGTCTTACATTCTGCAGGGTCTCACATTCTTCAGGGTCTTACAATCTTAAGGTTCTCACATTTTTCAGGGTCTTATATTCTTCAGGGTCTTACAATCTTCAGGGTCTCACATTCTGCTGGGTCTTACACTCTTCAGGGCCTTACATTCTTCAGAGATTTACATTCTGCAGGGCCTCACATACTGCAGGGCCTCACATTATGTAAGGTTTCACATTCAGCAGGGTTTCACATTGAGCAGGGCCTCACATTCTGCAAGGCCTTACATTCTGCAGGGCCTCACATTCTGTAGGGTCTTGTATTCTGCAGGGCCTCACAATCTGCAGGGCCTTACATCCTGCAGAGTCTCACAAAGTTTCTGAACTTTTTTCTTTTTATTTTATAGTTATATAAGTATTTTTATGTAAATTGTAGCTTTTAAATTTTGTGTAGCAAACTTTTGTGAGACTTTTTGATGTACGTTTTAACTTTTTAAACAAGCAGAATCGAAACTTTATATAGCTTAGTGTCTCATTAAGTTTATATAGCTTAGTGTCTCATTAAGTTTATATAGCTTAGTGTCTCACTAAGTTTATATAGCTTAGCGTCTCACTATGTTTATATAGCTTAGCGTCTCACTAAGTTTATATAGCTTAGTGTCTCATTAAGTTTATATAGCTTAGTGTCTCACTAAGTTTATATAGCTTAGCGTCTCATTAAGTTTATATAGCTTAGCGTCTCATTAAGTTTATATAGCTTAGTGTCTCACTAAGTTTATATAGCTTAGCGTCTCACTATGTTTATATAGCTTAGCGTCTCATTAAGTTTATATAGCTTAGTGTCTCATTAAGTTTATATAGCTTAGTGTCTCATTAAGTTTATATAGCTTAGCGTCTCACTACGTTTATATAGCTTAGCGTCTCACTAAGTTTATATAGCTTAGTGTCTCACTAAGTTTATATAGCTTAGCGTCTCACTAAGTTTATATAGCTTAGCATCTCACTAAGTTTATATAGCTTAGCGTCTCACTAAGTTTATATAGCTTAGCATCTCACTAAGTTTATATAGCTTAGCGTCTCACTAAGTTTATATAGCTTAGCGTCTCACTATGTGTATATAGCTTAGCGTCTCACTAAGTTTATATAGCTTAGCGTCTCACTAAGTTTATATAGCTTAGCATCTCACTAAGTTTATATAGCTTAGCGTCTCACTAAGTTTATATAGCTTAGCGTCTCACTAAGTTTATATAGCTTAGCGTCTCACTATGTGTATATAGCTTAGTGTCTCATTAAGTTTATAGCTTAGTGTCTCACTAAGTTTATATAGCTTAGCGTCTCATTAAGTTTATATAGCTTAGTGTCTCATTAAGTTTATATAGCTTAGTGTCTCATTAAGTTTATATAGCTTAGCGTCTCACTACGTTTATATAGCTTAGCGTCTCACTAAGTTTATATAGCTTAGTGTCTCACTAAGTTTATATAGCTTAGCGTCTCACTAAGTTTATATAGCTTAGCATCTCACTAAGTTTATATAGCTTAGCGTCTCACTAAGTTTATATAGCTTAGCATCTCACTAAGTTTATATAGCTTAGCGTCTCACTAAGTTTATATAGCTTAGTATCTCACTAAGTTTATATAGCTTAGCGTCTCACTAAGTTTATATAGCTTAGTATCTCACTAAGTTTATATAGCTTAGCGTCTCACTAAGTTTATATAGCTTAGCGTCTCACTATGTGTATATAGCTTAGCGTCTCACTAAGTTTATATAGCTTAGCGTCTCACTAAGTTTATATAGCTTAGCATCTCACTAAGTTTATATAGCTTAGCGTCTCACTAAGTTTATATAGCTTAGCGTCTCACTAAGTTTATATAGCTTAGCGTCTCACTATGTGTATATAGCTTAGCGTCTCACTAAGTTTATATAGCTTAGTATCTCACTAAGTTTATATAGCTTAGTGTCTCAAAAGGTTTATATAGCTTAGTGTCTCAAAAAGTTTATATATCTTAGTGTCTCAAAAAGTTTATGTTATTTAGTTTCTCACCAACATTATATAGCTTAGTGTGTCACAAATTAATTAATTAGTCTGATCAGAATATATCTGAATGATACCAAAAAATATACCAATATATAAAGTAAGAAAGTCAGAACCCTTCTATATAAGAACCGGTTTAAAACAAGGTGATAAATTATCTCCATTACTATTCAACCTAGTACTAGAAAGAAAAGGTAATCAGAAAAGTGAAAGAAGCAGAACAGAAGAACAAGCTAAAATCCTAGGATACGCTGATGACATCGACCTAGTGGGGGAAACTATGCAAGAAGTCATCAATACTTGCATACACCTGAGAGATGTGGCACTAAAAGTGGGCTTGACCATTAACCAAGAGAAGGCAGAGTATATGAAGATATCAACAGACCAGGGGCAGAATGATCCAGATTATATAAATGTTAGAGATATGATTATTAAGAAAGCAGAAACATACAAATGTCTAGGCACAACCTTCAACAGAACCAACACACTAAGCCAGGAAATTAAAATCAGAGTACAGATAGGGAATAAAAATATACGAGTATTCTTACTCCTAAATTATTCGTAAAATATACAAGTATTCCTACCTCGCCTTACAACACCTATAAAAATCCAAAATCCTGTCCAAAACACCGAAATAACAATCTACAAAACTATAATAAGACCAGCCGTCATGTATGGATCATAAACATGGAGTACAACAAAGAAAGATGAACAACAATTGCAGATCTTTGAGACCAAGATCCTAAGAAGAATCTTTCGTCCCACAAAAGATACCAACAGTGGAGAATGGAGAACGAGAAAGAACACTGAACTGAAGAGCTTATTTAAATCCCAACGAATTATAAATGTCTTGAAACTGAACAGACTACGCTGGCTGGGGCATGTACAAAGAATGATGGAGAACAGACAAACGAAAATGATGTATGCACAAGAGATGAGGGAAACAAGACCAAGGGGTAGACCAAGACAGAGATGGAAAGACAACATAGAAGAGGGTATAAAAGAAATTGGTGTCACCAACTGGAGAGAGAAGATTAGGAACAGAGAGGAATGGAGGCGAACTTTATCTGCAGCAGTGAGCCTTAATGGCTCGGAAAGCTGAAGAAGAAGAAGAAGAAAAAGAAGAAGAAGAAGAAGAAGAAGTGTCTCACTAAGTTTATATAGTTTAATGTCTCACAAAATTTATAATGCTTAGTGTCTCACTAAGTTTATATAGTTTAATGTCTCACAAAATTTATATGGCTTAGTGTCTCACGAAGTTTATATAGCTTAGCGTCTCACTATGTGTATATAGCTTAGCGTCTCACTAAGTTTATATAGCTTAGCGTCTCACTAAGTTTATATAGCTTAGCATCTCACTAAGTTTATATAGCTTAGCGTCTCACTAAGTTTATATAGCTTAGCGTCTCACTAAGTTTATATAGCTTAGCGTCTCACTATGTGTATATAGCTTAGCGTCTCACTAAGTTTATATAGCTTAGTATCTCACTAAGTTTATATAGCTTAGTGTCTCAAAAGGTTTATATAGCTTAGTGTCTCAAAAAGTTTATATATCTTAGTGTCTCAAAAAGTTTATGTTATTTAGTTTCTCACCAACATTATATAGCTTAGTGTGTCACAAATTAATTAATTAGTCTGATCAGAATATATCTGAATGATACCAAAAAATATACCAATATATAAAGTAAGAAAGTCAGAACCCTTCTATATAAGAACCGGTTTAAAACAAGGTGATAAATTATCTCCATTACTATTCAACCTAGTACTAGAAAGAAAAGGTAATCAGAAAAGTGAAAGAAGCAGAACAGAAGAACAAGCTAAAATCCTAGGATACGCTGATGACATCGACCTAGTGGGGGAAACTATGCAAGAAGTCATCAATACTTGCATACACCTGAGAGATGTGGCACTAAAAGTGGGCTTGACCATTAACCAAGAGAAGGCAGAGTATATGAAGATATCAACAGACCAGGGGCAGAATGATCCAGATTATATAAATGTTAGAGATATGATTATTAAGAAAGCAGAAACATACAAATGTCTAGGCACAACCTTCAACAGAACCAACACACTAAGCCAGGAAATTAAAATCAGAGTACAGATAGGGAATAAAAATATACGAGTATTCTTACTCCTAAATTATTCGTAAAATATACAAGTATTCCTACCTCGCCTTACAACACCTATAAAAATCCAAAATCCTGTCCAAAACACCGAAATAACAATCTACAAAACTATAATAAGACCAGCCGTCATGTATGGATCATAAACATGGAGTACAACAAAGAAAGATGAACAACAATTGCAGATCTTTGAGACCAAGATCCTAAGAAGAATCTTTCGTCCCACAAAAGATACCAACAGTGGAGAATGGAGAACGAGAAAGAACACTGAACTGAAGAGCTTATTTAAATCCCAACGAATTATAAATGTCTTGAAACTGAACAGACTACGCTGGCTGGGGCATGTACAAAGAATGATGGAGAACAGACAAACGAAAATGATGTATGCACAAGAGATGAGGGAAACAAGACCAAGGGGTAGACCAAGACAGAGATGGAAAGACAACATAGAAGAGGGTATAAAAGAAATTGGTGTCACCAACTGGAGAGAGAAGATTAGGAACAGAGAGGAATGGAGGCGAACTTTATCTGCAGCAGTGAGCCTTAATGGCTCGGAAAGCTGAAGAAGAAGAAGAAGAAAAAGAAGAAGAAGAAGAAGAAGAAGTGTCTCACTAAGTTTATATAGTTTAATGTCTCACAAAATTTATAATGCTTAGTGTCTCACTAAGTTTATATAGTTTAATGTCTCACAAAATTTATATGGCTTAGTGTCTCACGAAGTTTATATAGTTAATTGTCTCACAAAATTTATAATGCTTAGTGTCTCACAAAGTTTATATAGTTTAATGTCTCACAAAATTTATAATGCTTAGTGTCTCACAAAGTTTATATAGTTAATTGTCTCACAAAATTTATAATGCTTAGTGTCTCACTAAGTTTATATAGTTTAATGTCTCACAAAATTTATATGGCTTAGTGTCTCACGAAGTTTAAATAGTTAATTGTCTCACAAAATATATAATGCTTAGTGTCTCACAAAGTTTATATAGTTAATTGTCTCACAAAATTTATAATGCTTAGTGTCTCACAAAGTTTATATAGTTAATTGTCTCACAAAATTTATATGGCTTAGTGTCTCACAAACTTTATATAGTTAATTGTCTCACAAAAGTTATATTGCTTAGTGTCTCACAATGTTTATATAGTTAATTGTCTCACAAAATTTATATGGCTTAGTGTCTCACAAAGTTTATATAGTTAATTGTCTCACAAAATTTATATGGCTTAGTGTCTCACAATGTTTATATAGCTTAGTGTCTCACAAACTTTATATAGCTTAGTGTCTCACAAACTTTATATAGCTTAGTGTCTCACAAACTTTATATAGCTTAGTGTCTCACAAACTTTATATAGCTTAGTGTCTCACAAACTTTATACAGTTTAGTGTCTCACAAACTTTATATAGCTTAGTGTCTCACAAACTTTATATAGCTTAGTGTCTCACAAACTTTATATAGCTTAGTGTCTCACAAACTTTATATAGCTTAGTGTCTCACAAACTTTATATAGTTTAGTGTCTCACAAACTTTATATAGCTTAGTGTCTCACAAACTTTATATAGCTTAGTGTTCCACAAACTTTATATATCTTAGTGTTCCACAAACTTTATATAGCTTAGTGTCTCACAAACTTTATATAGCTTAGTGTTCCACAAACTTTATATAGCTTAGTGTCTCACAAACTTTATATAGCTTAGTGTTCCACAAACTTTATATAGCTTAGTGCCGCACAAACATTATATAGCTTAGTGTCTCACAAACATTATATAGCTTAGTGTCTCACAAACATTATATAGCTTAGTGTCTCACAAACTTTATATAGCTTAGTGTTCCACAAACTTTATATAGCTTAGTGCCGCACAAACATTATATAGCTTAGTGTCTCACAAACTTTATATAGCTTTGTGTCTCACACACTTTATATAGTTTAGTGTGTCACAAACTTTATATAGCTTAGTGTCTCACAAACATTATATAGCTTAGTGTCTCACAAACTTTATATAGCTTAGTGTTTCACAAACTTTATATAGTTTAGTGTTTCACAAACTTTATATAGTTTAGTGTCTCACAAACTTTATATAGCTTAGTGTCTCACAAACATTATATAGCTTAGTGTCTCACAAACATTATATAGATTAGTGCCTCGGTAAGTTTATATCCAGCAGTGAACTTAGAGCCTCACCAAATCTAAATCAGACAAATGAGCTTAGAGGCTCACCAAGTCTATATCCTGCATTGAACTTAGAGCCCCACCAAGTCTATATCCTGTATTCTACTTAGAGCCTCACCAAGTCTATATCCTGCATTGAACTTAGAGCCTCACCAAGTCTAAATCAGACAAATGAGCTTAGAGCCTCACCAAGTCTAAATCAGACAAATGAGCCTAGCGCCTCACCACGTCTAAATCAGACAAATGAGCCTAGAGCCTCACCAAATCTCGATCAGACACTGAGGAAAGTGTCCATACTTTATCTTTGTGTGGGGTCGAGCAGTCAGATCAGATAAGAAAATCCTGTCTCAAGGTTCTGGGAATCTGACTTATGAGTTTTTCCCCATATTTTATTTCTACCGTCAAAGCACTTGATCTTCGCCAAGTCAAGCACTTGATCTTCGCCAAGTCAAGCACTTGATCTTCGCCAAGTCAAGCACTTGATCTTCGCCAAGTCAAGCACTTGATCTTCGCCAAGTCAAGCACGTGCTGGACTGCTTTTGGTCACAGTAATTAGGAAGCTCGTTTAAGACTTGTTAAGTTTGTTTAGTGTAGGAAGTGAGAATTAGTTACTTGTTAAGTTTGTTTAGTGTAGGAAGTGAGAATTAGTTACTTGTTAAGTTTGTTTAGTGTAGGAAGTGAGAATTAGTTACTTGTTAAGTTTGTTTAGTGTAGGAAGAGAGAATTAGTTACTTGTTAAGTCGTGGAGACTCAGTAACGAGACCTAGACTTTAGCTAGAGAATGTCTGGAAAGTGTAGACAGCTTTCTTTGGGAGGCTGAACAAGTTGGGAATATGTCTTGGGACGTTTGTTAAGTCACAAGTTATATACAGACTTGTTGTAAACGATGAAAATGAGACGGGAGAAATAAAGAGCTTATCGCATTTTCTGTCACCAAGGAAAAACACTCACCCCCCCCCCCCCGTGTCAACCCCCCCCCCCCGCCCCACTTTTCTTCCTCTGTCCTTCTCTCAAAGACCCGAGGTCACGTAGTGGAGAGGTCCTGTCAGGGATAACACTTTTCAGTCACTAGAAAAATAATCTGATAAGTTTAACACAAGAGAAACAGAGACTCTTCAGAAACCAACAGAGGCTACTCTGATCTGTTCACTGTCAGCAGACGTTTAGAGCAGCGATATAATTTTGATTTATTTTCTATCACTACATGTTTACAGCAGCGATATAATTTTGATTTCTTTTCTATCACTACATGTTTACAGCAGCGATATAATTTTGATTTCTTTTCTATCACTACATGTTTACAGCCACGATATAATTTTGATTTCTCTACTATCACTACATGTTTACAGCAGCGATATAATTTTGATTTCTTTTCTATCACTACATGTTTACAGCAGCGATATAATTTTGATTTCTCTACTATCACTACATGTTTACAGCAGCGATATAATTTTGATTTCTTTTCTATCACTACATGTTTACAGCCACGATATAATTTTGATTTCTTTTCTATCACTACATATTTACAGCCACGATATAATTTTGATTTCTTTTCTATCATTACATGTTTACAGCCACGATATAATTTTGATTTCTTTACTATCACTACATGTTTACAGCCACGATATAATTTTGATTTCTTTTCTATCACTACATGTTTACAGCCACGATATAATTTTGATTTCTTTTCTATCACTACATATTTACAGCCACGATATAATTTTGATTTCTTTTCTATCGCTACATGTTTACAGCCACGATATAATTTTGATTTCTTTTCTATCACTACATATTTACAGCCAAGATATAATTTTGATTTCTTTACTGTCACTACATGTTTATAGCGACGATATAATTTTGATTTCTTTACTGTCACTACATGTTTATAGCGACGATATAATTTTGATTTCTTTACTGTCACTACATGTTTATAGCGACGATATAACTTTGATTTCTTTACTGTCACTACATGTTTATCTTATATATCTTATATCTTATATCCTTCCCGTGCCGTTAGACGTCACATAGGGCTCGCAAAGTAGTTCGCCAATTTGTCCTGTCTTCGGCGAGTCTTTCAACCTCATCAAAGGATTTTATGCCTGTTAACTTGGCCTCTCTTAATAATGTTCTCTTCAGAGTTTCACGCGGTCTGCCCCTTTTTCTTCGGCCTGTTGTGTTCCACTTGATAGCTTGTTTTGGGATTCTCTGATCATTTCTTCTCATCAAGTGGCCAACATATGTCCATCTCCTTTTCCTGATCACCCGTGAGACTGGTTGTTGTTCAGTCATCTGTCTTATCTCTGCATTGTTCTTGAATTCATTCCACTTGATGCCGAGTATTTTCCTTAGGCATTTGTTTTCAAAAGAGTCTAATTTCTTTTCTATTTCTTTAGTTGTTTTCCAGCTTTCACATGCATAAATGAGGGTGGATATTACATTTGAATTGAATAGTCTTAACTTGGTTTTTGTGCTTATAACTTTTGAATTCCATATGTTCTCAAGATTCTTGAAAATTGATGCTGCTTTTTGATGTTTATAGCGACGATATAATTTTAACTTGTTTACTGATGCTAGATGTTTACAGGCGCGATAAGATTTTGCCAGCGTTTTTCGGGGATTATATTGTTGAGTCTGCAGACAGAGACTTCGGCCATAACACTACCACAGCTTCAACCTGCAGACAGTGACTTCGGCCATAACACTACCACAGCTTCAACCTGCAGATCACCACAGCAAATCAAAATCGAGGTTTACCACTTTAAAAAAAAATCAGGAACGTCTCTCAAGTTACGAAACATCAAAAGATCTATGCACTGAATTTTCACCAATATGTGGTAAATCTTGTAGATCTCCTACTTCCAAAATACTGAACCACAAAGCAACATTACTATGTTACTCAAATCACATTTTTTTCTAGTTCATTTTTACAGTTCATTTTGTAATAATTTGAGTCTGAACATGAGGGCTATTGAAATAGCTGGTAGAATTCTACTCAACATTGGGCATTTTAGTAATTTTCCTTGTGAATATTTTCTTCTTGACATTCTTTTTCAGCCTTAATTTGAGGGTAGGTCTCCCATTTGGGACCCTTGGTCTAATCACTCTGTCATAGAAAGATAAGAGATCACTAACCGACATTCAAAACTTCGATCATTAAAGTCATAGGAAGATAACATATCACTAAACCGACATACAAGACTTCGACCACTAAGTCATAGGAAGATAACATATCACTAAACCGACATACAAGACTTCGACCACTAAGTCACAGGAAGATAACATATCACTAAACCGACATACAAGACTTCGACCACTAAGTCATAGGAAGATAACATATCACTAAACCGACATACAAGACTTCAATCACTAAAGTCATAGGAAAATAACATCACTAAACCGACATACAAGACTTGGATCACTAAGTCATAGGAAGATAACAGATCAATAAACCGACATACAAGACTTCAATCACTAAAGTCATAGGAAGATAACAGATCGCTAAACCGATATACCAAACTTCCATCACTCACTGAGTTATAGGAAAATAACAGATCGCTAATTCGACATACCAAACTTCGATCACTAAGTTACGGAAAGATAACAGATCACAAAATTGACATACCGAACTTCATTATCAAGAAACTACTTTCTCGTTCATACGAAGGTTTTTTTTTTTTTGTTTTTTTTTTACTTTTCTCTTTATAAGCTGTGTTCTAATATTTCCTATCACTTGTTGTTGTTATATTTGTAGCATTAATATTTAATCTTCTCAATACGCCACAAAGACATATCTACGCCTGATTTCCTCATATACTTTACACAATTCACTTACGTGCGTCACGTGAGCTATATCACAGTTCACGTACGTCCGTATTTAGAATGGGATGTCCGTATATTAAACAGTCTGTCCCGTACAGTACCGCTAGGTAATTAGTTCAACGTTTTGATGTTAAAGTGGGACTGACAGAGTTTGATAAATTAACAGCAGGGAAAGCAGACATTTTAACCGGGTGTGTGACTAAAATGGCTAAAATTCCTGGTTCAAAAACTTAAACATTATCGCACTGTGCTGATAACAGAAACTCAACGTTTGGAGAGTGAGAAGGCAAGATTAGGCAACATCAGCGGTCAGGAAAAGTTGCAAGAGTATAGGCAGGCAACTTGTAGGTTTGAATGCTGCACCCATATTATTCCCATTTATGTATAAAGTGGGTCTTGGTCAGCTGTCTTTTGAGACAGAAATGTTTGCATCTGAATATATAGAGGCATTTTCATATTCTTACTGTAAGAACAGAAAATCCCAAAGAATTTTGTGAGTTTTCTGACAATTAACACGATAAGGGTTTGATGTAGTGTTGTTCAGTTGTTCATGGAACCCGTATTGTTATATGGATGCCAGGCATGGGCAGTAACTAAGAGCACTCAAAATCTACTGGGCGCTGCAGAGTTATGGTTCCTAAGAAGAATGATGAGAATACCATGGGCAGCCAAGAAAACAAACGAAGGCTGGGTAAAAGAAGAATGATGGCAAAACTCAGAACATGGCGCTCTAGATTTGTAGGACATGTTTTAAGAGGAGGCAAACTAGAATACCTGTTGACAATAGGAAAAATGGAGTGACAAAGGGACAGAGGAAGACAAAGAAACAAAATACTTGACGGTCTAAAATAGTGGCACGAAGCACGGTCCAACACACGCCTTATAGAAAGAGCACAGGACAGGTGGTTGTGGAGATCAATGATGACCAATAGCTGATTAGCATGGACTAGAGAGAGAAAGAGAGAGAGAAAGAGAAAGATAGAGAAATAGAGAGAGAGAACGAGAGAGAAAAAGAGAGGGGGGAGAAAAAGATAGAGAAAGAGAGAGAAAGAAAGAGAGAGAGAAAGAGAGAGAAAAAGAGAGAGAAAGAGAGAGAGAAAGAAACAGAGAGAGAAAGAAAAAGAGAGAGAGAAAGAGAGAGAGAAAGAGAGAAAGAGAGAGAGAAGAGAAAGAGAGAGAGAAAGAGAAAGAGAGAAAGAGAAAGAGACAGAAAGAGAGAGAGAGAGAAAGAGAAAGAAAGAGAGAGAGAAATAGAGAGAAAGAGAGAAAGAGAAAGAGAGAGTGAATGAATGAATGAATGAATAATCTTTATTTTTCAAGGGTAAAGAATTGGGCACGCAGGCCCGTCTTACATTCTGCCCTCTGTGAAAGAGAAAGAGAGGGTGAAAGAGAAATCGAAAGAGAGATAGAAAGAGAAAGAGAGAGTGAAAGAGAAAGAGAAAGAGAGATAGAAAGAGAAGAGAGAGAAAGAGATAGAAAGAGAGAGAGAACGAGAGAGAGAAAGAGAGAGAGAGAAAGGGAGTAGAAGACAGGTTTATTTTATTTTATATGCCTCCAAAATGTCCAAATTTAGTGGTTATATTTTAAAAAGTCTGAAAATATGTCCTGGTTCATTTATTACCATCAAAACCCTGGCCTTTATCCGTATGGCTCCTTTTGTTTATGCACACAGATTTGAACAACCCGCTACTCCACAGCTGTAATGCTAATTTATTAGCATATGGCCTTCATCAGTTATAGTGACACTATCTACCGTATATATATACTTGTATATATCAGTTTGATTAGAAGACGTTAGAAAACTATTGTTATTAGGTATCTTGTTAACTTAGAAAAAAAGAAATAGTCTTGCGCGTTATCTTGAAGCCATGTGTTATCAGCACATACAAAATACGTTGCAAACAGACACCATATTTATAGATCGAGTCAGTTAGCAAAAAGTCCGGTGCTGAATCTCCTTCTTGTCACTAACGAACCTTGTCCTTTCCTAAGAGTCAAACTCGAGACACAAACATGGAGAGTGCGGACGAAAAGGAAGGTAATGCCATGCTCATAATGTTGTAGCTGTTGTTGTTGTTGTTGTTGTTGTTGTTGTTGTTGTTGATAATAACAGAGAATATGGCGTAGCTGTGACTTCTGAGGTTATGCTTGCTGTTTTTGTTGCCGTTGTACGTCTCATTAAAGTTGTCTGGTGAAACATGTAACTCTTTCTTTCTCTGATCTCTTTCTTGTCCGCAATATTTCACAGACTCTCATATTTTATCACTGTGCCATTACATTTTTTTCATCTTATAAGTTTTATTTCTTTCTTTCTTTACGTCTTCTGTACTTCTTGCACTTTTATGTTATAGTTATCATTAAGCCCATGAGGGGACGGTCTGGCTAGTGCATTGTTTGGGGCCGGAGGGGTTCTCCTGTTTTAAGAAAAGACTTTCTCGAAGTCTTCTACTGTTTTAAGAAAAGACTTCGAGGGCTTGAACTGTTTTAAGAAAAGACTTCGAGGGCTTGAACTGTTTTAAGAAAAGACTTCGAGGGCTTGAACTGTTTTAAGAAAAGACTTCGAGGGCTTCTACTGTTTTAAGAAAAGACTTCGAGGGCTTCTACTCTTTTAAGAAAAGACTTCGAGGGCTTCTACTGTTTTAAGAAAAGACTTCGAGGGCTTCTCTTGTTTTAAGAAAAGACTTCGAGGGCTTCTACTCTTTTAAGAAAAGACTTCGAGGGCTTCTACTGTTTTAAGAAAAGACTTCGAGGGCTTCTCTTGTTTTAAGAAAAGGGCTTCGAGGGCTTCTACTGTTTTAAGAAAAGACTTCGAAGGCTTCTACTGTTTTAAGAAAAGAATTCGAGGGCTTCCCCTGTTTTAAGAAAAGGGCTTCGAGGGCTTCCCTTGTTTTAAGAAAAGGGCTTCGAGGGCTTCTACTCTTTTAAGAAAAGACTTCGAGGGCTTCTACTGTTTTAAGAAACGACTTCGAGGGCTTCCCCTTTTTTAAGAAAAGGGCTTCGAGGGCTTCTACTGTTTTAAGAAAAGACTTCGAGGGCTTCCCCTGTTTTAAGAAAAGGTCTTCGAGGGCTTCCCCTGTTTTAAGAAAAGGGCTTCGAGGGCTTCTACTGTTTTAAGAAAAGACTTCGAGGGCTTCTACTGTTTTAAGAAACGACTTCAAGGGCTTCCCCTTTTTTAAGAAAAGGGCTTCGAGGGCTTCTACTGTTTTAAGAAAAGACTTCGAGGGCTTCTACTGTTTTAAGAAAAGACTTCGAGGGCTTCTACTGTTTTAAGAAAAGACTTAGAGGGCTTCTACTATTTTAAGAAACGACTTCACGGGCTTCTACTGTTTTAAGAAAAGAGCTTCGAGGGCTTATTCTGTTTTAAGAAAAGGGCTTCCTCTGATTTAAAAGGGCCTTCGAGGGCTTACGGGGCCCATAATGGATGAAAACAGAATTGCGGATCTATAAGATAGGCCCGTGAGGGGGGGGGGGGAAGGACGGAGTTGGTGGAATAGTTTTTTGGGTTATAAAATTTCTCTCGGAGGCCCTGGTTATCACTATATGGTGGTCATTTTTCTTCTTCTTCTTCTTCTTCTTCTTCTTCTTCCTCCTCTTCCTTCTTTTTTCTCCTCCTCCTTCCTCCTCCTTCTTCCTCCCCCTTCTTCCTTCTCCTTCTTCTTATTCTTCATCTTCTTCTTTCTTCTTTCTCCACTTCCTCTTCCTCCTTTCTCATCCTCCTACTCCTTCTTTCATTCATTCATTCCTTTGCATGTCCCTTGCGGAACTTTGCCTCCCAAACAGCACTCCTGTAGGCCTCTCGGTTGTGAGCAAGATGGCCTGCTGCTGCTGCATCCATTTCCAGATCATCAACGATGTCTTGCAGCCATCTTCGTTTCGGTCTTCCTCTTTTTCTTTTTCCCATTATGTATCCTTCCAATACGGTCTTCTCTAAATTATCATGACGTTTAATGTGGCCAAAATATTTAAGTTTTCTCTCTTTAATCCTCTTTACTAGCCAGCCTTCTTCAATATTAAGCTCTTGTAGTATAGATATATTTGTTCTTTTTTGTGTCCACGATATTTAGAGAACTCTTCTATAGCATTTACATTCAAAGGCATTTATGTGTTTCTCAGCTGTTTTGTTAAGTGTCCAGGTCTCACAGGCATATGTTGCGATGGGAAAGATGCATGCCCTTAAAAATCTTATTTTTGTGGTTCTGTCTGCTCATCTCCACATATTCTTTATATGTTTTACTTTCTGAAGAGCAATAGATGTCCTCCTTTTAATTTCCCTCATTGTATCTCCATTATTAGTTAGTAGTGATCCAAGATATTCAAAACTCTCCACTTCTTCCAGTTTTTCCTCATTGATAAATATTTCAGTTGCCTTGTTTGTTTTGTCAGTTGTCATCACTTTAGTTTTCTTTGCATTAAGATAGAGGTTCTGCTCTTCGCTGTTCTTGCGGACTGACATAATTAGTTTTTCCATTCCTTCTACTTCTTAAAAAACATAGTATTTCTTTATTTATACTGTTCCTTTATAATTTTATTTTTCATATTCTGTTTTATTGTTTTTTTTTTTACTTTCACAACAAAATCTGATACAAACACATAGAGAGCATATACTGATATAGAATACCTGCATATAGAAGAGAGAATAAAAAAATTAATATCGCATGAACAAAACCAAAAGAAAAAAACTGAACATTTTATTCAGAAGAAACAGAGAGACTAAGAGTAGGAAGTTGTAATTTAGTTCAAAAAGGTCAAGGGGAACTCACCAATAAACTGAGAAATAGACGATAATGATGATAAAGATAATGATGATAATGATAATGATGATAATGATGATTCGGAAGGTCAGAAATACAAAACAGTTAAGATGCATATTAAAACAGTAAGAGAAGAGAATGAAACACAAAAGAAAATAATATACAATGAACGATAAAATACATTTAAGAAAGAAACAAACAAAAAAACAAACAAATAAAAGAAAAGAAAAGAAGAGCAGAGATTTATAAACCATCAAATCAAAATCACGGAGACAATGATGTCTGTTCTGGAGTTTGGCTTTAAAGTAACTGCTGAAGATAATGAAAAAAATATCAAAAGTTAATCACATACTAACTCGATAAAAATTCAGTATAATAACATGTATGTTTGTGGTTAGCTTCATCTAGGTAAGATCTTTATCTAGGTAAGATATATTAGCTTTATCTAGGTAAGATCTTTATCTAGGTAAGATATATTAGCTTTATCTAGGTAAGATCTTAATCTAGGTAAGATATATTAGCTTTATCTAGGTAAGATATATTAGCTTTATCTAGATAAGATATATTAGCTTTATCTAGGTAAGATATATTAGCGTTATCTAGGTAAGATATATTAGCTTTATCTAGGTAAGATATATTAGCTTTATCTAGGTAAGATATATTAGCTTTATCTAGGTAAGATATATTAGCTTTATCTAGGTAAGATATATTAGCCTCATCTAGGTAAGATATATTAGACTCATCTAGGTAAGATATATTAGCTTTATCTAGGTAAGATATATTAGCTTTATCTAGGTAAGATATATTAGCTTTATCTAGGTAAGATATATTAGCTTTATATAGGTAAGATATATTAGCTTTATCTAGGTAAGATATATTAGCTTTATCTAGGTAAGATATATTGCTTTATCTAGGTAAGATATATTAGCCTCATCTAGGTAAGATATATTAGACTCATCTAGGTAAGATATATTAGCGTTATCTAGGTAAGATATATTAGACTCATCTAGGTAAGATATATTAGCTTTATCTAGGTAAGATATATTAGCGTTATCTAGGTAAGATATATTAGACTCATCTAGGTAAGATATATTAGCTTTATCTAGGTAATATATATTAGACTCATCTAGGTAAGATATATTAGCTTTATCTAGGTAAGATATATTAGTTTTATCTAGGTAAGATATATTAGCTTTATCTAGGTAAGATATATTAGCTTTATCTAGGTAAGATATATTAGACTCATCTAGGTAATATATATTAGCTTTATCTAGGTAAGATATATTAGACTCATCTAGGTAAGATATATTAGCTTCATCTAGGTAAGATATATTAGCGTTATCTAGGTAAGATATATTAGCTTTATCTAGGTAAGATATATTAGCTTTATCTAGGTAAGATATATTAGCGTTATCTATGTAAGATATATTAGCCTCATCTAGGTAAGATATATTAGCTTTATCTAGGTAAGATATATTAGCGTTATCTAGGTAAGATATATTAGCTTTATCTAGGTAAGATATATTAGCTTTATCTAGGTATGATATATTAGCGTTATCTATGTAAGATATATTAGCCTCATCTAGGTAAGATATATTAGCGTTATCCGGGTAAGATATATTAGCGTTATCTAGGTAAGATATATTAGCGTTATCTAGGTAAGATATATTAGCTTCATTTGGGTAAGATATATATCCCTAACAGTTATAAATACAATCGGTGATTGAAAAGTAACTCACAGTGTCACGTGACACAAGAACAAAACCCGGTACAGAGCGGCCATGGCGCCATCTTGTAGCGACATGTCCTCACTAGAAACATGCCAAGACCTGTTGAGATCATTTCACTCGTTGTTGATGAGTAGCTGTTGCCATAGATTCAAGTATGTCTACTATGTCAGTGCATCTAAAACAACGCGCGGTGACTGAGTTTTTTTTAACAGCCGAAAAAGTCGATTCTAGTGACATTCATCGTCGTCTACAAGCTGTTTATGATAAGGAAACTGTTGATAGGAATACTGTGAACAGATGGCTGTTTATGATAAGGAAATTGTTGATAGGAATACTGTGAAAAGATGGCTGTTTATGGTGATGAAACTGTTGGTAGGAATACTGTGAACAGATGGCTGTTTATGGTGATGAAACTGTTGGTAAGAATACTGTGAAAAGATGGCTGTTTATGGTGATGAAACTGTTGGTAGGAATACTGTGAAAAGATGGCTGTTTATGGTGATGAAACTGTTGATAGAAATATTGTAAACAGATGGTTGTTTATGGTGATGAAACTGTTGATAGAAATACAGTGAATAGATGGCTGTTTATTGTGATGAAATCGTTGAATAAAATACTGTGAATAGATGGGTAACAAAGTTGAGTGCATCAGGATCTGGTAAAGCGAATGCATAGGATGAACCTGGAAGTGGCTGACCAGTTTCTGGTAGTTATGAGAAGTATAGATTGGAGGTAGACGACCTGATTCAAAGCGAGTGTCACATCAGGCAACAGCTCATCACAACTAAGCTAGACAGCCTTCCTTCAATATCATTCATAAAGCTTTCAACATTATTCATAAAGTTTTCAACATTATTCATAAAGTTTTCAACATTATTCATAAAGCTTTCAACATTATTCATAAAGTTTTCAACATCGTTCATAAAGCTTTCAACATTATTCATAAAGTTTTCAACATCTATCATAAAGTTTTCAACATCTATCATAAAGCTTTCAACATCTATCATAAAGTTTTCAACATTATTCATAAAGTTTCCAACATCGTTCATAAAGCTTTCAACATTATTCATAAAGCTTTCAACATTATTCATAAAGTTTTCAACATCGTTCATAAAGCTTTCAACATCTATCATAAAGCTTTCAACATCGTTCATAGAGCTTTCAACATCTATCATAAAGCTTTCAACATCGTTCGTAAAGCTTTCAACATCGTTCATAGAGCTTTCAACATCTATCATAAAGCTTTCAACATCTATCATAAAGCTTTCAACATTATTCATAAAGCTTTCAACATCTATCATAAAGCTTTCAACATCGTTCGTAAAGCTTTCAACATCGTTCATAGAGCTTTCAACATCTATCATAAAGCTTTCAACATCTATCATAAAGCTTTCAACATTATTCATAAAGCTTTCAACATTATTCATAAAGCTTTCAACATCTATCATAAAGCTTTCAATATCATTCATAAAGCTTTCAACATTATTCATAAAGCTTTCGACATTATTCATAAAGTTTTCAACATCATTCATAAAGTTTTCAACATCTATCATAAAGCTTTCAACATCGTTCATAGAGCTTTCAACATCTATCATAAAGCTTTCAACATTGTTCGTAAAGCTTTCAACATCTATCATAAAGCTTTCAACATCTATCATAAAGCTTTCATCATCGTTCATAAAGCTTTCAACATCTATCATAAAGCTTTCAACATCGTTCATAAAGCTTTCAACGGCTTTCAAAACTGTTTTCAGCAGCTGCCATAAACAGTTTTCAACAAGTTAGAGTAAAATCTGGTCTCTGTGGTAGCCGCGCAACCTCCCAGAAGAGAGAGAACACACGACAACGAAAAGAAAGTT
Organism: Achatina immaculata; assembly: GCA_009760885.1. NCBI lineage: Eukaryota > Metazoa > Mollusca > Gastropoda > Stylommatophora > Achatinidae > Lissachatina > Lissachatina immaculata. The sequence goes on along the minus strand of CM019713.1, from coordinate 62,409,635 downwards.
GCGAGCAACGCCTGAAAGGTGATGGTAAAGAAGTGGACTTCCTGTTCAATATTCTTAAGGGAGACGAAAATTGAGTGCATCATTACGACCCACAAGATAAGAAGGCAGAGCATGGAATACTGGCATTTCGATTCACCGCAATCCAAGAAGTTCAGAACGCCACCTTCTGCAAAAAATATAATAATAATAATAATAAAACTTCTCTTGGCAGTGTTCTGGGATGCCAAACACGTCCACTGGACAGAGTACATTAAAGCTGGGACGACCGTGACTTCTGTGCAGTACATAGAGACTTTAACACATTTGCGAAGAAGTGCGTATTGTGTTCCAAAACCCACAGAGCCTTTAATCTTGCAGCACGATAATGGATGGCCTCACGCATCTCGCGATACCGCAGAGGCTCTCGTATAGTTGAAATTCTAACCCATTCCTCACCTTCCATACTCGCTGGATTTAAAGCACTGCGATTTTCACTTTTTCCTATAATTTAAAAAGGGACCTTAAGGACATTCGTTTCATCACGGATGATGAAGTGAAGGACGCAGTGAGGCCGTGGATCAAGGAAAGACCTCCGGAGTGAAACAGCTGGTTCACCGTTGGGAGAAATGTGTAGCTGTAAATGGTGAAGTCGTGGAAAAGTAAATACGCTGTTGTAGCAAATACAATGTAATTTCATACCCTTTTTTTTTTGTTTCATTAACATAGCTCCTCTCGTTTCTGAGTTACATGAAACTGTGCATTACTTTTCAGCCGGCCCATCGCGATAAGCTGAGTTATGCATATCACAACCTGTTGAGTTATCATGTTCTGTTTAAAAATAATAGTCAGCTACATGTATCTATTTATCTGGGGGCACGTAGTAGATACTGCAGCAATCAACCTATATAATAAAAACGTATCTAGTGTAGTTAAAAAAAAACCCTGCCTGTGGTTGACGTCTCCCCCAAATAAACGTGGAAATCCCAAGTTGGTATCAAGAAATCACAATCTGGGAGTTGGCACGTTTATTGTGATAAAGAAACTATAGGTGGGGCAAACAGTCAGGTCACTGGAAATTTAGCAATCACAGTAAAACGTCTCTATCATACAATGATTAATAAACTACAGAAAACAGTCACGTGACTATTTATGGCGGGCGGATTACGTTCCGGCCATTACTACTTACGCCAAAGTCTCACCAGTAAAAATCAGAAAATATTCTATAATTCTGAAACCTATTTTATAAACAAACATAAGTTATTAAATACTAATTATAACCAACATTATAATACAGTGCTGCACTTGATACAAATGGGAGGGGGGAGGAAATGTAAGCATAACTCATATATTAGTCAGTCAGTCAACCAGTCAGTCAATCATTTGCCTCTCCTTTGCAGAACTTTGAGTCCCTAACAACACTCTTGTAGCCTCTCGATTGTAAGCATGATGCCCTGCTGCTGATGCATCCATTTGCAGATTATCAACGATGTCTTGCAGCCATCTTCAACTTGGTCTTCCTCTCTTTCTTTGTCCCATTATGTACCCTTCCAAGACTGTCTTCTCTAAATTAATTAAGTTTGCTCTGTTTAATATTCTTTAGCAGCCAACCTTCATCAATATTAAGTTTTTGTAATATTGATATATTTGTGTTTTTTTTGTGTGTGTCCATGATATTTTAAGAAGTCTTCTGTAGCAATTACATTCAAAGCCATTTATGTGTTTCTCAACTGTTTTGTTAAGTGTCCAGATCTCATAGGCATATGTTGTGATAGTAAAGATGCATGCCCTTAAAAATCTTATTTTTATAGTTCTTTGTGTTCCTCTCCACGGCTTCTTTGGTTGTTTTACCTTTTCAGAGTGATAGATGCCCTCCTTTTAATTTCCCTCATTGTATCTCCATTATTAGTTAGTAATGATCCAAGATATTCAAAACTCTCCACTTCGTTCAATTTTTCCACATTGATACATATATCATCTGCCTTGTTTGTTTTGTCATCAATTTAGTTTTCTTCGTATTAAGATAAAGGTTTTGCTCTTTGCTATTATTACAGACTGACATAATTAGTTTTTCCATTCCTTTTTGTGTTGCGGACAGTAATACTGTTTCATCAGCATATCTAATCTCTGGTATTTCATTACCTCCAATTTTTATGACAACGTTATATTCTTTGCATACATCACCTCTAACATTCCTCATTATATTCACAGTATACAAGTTAAATAAGTAAGGCGACAATATGCACCTCTGACGGACTCCTTGTATTATGTCAAACCAAGTTGTTGTTTCACCATTTATTCTTACTGCTGCTTGTTGGTCTAGATACAGCAGTGATATTAATTGTATCAAATGTGTTGGAAATCCCACTTTTTCCATTACTTCCCAAAGTTTCTGGTTTTGTACAAAATCAAATGCCTTTGAATAGTCTATAAAGGATAAATATAGATTCACATTAAACTCTTTGCATTTCTCTATTATTAATCTTATATTTAATATATGATCTCTTGATCCTCTTCCTTGCCTGAAACCAGCTTGGACCATATTGACTTCTTCTATTTTCTTATGAAGTCTACCAATTATGATTTTTAACAGAATTTTACTGGCATGACTAATCAGGGCAACATTTCTGTAGTTTGTGTATAATGTTAGGTTACCCTTTTTTAACAGTGGTATGAATACATGTTCTTTTCCATTCTTTTGGCCAAATACCTGAATGCCATATCTTTTTACATAGTGCATGATAAATTGTTGCACGTTCCTTTCCTCCTGCTTTAATAAGTTAAGCTATTATCTCATCACATCCTGGTGATTTACTATTATTCAGATTCTTTATTGCCCATAAAACTTCTTCTATTGTCGGTTCGGGTTCTTTCTCCTTCAATAATAATTCACACTGTTGATTTCTACTTTCACATTCGGTTGTTTCATGCATTCCTCTGCAATATTCCTTCCATCTTTCTAGAATTTCCTGTCTCTGTTAAGGTATTCCCCATCTCATCACAAATTACATTTAGCTTAGGTGTGACATTTCTCGTCAATGTCTTCATTTCTTTAAACATTTCACCATCTCTTCCACACTTCTGATATCCTTCTATTCTTTCACAACAATCTTGTATGTACTGATTTTTGTCTTTTCTATTGTTTCTTCTTACTTCTTTTGTGATAAATTTATATTCCTCTTTGTTGTTGTTTGTCACTTTCCAATGTGTCTTTATTTCTCTACGTTATTTTATCAGTTCTAGTGTGCTTGCTGTAGTCCATCTATTCTTTTGCATTTTTTTTTACTGGAACGACATCTTTAGCTGTTGTTATTAAGATATCTCTGGCCTGCTTAGGCATTTCGTCTGGTGTCACCTACTCGGTCTATCGTCGTTTGCAGTGTGTTATAGAAGTCTTCTACTTCCTCTTCGTCTGCTGCCGATGTATGTGCATATATCTGGATATATTCAAGGAGTGTCTTTAAGTCTGATAGTCAGGATTCTATCACTTAATGGATTGTTACCTAGTAATACTTTTGATGTTAATTTGTTCAAGTAAAAAGCCACTCCAATCTTTCTTCCTAATTCTCCACCGGAGTATATAAAGCTATCATCATTTTTTCTCTTGAACTGTCCGGATCCTTTCCATCGATGTTCGCAGATCCCAAATCTCGCAGCGTGTCTCGCCATGAGTCTCTATCTCGGCGAGCTTACGAGGGGTGATTGATAAGTTCTCGGCATAAGGTACAGACACTTGAAATACACAGTTGACATTAGGTGCATTTGTAGATCAGGTTAATGTAAGATTAAACACCAAATTTCAAGAAGTTAACTGTAATCAAATTTTTTACATGCTGCTGAAGTGGTAAGGGGTGGCAGAAATTGAGAAAATGGATAACATTTCTCATCGCTACCTCTGTATCAATGGTTTATCATCGAAGGAGATCCATGAGGATATGGTAGAGACTCTAGGGGAGAGTGCCCCTTCTTACAGCACAGTGAAGAAATGGGCAGCTCAATTCAAACATGGAAGGGAGAGTCTGGAAGATGATCCCCGTCCAGGAAGACCAAGAACGGTAACCACCGATGAAACTACTGGCAGAATTCATGACATGATAATGGAGGATTGATGACTAACTGAGTAGTACATTGTTACTGAGTTGGGATCTCCCAGGAACGTATTCATGCCATTATTCACAATGATCTTCAAATGACAAAGGTCTCTGCTCGATGGGTCCTGAAACTTCTTGGAACTGATCACAAACGACAGCGTCTCAACATGTCAAGAGACAATCTTGGCCATTTTTCTGCAGATCCTGAAAAGCATTTTCAGCAATTTGTGACTATGGATGAGACTTGGGCTCATAATTTTCAACCAGAAACCAAAGAACAGTCAAAGCAGTGGAAACATCATGGATCCCCAGCTCCAAAGAAACCAAGCAAGGGTGATTCTGCCTACAGGCAAAGTGATGGCTTCCATCTTTTGGAATTCAGAAGATGTGCTATTGGTAGACTATCTTCAAAAGGGCAGAACAGTCACCAGGGCCTATTACGCTAATCTTGTGAAGCAACTGTGGGTCACACTGAAGGAAAAGCGTCGAGGGAAATTGATGAGAGGAGTCATCTTTCTGCAAAACAATGCTCCAGTTCACAAGTCGGCGGTGGTAATGGCTGCCATTCATGAATGTGGCTTCCAGCTTCTTGAACATCCTCCTTATTCCCCAGATTTGGGCCCTTCGGACTATTACCTGTTTACTAAACTCAAAAAGGAGCTCAGTGGTCGCAAATATGCTTCAGATGATGACATCATTCATGCTGTAGACACCTTTCTATTGGCACAAGATGCTGACTTTTACAAAGAAGGGATCTGTCTGCTCCAGAATCGTGGACTAAGTGCATAAACTTGCAAGGGGACTATGTTGAGAAATAACCCCCAAAAAGTTGTCCACAAATAATCCGTTGTATCTTATACCGAGAACTTATCAATCACCCCTCGTATCACGGGATTTGATGCCAGTTATCTTAGCCTATCTTGGTCAGTATTCTCCTGAGGGTCTCTCGAGGTCGACCTCATTTCTTGTTCCAGATGTTTCCCATCTTTGTGATTCTCTGATTGTTTCTTCTCATCACCTGACCCTCATATACCCAACTTCTTTTCTTGATCACTGCCGATACTTTTTGCTGCATACTCATTTCCCTTATCTCTGCTTTAGTCTTGAATTTGTTCCATTGAATGCTATACTGTATCCTATACTGTATACTACAGTGTATTCCATAGTGTATGCTATACTGTATACTATAGTGTGTGCTATACGGTATGCTATAAAGTATACTATAGTGTATTCTATAGTGTATTTTATAGTGTACACTATTGTGTATGCTATAGTGTATATTTTATTTAAGAAATAATAAAGTGAATATTCAGTAAAACAGGTTTGTTCCGCTTTCTATTTTCCAGTGTGTTATCAGCGCAGAACTTTTAACTTGTCAAGTGACATTTTCGTTAAAATCTTCTTCATCATGGCTTCTAATCGCGCTAAAAACAGAATGTGTACATGTATATAGTGTAGTTTGCTTATGTACATGTATATTGTGTAGTAAGTGTATGTACATGTATATAGTGTAGTATGTGTATGTCTGTTCATCTAGTGTCCATGTGCATAGTATAGTAGTGTATGTACATGTATATAGTGTAGTATGTGTATGTCTGTTCATCTAGTGTCCATGTGCATAGTATAGTAGTGTATGTACATGTATATAGTGTAGTAGTGTATATACATATATATACGGTAGTCTGTGTATGTACATGTGTATAGTGTAGTATGTGTATGTATATGTATATAGTGTAGTAGTGTATATACATATATATAGGGTAGTCTGTGTATGTACATGTGTATAGTGTAGTATGTGTATGTATATGTATATAGTGTAGTAGTGTATATACATATATATAGTGTAGTATGTGTATGTACATGTATATAGTGTAGTATGTGTATGTACATGTATATAGTGTAGTATGTGTATGTACATTTATATAGTGTAGTATGTGTATGTACATTTATATAGTGTAGTATGTGTATGTATATGTATATAGTGTAGTAGTGTATATACATATATATAGTGTAGTATGTGTATGTACATGTATATAGTGTAGTATGTGTATGTACATGTATATAGTGTAGTATGTGTATGTACATGTATATAGTGTAATATGTGTATGTACATAGTTTAGTATGTGTATGCACATCTAAAAAACTAAGCATGAATACAAAAATCAGGATGTTTAAGAGTAATGTTCCAAGTATACTACTCTATGGATGTGAATGCTGGAAAAACACCAAATCAATAGAAAACAAGTTGAATTCTTTCCAGACTAAATGTTTACGAAGAATTAGAAAAATATTTTGGCCAAACACCATAAAAAATAAAATCTTGTTGGCAGAAATACAGATGAAGCCACTGACAACAATTATTGAGGAAAGACGCTGGCAATGGTTGGGACATGTGCTCCGAATGACTGACAACTCACTACCAAAAATAGCACTAAGATGAACACCACAGGGGAACAGAAGTAAGGGTAGAACAAAAGAGACATGGAGATGAACAACAGAAAGGATGTTGAGCAATAGAGGGTTCACCTGGGCAAGAGCAGAAAAAAGGCAAAGTACAGGCATTTGTGGAAAACCCTTGCATAAGCCCCATGTGCCCTGGGCACTTAAGGTTCAGAGAGAGAGAGAGAGAGAGAGAGAGAGAGAGACAGAGACAGAGACAGAGAGAGATGTGTATGCACATTTATAGTATATACATGTGCATGTATATAGTATAGTATGTGTATGTGTATGTACATGTATATAGTGTAGTAGTGTATGTACATGTATATAGTGTACTATGTGTAGGTACATGTAAATAGTGTAGTATGTGCATGAACATGTATATAGTGTAGTAGTGTATGTACATGTACATAGCGTAGTATGTGTATATACATGAATATTATGTAGTATGTGTATGTACATGTATATAGTATAGTAATATATGTAAATGTATATAGTGTAGTAGTGTATATACATGTATATAGTGTAGTATGTAGGTACATGTATATAGTGTAGTATGTAGGTACATGTATATAGTGTAGTATGTAGGTACATGTATATAGTGTAGTATGTAGGTACATGTATATAGTGTAGTATGTAGGTACATGTATATAGTGTAGTATGTAGGTACATGTATATAGTGTAGTAGTATAATAATACACTATGTCTTTTGTTGTCCATACACGTACTACACAATATACATTTATATAGTATTGTCTATGTATGTATATTTTCCTGTGTCATGTGAAGCTATGATTCTATATTTAATGTGTCATGTTTCATATTTTGTGAATATTTCTACACAGTTCATTCATTCATTCATTCATTCATTCATTCATTCATTCATTTGCATGTCCCTTTCGGAACTTTGCCTCCCAAACAGCTCTCCTGTAGGCCTCTTGGTTCTGAGCAAGATGGCCTGCTGCTGATGCATCCATTTGCAGATCATTAACGATGTCTTGCAGCCATCTTCGCTTTGGTCTTCCTCTCTTTCTTTGTCCCATTATGTACCCTTCCAAGACAGTTTTCTCTAGATTATCATGACGTTTAATGTCTCCAAAATATTTAAGTTTTCTCTCTTTAATCCTCTTTACTAGCCAGCCTTCTTCAATATTAAGTTCTTGTAGTACGGATATATCTGTTCTTTTTTGTGCCCATGATATTTGAAGAACTCTTTTGTAGCATTTACATTCAAAGGTATTTATATGTTTCTCAGCTGTTTTGTTAAGTCTCCAGGTCTCACAGGCATTTGTTGCGATCGGAAAGATGCATGCCATTAAAAATCTTATTTTTGTAGTTCGGTCTGCTCCTCTCCACAGATTCTTTAGTTGTTTTACTTTCTGAAGAGCGAGAGATGTCCTCCTTTTAATTTCCTTCATTGTATCTCCATTATTAGTTAGTAGTGATCCAAGATATTCAAAACTCTCCACTTCTTCCAATTTTCCTCATTGACACATATTTCGGCTACCTTGTTTGTTTTTTTTTTCAGTGTCATCAATTTAGCTTTCTTCGCATTAAGATAGAAGTTTTGCTCTTCACTGTTCTTACGGACTGACATAATTAGTTTTTCAATTCCTTTCTGTGTTGTAGACAGTTACTGTGAAAATGTGCGTTCTGTTGGTAGTTTAATGTGAGCGAATAGTGATGGTAAAGTGATTTAACGTGATAGTAATCATGTCTGCTCATCTTATAATATGTTATAGTAGAGAGCTGTACTTAGTGTCTGATCTTCTCCCTCTAATGACCGACTCACGGCCAGATGACCTGTCCCAAATACTACCATAAACTGGCACATGACTGTGGTCATCTCGTGTCCACTTTCATTTAGTTCCAAGTCTTACCCCGGATACTTGAAACAGTTGCCTTTCCACTGCTTATAGCATGATATAAATACGCTTATGCGGTATATAAGCATAAGAAAAGCAGTCTTACTAGCAGAAACCTGTGAGATGCTTCACGTAATACCAAAAAACAGCATTTTTACTTGGCCCCAGCTTAACACAAACTATCATCTATAAACAACAAAGAGGAGAAACTTGGCTGACTAACAGGCAAGTGAAGGGTAGAAATCACGAAAGTGATAAGTGATACCAAGGAGAGATTATCAGAGTAGTGATAAGTGATATCAAGTAGAGATTATCAGAGTAGTGATAAGTGATATCAAGTAGAGATTATCAGAGTAGTGATAAGTGATATCAAGTATAGATTATCAGATTAGTGATAAGTGATATCAAGTAGAGATGATCCGAGACATAATAAATGATATAAGCAGAGATGATCAGAGACGTGATAAGTGATATCAGGTAGAGATGATCCGAGACATGATAAATGATATCAAGCAGAGATGGTCAGAGATGTCATAAGTGATATCAAGTAGAGATGGTCAGAAATGTGATAAGTGATATCAAGTAGAGATGATCAGAGACATGATAAGTGATATCAAGTAGAGATGGTCAGAGATGTGATAAGTGATATCAAGTAAAGATGGTCAGAGATGTGATAAGTTATTTCAAGTAGATTTGGTCAGAGATGTGATAAGTGATATCAAATAGAGATGGTCAGAGACGTGATAAGTGATATAAAATAGAGATGGTCAGAGACTTATGGTGGAGTTTAACAAAAACATGGAAAGATGTACTCTAATAGAAACACTTTTACCGCTGTCCTCAACTCATTTGATACCAAGGCGGTCGTCAACTCATTTGATACCAAGGCGGTCCTCAACTCATCTGTTACCAAGGCGGTCCTCAACTCATCTGTTACCAAGGTGGTTCTCAACTCATTTGATACCAAAACTGTCCTCAACTCATTTAATACCAAGGCGGTCCTCACCTCGTTTAATACCAATGTTTTTGTTTATATACGAGTGCGAGTCAAAAAGTAAGCGCATTTTTTGCTCTGAAATTAGAAATCGAGTATCAGACAGTTGTATGTACATATATTATGTCACCCCTGTTTAGATACGTCTGCGAGAAAGTACTTCGGCCATTTTGGAAATATGTTAGCAAACCAGATCCAAGATGACAGCTCCATTAGAAGCATGCACGAGAGAGGAACAGCGCCCAGTTATTTGTTTCCTGAGTATGGAAACCTGCAGATATTCATGGCAGAATTAAAAGGCTGTATGAGGACACGTGTGTGTGGTTATGGCAGGTATATGAGAGTCAGAGGAAGTTTAAATGTGAGGGAACTGAAGCATAAGACTGGGTGATATATAAGAGTCAGAGGAAGTTTAAATGTGAGGGAACTGAAGCATAAGACTGAGTGATATATAAGAGTCAGAGGAAGTTTAAATGTGAGGGAACTGAAGCATAAGACTGAGTGATATATAAGAGTCAGAGGAAGTTTAAATGTGAGGGAACTGAAGCATAAGACTGGGTGATATATAAGAGTCAGAGGAAGTTTAAATGTGAAGGAACTGAAGCATAAGACTGGGTGATACAGCTCACTGTAGCCAGCCTCGAATCCTCCTGGAAAGAACGTGATAGGGTATATATGGGAAAATGATAAAGAGTTGTCAATCATATTTGTACGTTTTATGCTAAAAAAAAATTACGGTTGCTTTTACGAAATCTAACACTACATCTAACACTACATCTAACACTATATCTAACACTACATCTAAGACTATATCTAACACTACATCTAACACTAGATCTAACACTATATCTAACACTAGATCTAACACTATATCTAACACTACATCTAACACTACATCTAACACTACATCTAACACTACATCTAACACTACATCTAACACTACATCTAACACTATATCTAACACTACATCTAACACTACATCTAACACTACATCTAACACTACATCTAACACTATATCTAACACTACATCTAACACTATATCTAACACTACATCTAACACTAGATCTAACACTACATCTAACACTAGATCTAACACTACATCTAACACTACATCTAACACTACATCTAAGACTATATCTAACACTACATCTAAGACTATATCTAGCACTACATCTAACACTATATCTAACACTACATCTAACACTATATCTAACACTACATCTAAGACTATACCTAACACTACATCTAACACTATATCTAGCACTACATCTAACACTATATCTAACACTACATCTAAGACTATATCTAACACTACATCTAACACTACATCTAACACTACATCTAACACTGCATCTAACACTACATCTACCAAGACATCTACCACGGCAACTACCACGATAATCATACGTAACCTGTTATTTTGACGTGAACTGAATTATCGTCATTGTTAGAAACTTCCATCAACAAAATCTAGATTTCTACGATTCTGGCAGATGTGTTCTCTCCCTGTCTCTCATTGTTTCTAATTGTCTCTCATTGCCTGTCCTTTCTTTCCTTGTCTGTCATTGCCTGTCCTTTCTTTCCTTGTCTCTGCTTGTCTCTCCTTGTCTCTCATTGTCTCTTTTTGTCTCTCTTTGTCTATCCTTATCTCTCCTTTTCTCTCCTTGTATTCCTTTGTCTCTCCTTGTCTCTTATTGTCTCTCCTTGTCTCTTTGTTGTCTCTCCTTGCACTGATTGTCTCTCAATGTCTCTCCTTGTCTCTTATTGTCTCTCATTGTCTCTTATTGTTTCTCAAAGTGCAGCCAATGCTTGAACAAAATATGTCTTCCAAAACCTAGACTTGATCTTTACAAGAAAAGCTTTAATTATTCTGCTGCTCATCTTTGGAATACCCTCCCATCCTGTTTAAAAAATATAAATTATACTCCTTCCTGCAAATACAAACTTTCACAATATCTATTTTATACATGCCTCCATGAATCATAAAACTTAAAAGTTATCTTAAACTGCTCTTACAGACACTGAATACAGTTAACTGTTTATTCTGAATGGTTCCGAAATTTTTGTTTAGTAGATAGTCATTTATATATGTATGTAGTTACTTCTGTAATGAGTGATTTTTTAAGAGTGAAACATAAATGTTATATTTTATTTTATGTCTCTCAGCTTCAATGTTAATTATGTTTGTTACATGAACAGCATATTTGTAGAATGTCTGGAATAGAGTGAAAGATGTATGATAAAGGGCAGAATGTCAGACGAGCCTGAGTGCTTAATTCTTAACCCTTTTGAAATAAAGATCAGTCAATTACTGTCTCTCATTGTCACTCATTGTCTCTCCTTGTTTCTCATTGTCTCTCATTGTCTCTCATTGTCTCTCCTTATCTTTCATTGTCTCTCACTGTCTCTCATTGTCTCTCCTTGTTTCTCCTTGTCTCTCATTGTCTCTCATTGTCTCTCCTTATCTTTCATTGTCTCTCACTGTCTCTCATTGTCTCCCCTTATCTTTCATTGTCTCTCATTGTCTTGTCTGCCAAATATTCCAAGGAATTTCTTTGTTTTCATCTTACAGTACCAAGTATACCTCCACCCCCTTACAGCAGCAGCTTCGACAACCCGAACTATGATGCCAGCTCCGGACCGACTTCAACCTACTCCAATGTGATTGTGGTAAGTACTGACACCTGAGAACTCCAGGACAGCGAGAATCGCGTGATAAAGATAATAGTTATAACCATAAGGACGATGACTGCAGAAAAGATAATGGGCGACCTGTTAATAGCGTAACAGGGGCAGTGGATGGCTCAGTGAAGATCAGAGATGTGAAGTACAAATCAAGGTCATGACCATTTTTACAAATAAGAGTACGCTGATTGGAATTTATATTTTGTATTCTTTTCATATATCATTGTCTGACCACAGCTTTGTGTACTGGCTAATTAATAAAGCTGTTTCTAAGTTTGTTTTAAATAGTTTTAACAAATAAATGACAGTCTAAAACAGAGAAATAGCGCACAAAGAAAAGTACGCTTAAATGATGGCTGGTAATTCTCTATGTAGAAAAATAAACTGATGGCAACCGACAAAACAAATATGTCAGCTGAAATATATATCACGAGGAGAAGTTGAAAGAGGTGGAGAGTTTTTAATATCTTCGATCATTACTAACTAATAATGGAGATACAATGAAAGGAAATGAAAAGGAGGACATCCATCGCTCTTCAGAAAATAAAACTAAAGAAGCTGTGGAAAGGAACAGACAGAATTACAAAAAATGTGCTTTTTTTTAGAACACGCATCTTTCCAGTAGCGACATATGCCTATGAGACCTGGACACTTAACAAAACATATATTTCACGAAGATTCTTGAAAACGCGACAATGACATACTTACAGAAAATGTGCCATCTGGTTAAGAAGAGTTCATCGTGAAAGAGAGAACACGCAGGCTCAAGATTTCTATTGCCAGTTTTGATAATTAGTTCCTTAGATTTGTATAATTTCGCAAATGTTAACAGGCAATAATAATAATAATAATACGAATAACGTTTGACTTACCACGGCAGTCAGTAACAGAGCAAGTCACTAAAAGAATGTGAAAGTTTGGCCTCTCACGACAACTTTCAACTGGTCAGTTCCTTGAGAACATGACTGTCTGAACATTCCCAGTTTGGAGGCGAAGACCAATCCTCGACCAACAGCTGATATGCTAGCACCAGGGTTAGCGAACCAGAGCTGACCAAGACCCTGTCTGATTAGACAATCCTCGACCAACAGCTGATATGCTAGCACCAGGGTTAGCGAACCAGAGCTGACCAAGACCCTGTCTGATTAGACAATCCTCGACCAACAGCTAATATGCTAGCACCAGGGTTAGCGAACCAGAGCTGACCAAGACCCTGTCTGATTAGACAATCCTCGACCAACAGCTGATATGCTAGCACCAAGGTTAGCGAACCAGAGCTGACCAAGACCCTGTCTGATTAGACAATCCTCGACCAACAGCTGATATGCTAGCACCAGGGTTAGCGAACCAGAGCTGACCAAGACCCTGTCTGATTAGACAATCCTCGACCAACAGCTGATATGCTAGCACCAGGGTTAGCGAACCAGAGCTGACCAAGACCCTGTCCAACCCCAGTAACAGGCCTAGCCTGGCTAACGGGATAGGGATCGCCATAGTCTCCACGGTGGTGGTAGGGATCGCCATAGTCTCCACGGTGGTGGCAGGGATCGCCATAGTCTCCACGGTGGTGGCAGGGATCGCCATAGTCTCCACGGTGGTGGCAGGGATCGCCATAGTCTCCACGGTGGTGGCAGGGATCGCCATAGTCTCCACGGTGGTGGCAGGGATCGTGATAGTCTCCACGGTGGTGGAAGGGATCGCCATAGTCTCCACGGTGGTGGCAGGGATCGCCATAGTCTCCACGGTGGTGGCAGGGATCGCCATAGTCTCCACGGTGGTGGCAGGGATCGCCATAGTCTCCACGGTGGTGGCAGGGATCACCATAGTCTCCACGGTGGTGGCAGGGATCGCCATAGTCTCCACGGTGGTGGCAGGGATCGCCATAGTCTCCACGGTGGTGGCAGGGATCGCCATAGTCTCCACGGTGGTGGCAGGGATTGCCATAGTCTCCACGGTGGTGGCAGGGATTGCCATAGTCTCCACGGTGGTGGCAGGGATTGCCATAGTCTCCACGGTGGTGGCAGGGATCGCCATAGTCTCCACGGTGGTGGAATCTGATAAAGAAGTATTTCACACCTGCTGCTTTTTTAGCTGTACTCAGAGACTGAAAAAATACATGCCATAACCCACTCCCAAACCGATACGATTCTGTGCCTTAATAAACTAGCATTGAATCTATTACAGCACCACGTGAATCAGTATTTCTTTTCCTGAATACTATATTGTAGTATTTTAAACAGTTATTTTGCTTAACTGCATTACCAAGACTCAGAAACTTTACATTGATATACACCATATAACGAACGATAACCCAGACGAACAGTAACAATACTGATACATTGTCAACAACAGTCTAACATGAATAACAGCTCAACCATGATAACTGACAGATGGCACACTTAACAATTAGTCCAAATGTCACAGAAATCATGATACAACAAAAGATTTTAATGACAAACCAACCACGTGGATGAGTGGTTGCAAATTGGGGTTACAAATGTAAACTGTTCAAAGAAAAATCAACAATGAACACAAAAACTATAGGGGCGAGTTGCAATCGCCATAGGACCTTAAATAGCAGACTGAAACATTGAAAAGCATTCTGACCTCGATCATACCGAAACTCCATGCACAACCTTCCAACAAGAATCATATTTGTCCTAAAAAAAGGACAACCAAGTTTCTCAAAAACTACATAATGAATTTACATGTGTACTTAAAAGGACAAAGACATTTACAAAAAAACCTACATAATGAATCAAGCAACACTGACAATCATCCAAGACCACACAACAAGATGTCCTCTTTCTCTCACATCTCAAGCAGAAGTCTTTCCCTGTGCAAAAAGGAGCCGCAGATCCCGTGACTAAATGGCCAATGGGAACACGGAGATATATCTTGCTCCGTGCTTGCCAAAATCACATGGGTAGTGGTCAACACTGGTTTACAACACCCATTCTGTCACAGAATATCTTACAACCCTTATTCTGTTACACATTCACAGCATCGGCTGCAAAGAACATAAGAAGGCATGTAGTTATAGGGAGATCGGAGGAAGAAAGAAAGAACCAACGTTCGGAGTATAAAATCAGTCAAGGAACTCCAGAAACAAAATGAATGATTTCTTCTGACAAATTCGTCTTTCACTTTCACTTCTGCAGGTTCAGCCTGTACCTACAATCTATAGACCGCCGGTTACAGTCAGTCAGCCAGATCCTAGATCAGTAGTTGTACAAGACAACCTGGCCTTGGCGATCTTTTCCTGTGTGTGTTGTTTGTGGCCACTTGGAATATTTGCCATTGTGGCAGCCATTCAGGTTATCTATCTATCTATCTATCTATCTATCTATCTATCTATCTATCTATCTATCTATCTATCTATCTATCTATCTATCTATCTATCTATCTATCTATCTATCTTGCTGTCTGTCTATCCTGCTGTCTGTCTGTCTTGCTGTCAGTCAGTCTGTCAGTCTGTCTGTCAAGAATTACATGCATTATACGTATGTATGAAAAGGAGCAATCTTGTTAATTATTGCCTGTCAAGTAGTTCATTATCTTATTTTTGTGAATGTAATAGTTTCATTTTGTTGTCTCAGATATCCTTAAATCCAGTCTGTTTACTTGTATTAAATCGGAACATGTGATATGAATTAAATGTGAGAGATAAAGTGGAGAATGTCAGACAGGCCTG
Organism: Achatina immaculata; assembly: GCA_009760885.1. Classification (NCBI taxonomy): domain Eukaryota; kingdom Metazoa; phylum Mollusca; class Gastropoda; order Stylommatophora; family Achatinidae; genus Lissachatina; species Lissachatina immaculata. The sequence continues at coordinate 62,393,891 of CM019713.1, read as the reverse complement.
CATGCCCAGTTCTTTGCCCTTTATAAATAAAGATCGATCGTTCGTTCCCTCTATCTGCCTATAGATCCATCCATCCATCCATCCATCCATCCATCCTGCTTATTTCATGCTGTCTTATGTTCAGGCAATACAAGTAATATTTGAATTACTTCCTTCTCAAAACTCTGCATGTTTGTGTTTTATTCTTACAATAATTTGATTTTCACTTTCCTACGCATTCATATTTATTATTGTTTCTCTAGCAATCATTCATATTTATTATTGTTTCTTTAGCAGTCATTCATATTTATTATTGTTTCTCTAGCATTCGTTCATATTTATTATTGTTTCTCTAGCAGTCATTCATATTTATTATTGTTTCTCTAGCATTCGTTCATATTTATTATTGTTTCTCTAGCAGTCATTCATATTTATTATTGTTTCTCTAGCAGTCATTCATATTTATTATTGTTTCTCTAGCAGTCATTCATATTTATTATTGTTTCTCTGGCATTCATTCATATTTATTATTGTTTCTCTGGCAGTGATTCTAACCCCCCCCCCCCCCCCCCCCGTGTAATGATTTTAATCCAAATTCTGACTTCATGACTTACGGGTTTTCTCTTTTAGTTTTTAGCGCAATTCCCACTCAGTATATTGTTAGCAGTTATTGATTTGAATAATATTTTTATGGGCATGCATCTTTCCCATCGCAGCATATGCCTGTGAGACCTGGACACTTAACAAAACAGCTGAGAAATACATAAATGCCTTTTAATGTAAATGCTACATAAGGAGTGATGTTAGGGAGGCAAAGTTCCGCAAGGGTCATGCAAGAGTCATGCAAGGGTCATGCACGTGACTGATTGAGTCATTTAGTGCCCGTTTTCTGTGTCTATCCTCTAGCAATTTTATGTTTATATGTTTAATTTATATCCCTAAAACGTATCGTATTTTATCTATTTTCATGTCTCTTGGGGATCTTTGCCTCCCTAACAGCTCTCCTGTAGGCCTCGGCGTTCTAAGCAAGATGGCCTGCTGCTGATGCGTCCATTTGCAGATTATCAACGATGTCTTGCAGTTATCTTCGCCTTGGTCTTCCTCTCTTTCTTTTTCCTATTATGTACCCTTCCAAGACTGTCTTCTCTAAATTCTCATGACGTTTAATATGTTCAAAATATTGAAGTTTTCTGTTTATCTTCTTTACTAGCCCGCCTTCTTCAATATTAAGTTCTTGTATATAAATATGTGATGATGATGATGATTATGATGACGATGATGATGATGATGATGATGAGTATGAATATATTTGTTCTTTTCCGTGTCCATGGTATGTGATTTTTATATCACTATCAAAATATCCCTGGAACATATCCTATTTCATGTCATCATCATCATCATCATCATCATCGTCATCGTCATCGTCGTCGTAGTCGTCGTCATCGTCGCCGTCATCGTTATCATCATCAGGTGCCGTGAAGGATTGTGTAGTCTCCAGAGTACACAATCCTTCATGCAGGCCTTCAGCTCAGTTTGTGATCTCCTCTCACACCATCCCGTCAGACTGTCCAGTATCATTTCTCTTGGTCTTCCTTTTGATCTTCTTCCTTCTATTTTTCCTGTTGTTATAATATTTTCAATGCCCCCTCTTCTCACTGATTATTACTCTGAATAAGTATAATTGTTCTTGGGAGCTACATCAGTGGTTTCCCGTTGCCTTCTGCCGGTTTGTGTACGGACTCTTCGCTTTGGACGCCCTGTCCTACCCGCAAGGCAGCGGGAGCGAGAGGTTTTAAGGCGCCTCTTACCCGCCTGGTATTCCCTTCACTGAGCACCTGAGGCACTTTATAGGAGTAGTAGAGCCACCTACCACCCCACCTCACTCTCTGAGTCTACCGCCAGTTGGTCCGCGCCTGCTTATTTGGGTAAATCCTTATTCACAGGTATCCTCCATATCTGGAGGACCTTCACCATCCGCCACCTGTGACGCGCTGGGTTGGGGATGGTAGCCCCAGCTTTACCCATCCGATGTCACCATAATTTATATCCCTGAAAAACATCTTGTTTTATGTCACCATCATTTATATCCCTAGAACATATACTACTTCATGTCACTATCATTTATATCCCTGAAACATCCTACTTTATGTCACTGTCATGTATATTCATGAAATATATTGTTCTTTACGTCACTGTCATTTATTAATCAAATATATCCTATTTTTGTCACTATTATTTATATCTCTGTAAGTATCCTACTTTCTGTCACTATCATTTATATCCCCGAAACATATCCTACGTTATGTCATGCATATCACTTCTTTTCTTTCTTCTAACAGCTGTTTGTTATGTCCCAGTTTCTCTTTTAAGTCATTCTAATTCTGCCTTTCTTGCAGTCACGAAGTGCCCTGGATAGAGGAGACATACAGACCGCACGTACTGCGTCCAAGTGGGCCGCCGGACTTTCCATCGTGTCCATTCTCGGCGGCATCGGCCTCCTCATCGCTATCACCGTCACCTACGTCTAGTGATTTCGTCGAAAGACGGGTCCTAGAACTGTCACTGCTGGCCCAGCATAAAAGACGAGTCTTGGTGCCCCAGGCTGTAACAACCAGGCATAGACAATTAAAGGGAAAATGTTTGAATCGTTACATTATTTCTCGTCATTATCATTTATAAACAGAAATACTGTCAAAGATAATTAGAAAGACACGCAGACGACAATCGATACATTGATAGATAAAAGTCAGAGGGATACATAGATAACCATCGATAACACGTAATATACCGACGAGTGCCTTATACAGGGATACAGAAAGATTCCAGTGAGATTCATGCGCATGCTGTTTCAGTTTCCTTCTGAAGCGCTGCCGGCGTGGTTGATCTTCTACAACAAACTGCATTCTCTAAAGGCTCCCTCCCTCCATATGTAGAAGTCCAGAGGTGTAAAATTAAGAGAAAGGGGGGGGGGGGGGCTGCTCAATCTCTCCATTGTCGTGGTAAACCCTCATCGAGATATGATCTCACGTCTCGGCGGTAGTCTGGTGGTGGACCGTCTTGTTGTCTGTGGTAGCCTGGTGGTGGACTGTCTCGTTGTCTGTGGTAGTCTGGTGGTGGACCGTCTTGTTGTCAGTGGTAGTCTGGTGGTGGACCGTCTTGTTGTCTGTGGTAGTCTGGTGGTGGACTGTCTTGTTGTCTGTGGTAGTCTGGTGGTGGACTATCTTGTTATCTGTGGTAGCCTGGTGGTGGGCCGTCTTGTTGTCTGTGGTAGTCTGGTGGTGGACCGTCTTGTTGTCTGTGGTAGTCTGGTGGTGGACTGTCTTGTTGTCTGTGGTAGTCTAGTGGTGGACCGTCTTGTTGTCTGTGGTAGTCTGGTGGTGGACTATCTTGTTGTCTATGGTAGCCTGGTGGCGGACCGTCTTGTTGTCTGTGGTACTCTGGTGGTGGACCGTCTTGTTGTCAGTGGTAGTCTGGTGGTGGACTGTCTTGTTGTCTGTGGTAGTCTAGTGGTGGACTGTCTTGTTGTCTGTGGTAGTCTGGTGGTGGACTATCTTGTTGTCTGTGGTAGCCTGGTGGCGGACCGTCTTGTTGTCTGTGGTACTCTGGTGGTGGATCGTCTTGTTGTCTGTGGTAGTCTGGTGGCGGACCGTCTTGTTGTCTGTGGTAGTCCGGTGGTGGATTGTCTTGTTGTCTGTGGTAGTCTGGTGGTGGACCGTCTTGTTGTCTGTGGTACTCTTGTGGTGGATCGTCTTGTTGGAAGTGAAATCGTTCATTCCCATAAAGGGCACGAGCGGCAGGTAAAATGGACGTTCAGAGCAAGTGGAGGTAATCTTGACCAGTAACTGTACCTTCAGAAAAGAATTGTCCAGTTATATCCCTTGATGACAACTCGCATCGGACATTGAGCTCAGGTAAACTGATAGCCTTGTCAACATAAACATGCGAATTTTCTGGAATCCAGTACACACAGTTATGCCGGTTAACTATTATGGCGACTAACTGTTGTGTCGACTAACTGTTGTGTCGACTGACTGTTATGTCGACTAACTGTTATGTCGACTAACTGTTGTGTCGACTAACTGTTATGTCGACTGACTGTTATGTCGATTAACTGTTGTGTCGACTAAACGTTATATCGACTGACTGTTATGTCGATTAACTGTTATGTCGACATAACAGTTATGTCAACTAACTGTTTCATTAAGTTTAAACTTCCACGACAAAATCACACCTACACTTTGCAACATTAAACACACTCACCTTCTAAATAAGTCCATATATTTCTTGTGTTGAAGTGTGTACTTTAAATGTTCCCATTTCACATATTAACAGACATTAAGGGAACAAATGCACAATGAAAGAATCAGACAACAGGTGAGAGCAAAACCTGCAAAGGAGCACAGAGAAGATCAGAGAACAAAGTGGTTCAGGTGGCAGGAACCAGAACAACCAGCGGCAGGTGCATGCAGCGTCGAAACAGCAGGATGTAGGGAGCAAGGGCGGCCAGGGGGGAGGTGGATGGATGGGGTTAAGACACACTGAGGAAACATAACATGACAGCTAGCCAGGCCTCTTACCTTGCTCTGGGCCGATGTCTGAAACTCCCCATCCGACGCTAACGGTACTAGGAGATATATCAGAAGAAGTATCTGAAAGTCCTGCAATTTATGGACTACAGGAAGAGACAGCAACTCACGTACCATAAATAGTAGCAACAATTATAGAAAGTAGCTACAATTATAGAAAATAGCAACAATTATAGAAAGTAGCTACAATTATAGAAAATAGCAACAATTATAGAAAGTAGCTACAATTATAGAAAATAGCAACAATTATAGAAAGTAGCTACAATTATAGAAAATAGCAACAATTATAGAAAGTAGCAACAATTATAGAAAATAACTACAATTATGAATTGTAAGAAGTAGTTGAAATTTACATAGGCTACTGTAAAAGTAGCTTATATTTACATATTATAAGAAGGGACTGCAATTTACATCTTGTAATGCTTGTAATGAATTAGAGTTTACTCACTTTTACTTGAAACTATACGTGTATCTTGAAACAAACGCAGAAAACATTGTGTACCTTCAAATATGAAAGGTGAAATTTACTGATGTACATAATAGCTTACTAGTCTCTGTGGCTGTTAACGTTTGTACGAAGTCTTATAAAACTAAGGGAAATAATTGTTAAATTCGCCGCAGTCACCACAGTTAGTTCCCTTCATTATCGAAATAAAATGTATTTCTCCGATTGTACGGAATATTTCTGTTCTTTGGGAGATTGATCAGGTCAGAGCTTCATGGCGTGTGTTGTATGAAAGCTCAGCGTAAATTTAGAGATGTGTGGTATGCTTAAAGTTCTGCTTAAATTTCAGGTCTGTCCGTCCGTCCATCCCTCCGTCCGTCTGTCTGCCTGCCTGTCTGTCTGCTTGTCCGCCTGCCTGCCTGTCTGTCTGCGTGCATGTATGTCTGCTTGTCTGTCTGTCTGTCCGTCCGTCTGTCTTGCTGTCTGTCCGTCTGTCTGTCTGTCTGTATATCTGCCTTCGGCCTATCTGTCTGTTTGCCTATTTGTCTGCCTGCATGTCTGTCTGTCTGCCTGGCTGTCTATGACTGTCTGTCCGTCCATTAGTCTGTCTGCTTGTCTGGCTGCCTATCTGTCTGTTTGCCTATTTGTCTGCCTGCATGTCTGTCTGTCTGCCTGGCTGTCTATGACTGTCTGTCCGTCCATTAGTCTGTCTGCTTGTCTGGCTGCCTATCTGTCTGTTTGCCTATTTGTCTGCCTGCATGTCTGTCTGTCTGCCTGGCTGTCTATGACTGTCTGTCCGTCCATTAGTCTGTCTGCTTGTCTGGCTGCCTATCTGTCTGTTCGCCTGTCTGTCTGTATATCTGACTGTACGTTTGCCTGCCTATCTGTATGGCTGTCTGTGTGCCTGCCTGGCTGTACGTCAGTCCATCCGTCTGTCTGTCTACCTGCCTGTCTGTCCGTCTGTCTGCCTGCCTGGCTGTCTGTCTGTCCGTCTGTCTGCCTGCCTGTCTGCCTGTCCGTCTGTCTGCCTGTCTGTCTGTCTGCCTGTCTGTCTGTCCGTCTGGAGCAGGTGTGTTGTACACGTCCTTGCGTGATTAAAATGCGATTTATACACACCCTAAAGCTTGGCTTTAAGACTTTGATTTACTGGTCTAGGAAGGACGAAAGAGTTGGAAGAGAGAGGTTGTTCGCCCCTGTAAGATAGAGAGATGGATTGTTGTGTGGGAAGGGGCAGGGAAAAGTCGCAAAGCTTCCATTATTACAGCAACTTATTTCACTTGTTTGTGCTCAGATTCTGAACATTTACTTTAAAGCACAAACACTACAAGGAGACGTCCCTTTAATCAATACAATTACACTTTAAACATAAAAACTACAAGGACAGTTCCCTTTAATCCATACAATCACACTTTAAACATAAAAACATCAAAGACACGTCCCTTTAATCAATATAATTACACATTAAACTTAAAACTACAACGACAGTTCCCTTTAATCCATACAATTACACTTTAAACATAAGCGCTATAAGGACACGTCCCTTTAATCCATACAATTACACATTAAACGTAAAACTACAAGGACAGTTCCCTTTAATCCATACAATTACACTTTAAACATAAAAACTACAAAGATACGTCCCTTTAATCCACACAATTACACTTTAAACATAAACACTACACAGACACGTCCCTTTAATCCACACAATTACACTTTAAACATAAACACTACAAAGATACGTCCCTTTAATCCACACAATTACACTTTAAACATAAACACTACAAAGACGCGTCCCTTTAATCCACACAATTACACTTTAAACATAAACACTACAAAGACACGTCCCTTTAATCCACACAATTACACTTTAAACATAAACACTACAAAGACACGTCCCTTTAATCCACACAGTTACACTTTAAACATAAACACTACAAAGATACGTCCCTTTAACCCACACAATTACACACTTTTCGTTATCTGAAAGGCTGATGTCTCACAGTCATACCACTTTTACTACTGAGGAGGGCAGAAATCTGTCTGTAGGCCAAAGTATTTGATAAACACTTGGACTTAAATTGCCACATAAGTTAAGAACACGCCAGGGAACCATCAAAACAAACGAAACAACAACAGGAACCATCAAATCAAGAACAACATAAATCCTAGAATTATGGCCGAAAATCAAGGTCAGTACATGTTATATACCCATTGATGTTTGTAACAGTAACTGTATGGTTACTAAGGTTTCAGTGCTTGTTGTTACGGTGCTTTGTTTTACAGCTCATTCCAACAGCTAGCTATTTATATGTGTATGTAGTTAGTCTTTTATATGTGTATGTAGTTAGTCATTTATATGTGTATGTAGTTAGTCATTTATATGTGTATGTCGTTAATCTTTTATATGTGTGTATGTAGTTAATCATTTATGTGTATGTAGTTAGTCATTTATATGTGTATGTAGTTAGTCATTTATTTGTGTATGTAGTTAGTCATTTATATGTGCATGTAGTTAGTTATTTATATGTGTATGTAGTTAGTTTATTGTTAATTATATGTTTTATATGAGCAGCATATTTGTAGAATGTCTGGAACAGAGTGAAGGTTGTATCATAAAGAGCAGAATGTCAGATAGACCTGTATGCCCAACACTTAACCCTTTTGAAATAAAGATCAATCAATCAATCAATCCTGTTTTGCTCTTTCTTGCTCACTCACTCTGCAGTATAGAAAGACATAATTCTGATGTATTTTTTACAGCATTTACCTCTGAGTTTGATGTCCGCCAAACTCCAATTATCTTTATTTTTCTGCATTTTATTCCTTCCACTAATTCCTTCTTTTTATATCATTTATGCCACATATGTTGACAGTTCATACTTTAAGAATCGATTTTCTGCCTCTTTGACATTTATATCAGTCCGTCTATTCTTAGTAGAACCATAAACAAACTCTTTGTGCTGATGATCAAGCACTTATAACCACATCTGAAAAAGACCTACAGCAGGACATGGATAATTTAGCAAGGGCATGTCAAAGCCACGACATGAAGATCAGTGCTTTAAAAAGACAGAAGTCATGACCATAGCGAGAGAAGAAATCCAAACAAAGATCTTCCTAGACAACCAGCCCTTGAAACAGATGAAACATTTCAAATACCTAGGTAGCATAATATCATCCTCGAGGACGACTGACGCTGAAATTGAGAACAGATGCAATAACGCAAATGACTCCTTTACTGAAAAACAAATATATGACAACTGAAACAAAAAGGGCACTGTACAACACATTTTTCCTCCCAACTCTATGCTATCAATGTCGAACATGGACACTAACAGCCAAAAACAAAAGAAAAATCATCACGGTAGAAATGCGACGTTTAAGGATAATATTACATGTGACAAGAAGAGACCAAATAAGAAATGACACTATCAGAGCAAAGGTTGGAGTAACACTAGTATTACACTATATCCAGAAACATCCAGTCAAATGGTTTGTCCATGTTACACAGTTATCACCAGACAGTATATCACAGACAACATTCACACTAAGATTTGTAGGTAACAGAGGAAGAGGGCGCCAAGCAGGAGATGGAGAGAGGAAATTACAGCAGCACTAAATATCCCATCAAACTGGCAAACTACTTTGCGAGCCCTATGTGACGTTTAACGGCACGTGAAGCATATAAAATAAGAAATATCCCATTATATGAACCAAATTGTGGAGCCATATCAAGACGTCTATTTGTCCCCTCAATATCAAAAGGTATACGAGGAAGGATACAGGACAAGATAAAATAAAGCAAGAGAAGACAAGTTTTACAGCTCAGATGTAATCGTGTTCCTCAGCATTTTCTTCACATTTTATGTCTTCTTCTTCTTCCGTTCCCCTCTTTCTCTCTTTCTCTTTCTCTCTCTCTCTCTCTCTCTCTCCATTTTGTTAGTTTTTATTTCATTTTCTATGGACTTGCATTCTTGGAAATGAATGATTAACAAAATTTCTTGTGAATGTTTATGAATTATTACTTTAGTCGTTCTTTCTCCTTCTGTAAATAACAGAATATCAGATAGGCCTGCGTCATCAATTCTTCACTATTTAAAAATAGGCCTGCGTCATCAATTCTTCACTATTTAAAACTAAAGATAGGCCTGCGTCATCAATTCTTCACAATTTAAAACTAAAGATAGGCCTGCGTCATCAATTCTTCACTATTTAAAACTAAAGATAGGCCTGCGTCATCAATTCTTCACTATTTAAAACTAAAGATGGGCCTGCGTCATCAATTCTTCACTATTAAATACTAAAGACGGGCCTGCGTCATCAATTCTTCACTATTTAAAACTAAAGATGGGCCTGCGTCATCAATTCTTCACTATTAAATACTAAAGACGGGCCTGCGTCATCAATTCTTCACTGTTTTAAACTAAAGAAGTGCCTGATTGTCCAATTCTTCACTGTTTTAAACTAAAGAAAACCCTGATTGTCCAATTCTTCACTGTTTAAAACTAAAGAAGTGCCTGATAGTCCAATTCTTCACTGTTTAAAACTAAAGAAGTGCCTGATAGTCCAATTCTTCACTGTTTTAAACTAAAGAAGTGCCTGATAGTCCAATTCTTCACTGTTTAAAACTAAAGAAGCGCCTGATTGTCCAGTTCTTCACTGTTTTAAACTAAAGAAAAGCCTGATTGTCCAGTTCTTCACTGTTTTAAACTAAAGAAAAGCCTGACTGTCCAGTTCTTCACTGTTTTAAACTAAAGAAAAGCCTGATTGTCCAGTTCTTCACTGTTTTAAACTAAAGACGGGCCTTCATGATCAGTTTTTTACCCTTTAAAAAATCAGTGTTTCGTTCTTCCTTCATCTCTCCATTTATTTGAACGTTTCGTCTTCGTCCGTGTTACCATATTCCTGACTATGCCCCGGTGTTCTTATATTCTTGAAATTATTTCTTCGTCTTCATTTTAACGCGAGTGTTAATCTTCCGTCACACTGCATATAGCTACTCTTCTCCTCCTCCTCTCTTTCTTCCTTTTCTTCTTATTGTTCTCTTCCTCCTCCTCCTTCTTCTTTTCTCATTCTCTTCCTCCTCCTCCTTCTCTTCTTTTTCTTCTTCACATCCGTGTGTGTGTGTGTGTGTGTTACATTATCTCAAGTCTCTTTCTACGTGTGTGTGTTAAATTGTCTCAAGTCTATTTCTCTGTGTGTGTATGTGTGTGTTAATTGTCTCAAGTCTCTTTCTCTATGTGTGTGTTACATTGTCTCAAGTCCCTTTCTCTGTGTATGTGTTGTTACATTGTCTCAAGTCTCTTTCTCTGTGTGTGTATGTGTGTGTTAATTGTCTCAAGTCTCTTTCTCTATGTGTGTATGTGTGTGTTAATTGTATCAAGTCTCTTTCTACGTATGTGTGTTAAATTGTCACAAGTCTCTTTCTCTATGTGTATGTGTGTGTTAATTGTATCAAGTCTCTTTCTCTGTGTGTGTATGTGTGTGTTAATTGTATCAAGTCTCTTTCTCCGTGTGTGTGTGTTTCATTGTCTCAAGTCTCTTTCTTTGTGTATGTGTGTTACATTGTCTCAAGTCTCTTTGTCTCAAGTCTCTTTCTCTGTGTACGTGTGTTACATTGTCTCAAGTCTCTTTCTCTGTGTATGTGTTGTTACATTGTCTCAAGTCTCTTTCTCTGTGTATGTGAGTTACATTGTCTCAAGTCTCTTTCTCTGTGTATGTGTGTTACATTGTCTCAAGTCCCTTTCTCTGTGTATGTGTTGTTACATTGTCTCAAGTCTCTTTCTCTGTGTATGTGTGTTACATTGTCTCAAGTCTCCTTCTCTGTGTATGTGTTGTTACATTGTCTCAAGTCTCTTTCTCTGTGTATGTGTTGTTACATTGTCTCAAGTCTCTTTCTCTGTGTATGTGTGTTACATTGTCTCACGTCTCTTTCTCTGTGTGTGTGTTACATTGTTTCAAGTCTCTTTCTCTGTGTGTGTGTTACATTGTCTCAGGTCTCTTTCTCTGTGTGTGTGTTACATTATCTCAAGTCTCTTTCTCCGTGTGTGTTACATTGTCTCAAGTCTCTTTCTCTGTGTGTGTGTTACATTGTCTCAAGTCTCTTTCTCTGTGTGTGTTACTTGTCTCAAGTCTCTTTCTCTATGTGTGTGTTACATTGTCTCAAGTCTCTTTCTCTGTGTGTGTTACATTGTCTCAAGTCTCTTTCTGTGTGTGTGTGTTACATTGTCTCAAATCTCTTTCTCCGTGTGTGTGTGTGTTACATTGTCTCAAGTCTTTTTCTCTGTGTGTGTTACATTGTCTCAAGTCTCTTTCTGTGTGTGTGTGTTACATTGTGTCAAGTCTCTTTCTCTGTGTGTGTGTTAAATTGTCACAAGTCTCTTTCTCTATGTGTATGTGTGTGTTAATTGTATCAAGTCTCTTTCTCTGTGTGTGTATGTGTGTGTTAATTGTATCAAGTCTCTTTCTGTGTGTGTGTGTGTTTCATTGTCTCAAGTCTCTTTCTTTGTGTATGTGTGTTACATTGTGTCAAGTCTCTTTGTCTCAAGTCTCTTTCTCTGTGTACGTGTGTTACATTGTCTCAAGTCTCTTTCTCTGTGTATGTGTTGTTACATTGTCTCAAGTCTCTTTCTCTGTGTATGTGAGTTACATTGTCTCAAGTCTTTTTCTCTGTGTATGTGTTACATTGTCTCAAGTCCCTTTCTCTGTGTATGTGTTGTTACAATGTCTCAAGTCTCTTTCTCTGTGTATGTGTGTTACATTGTCTCAAGTCTCCTTCTCTGTGTATGTGTTGTTACATTGTCTCAAGTCTCTTTCTCTGTGTATGTGTGTTACATTGTCTCAAGTCTCCTTCTCTGTGTATGTGTTGTTACATTGTCTCAAGTCTCTTTCTCTGTGTATGTGTGTTACATTGTCTCAAGTCTCTTTCTCTGTGTATGTGTGTTACATTGTCTCGAGTCTCTTCCTCTGTGTGTGTGTTACATTGTCTCAAGTCTATTTCTCCGTATTTGTGTGTGTTACATTGTCTCAAGTCTCTTTCTCTGTGTATGTGTGTTACATTGTCTCACGTCTCTTTCTCTGTGTGTGTTACATTGTTTCAAGTCTCTTTCTCTGTGTGTGTGTTACATTGTCTCAGGTCTCTTTCTCTGTGTGTGTGTTACATTATCTCAAGTCTCTTTCTCCGTGTGTGTGTGTTACATTGTCTCAAGTCTCTTTCTCCGTGTGTGAGTGTTACATTGTCTCAAGTCTCTTTCTCTGTGTGTGTTACATTGTCTCAAGTCTCTTTCTCTGTGTGTGTTACATTGTCTCAAGTCTCTTTCTCTGTGTGTGTTACATTGTCTCAAGTCTCTTTCTCTGTGTGTTACATTGTCTCAAATCTCTTTCTCTGTGTGTGTTACGTTGTCTCAAGTCTCTTTCTCTGTGTGTGTGTTACATTGTCTCAAGTCTCTTTCTCCGTGTGTGTTTGTGTTACATTGTCTCAAGTCTCTTTCTCTGTGTGTGTTACATTGTCTCAAGTCTCTTTCTCCGTGTGTGTGTGTTACATTGTCTCAAGTCTCTTTCTCCGTGTGTGTTTGTGTTACATTGTCTCAAGTCTCTTTCTCTGTGTGTGTTACATTGTCTCAAGTCTCTTTCTCTGTGTGTGTTACATTGTCTCAAGTCTCTTTCTCTGTGTGTTACATTGTCTCAAGTCTCTTTCTCCGTGTGTGTGTGTGTTACATTGTCTCAAGTCTCTTTCTCTGTGTGTGTGTTAAATTGTCACAAGTCTCTTTCTCTATGTATATGTGTGTGTTAATTGTATCAAGTCTCTTTCTCTGTGTGTGTATGTGTGTGTTAATTGTATCAAGTCTCTTTCTCCGTGTGTGTGTGTTACATTGTCTCAAGTCTCTTTGTCTCAAGTCTCTTAATGTTTTAATTTTCTTTCATAAGTCTTTTTTTTTTGTCCAAGAGAAGCTCTTTGTCCAAAATGCTGCTTGTTTATCCTCTTCTTCCCTTCTTTTCTTCCTACAATCTCCCTATCATTTTAAAATCTGTACCAGGCTCATTATCCATCTTTATGCCAAGGTTGAAGCCTTTTATCATAAAACCTGTGTCACCCTGATTACATGGAAAAACTGATAAACCAGTCAGTATTTAAATGGGTTTAATGTTTTGTACATAACAAAACTCTGGGAGATTAACTTAATGTTGATAACGGAGATATTTTATCGGGAAATAATGGCCACGCTAAACCTGGGACTGAAAACTTCACCGTCCTGGCAAAGTAGGAAGTTTTGAAAAAGAAGTTTAATTAATAAAATCTGGCAACATGTTATTGTTCTTTCTCCATACGGGCTCCCTCTAGCTCAGCTCTCCTTCTAACTCAGCTCTCCCTCTAGGTCAGCTCTCTCTCTAGGTCAGCTCTCGCTCTAAGTCAGCTCTCCCTCTAGGTCAGCTTTTTCTCTAGCTCAGCTCTCCCTCTAGGTCAGCTCTCCCTCTAGCTCAGCTCTCCCTCTATGTCAGCTCTCACTCTAGGTCAGCTCTCCCTCTAGCTCAGCTCTCCCTCTAGCTCAGCTCTCCCTCTAGCTCAGCTCTCCGTCTGGCTAAGCTCTCCCTCTGGCTAAGCTCTCCCTCTAGGTCAGCTCTCTCTCTCTCTCTCTAGCTCAGCTCTCCTTCTAGTCAGCTCTCTCTCTCTAGCTCAGCTCTCCCTCTGACTCAGCTCTCCCTCTAGCTCGGCTCTCCTTCTAGGTCAGCTCTCTCTCTAGCTCAGCTCTCCTTCTAGGTCAGCTCTCTCTCTCTAGCTCAGCTCTCAATCTAGGTCAGCTCTCTCTCTCTCTAGCTCAGCTCTCCTTCTTGGTCAACTCTCTCTCTCTAGCTCAGCTCACTCTCTAGGTCAGCTCTCTCTCTAGCTCAACTCTCCTTCTAGGTCAGCTCTCTCTCTCTCTCTCTAGCTCAGCTCTCCCTCTAGGTCAGCTCTCTCTCTAGCTCAGCTCTCCTTCTAGGTCAGCTCTCTCTCGCTCTAGCTCAGCTCTCCTAGGTCAGCTCTCCTTCTAGCTCAGCTCTCCTTCTAGTTCAGCTCTCTCTCGCTTTAGCTCAGCTCTCCTAGGTCAGCTCTCCTTCTAGCTCAGCTCTCCTTCTAGGTCAGCTCTCTCTCTCTCTCTAGCTCAGCTCTCCTTCTAGGTCAGCTCTCTCTCTCTCTCTAGCTCAGCTCTCCTTCTAGGTCATCTCTCTCTCTCTCTAGCTCAGCTTTCCTTCTAGGTCAGCTCTCTCTCTTAGCTCAGCTTTCCTTCTAGGTCAGCTCTCTCTCTCTCTAGCTCAGCTCTCCTTCTAGGTCAGCTCTCTCTCTCTCTCTAGCTCAGCTCTCCTTCTAGGTCAGCTCTCTCTCTCTCTCTCTAGCTCAGCTCTCCTTCTAGGTCAGCTCTCTCTCTCTCTAGCTCAGCTCTCCTTCTAGGTCAGCTCTCTCTCTCTCTAGCTCAGCTCTCCTTCTAGGTCAGCTCTCTCTCTCTCTAGGTCAGCTCTCCCTCTAGGTCAGCTCTCCCTCTAGGTCAGCTTTCTCTCTGGCTCAGCGCTTTTAAACGTTCCAGGTCCCAGTCCTGCTCTCCTGCATCTTCCCCGAAATATTAAATCACATTTCAGAAAGGATTCCCGGCATTATACATCATTTAACGGTGGAAAAGTAATTCCTTCCCTATTTTTCCATGTTAAAAAATCATTCCCCTTGAACCCCCCCCCCCCCCCCCCCCCCGCCATGTTTTTGAAATTCTTCCCTTTATTCTTGAAACCCTCCCACCACCCCCGTTCTTGAAATGTCTACTCTTATTCTTGAAATTCCTCCTCATGGAGCCATCTGTCTACAGCGCTGAAAAGCTCTGTTCTAGCCAAATGCCAAATAAAATTTACTGTTCCCCTGTTAACAAAGAGTTATTAACCAGGGGTGGACTTGTACTATAAATGTTACGTGTAGCTAAACAGCGAGTTTAACCCATGTGGTTCCAGCGTCCCATAATTTTGAATGCAGCGGTTCTCAAGTGCCAGGCGGCTTGTGTCATCTGCGTGACATTGTTTGATGGCTGTTACCAGAAAATCAGATTTGCCTCTGTGGTTGGGGCCATTGAAATGGTTCATGAAATCTCATTCAAAATTATGGGACGCTGGAACCACATGGGTTAAACTCGCTGTTTAGCTACACGTAACATTCTCTTCAATCATTATAGTACCTCTCCACTAAGTCCACCCGTTCTTACTTTTCAAACTTCCTCACAGTATCACTCTGCAACCCCTCTTCCCCAATCATCTGTTTCAACTTCTCCCAGTTAGGTCAATATTGTATCACACACTCTCTCTCCCCTCCCTGGTTCCCCATCCACCACCCCCAGTTACAACCCACCGACCACATGTCACAGGTCTCTATTTAAACAGTCTCTACGTTCTACTAAATCCATTCCTGACACACACCGCCGGACAAGCCACACCTTACAATTTACAGCTAAGTACTCTTTAAAAAAATTTTTTTTTAAATAGTATTCATGTGAATTTATACTTTATCTCCTCTCTCTATTTCTTCGTCCTGTATGTTTTTGTATGATTAAGGCTCACGCCGAAACGTCACAACTTTGTAATCGTTAAGTAATAAAGCTGCTCCTACTTTTTCCTATTTTATATATACAGGGCTTGCAAGTAGTTCGCCAATTTTTCCTGTCTTCTGCGAGCCTTTCAACCTCATCAAAGATTTTGTGCCTATTGATTTGGCCTCTCTTTAGAGTTTGCCATGATCTGCCTCTTTTTCTTCGGCCTGTTGTGTTCCACTTGACAGCTTGTTTTGGGATTCATCTAATCGCTTCTTCTCATCACGTGACCAACATATGTCCATCTTCTTTTCCTGATCACCAATGAAACTGGTTGTTATTCGCTCATCTGTCTTATCTCTGCATTGTTTTTTAATTCGTTCCACTTTATAGCGAGTATTTTCCTTAGGCATAAGAAAATATAGACATAGAACATAAGAAAAGACATAAACAATATTGACATAGATTAATACATATTACAAAGAGTATGAAACAAAATGAAGACTATTATAAAATAAAATATCATTTCAAAATTTCATTCAGAAGAGAGAAGGAGAGAGAGACAGAGACAGACAGACAGACAAACAGAGAGACAGAGAGAGAGACAGAGAGAAAGAGAAAGATACAGAGAGAGACAGAGAGAAAGAGAAAGATACAGAGAGAGAATGAGAGAGAAAGAGAGAGAAAGAGAAGAACACACAGAGACACAAAGAGAGAGAAGATGAAAGAGGAAAAAACAAGAAATGGGAAAAATAAATGCCAGGACAGAGAAAAGGAGAGAGATACACACACAGACAGAGAGAAAGAGAGATAGACATAGAGAGACACACAGAGAGGCATACAGTGAGAAGATGAAATAGGAACAAATAGGAAATGGGAAGAATAAACGATGGACAGAGAAAAGGAAAGAGAGAAAGAGAAAGAGAGAGAGAGAGAGAGAGAGAAAATAAATAAAGCAATAAATGATAATCGAGAACTGACATCATGTAAGAACTGACATCATGTAAGAACTGACATCATGTACTGAAAAGATAATGAAGAACTGAAACCGTGTACTGAAGTCATAACCAAGAACTGACATCGTGTACTGAAATCATTATCAAGAACTGACATCATGTACTTAATCTAAGTCACCAAGGCCCGGTTTATCAAAGTGCTGTAACTGGTGGTAAAATGACAACTTGTCAAAGCTTTATCAGAAATGTTTTGTTTTGTTTCTGTTTTTGTAAAGATATCCTTCCTGTTTTTACGTGCGCATATTATCTAGGGGTGCCGACAAGTTATCTACCCGACCAAGAAGGCAGATTAGAACCATGAACCTTGTCTGTTGATTAGAACCATGAACCTTGTCTGTTGATTAGAACCATGAACCTTGTCTGTTGATTAGAACCATGAACCTTGTCTGTTGATTAGAACCATGAACCTTGTCTGTTGATTAGAACCATGAACCTTGTCTGTTGATTAGAACCATGAACCTTGTCTGTTGATTAGAACCATGAACCTTGTCTGTTGATTAGAACCATGAACCTTGTCTGTTGATTAGAACCATGAACCTTGTCTGTTGATTAGAACCATGAACCTTGTCTGTTGATTAGAACCATGAACCTTGTCTGTTGCTCTAGATTTGTGAACCTGATGTTCTCCTCACGCGCCACGTCGTTTCCATTTAGCCCTTCCATGAAAACTCTGATATCTGGTCACCGAAATACTGCTCTTCTGTTCCAATAACTAATTCGGAATTTCTTCTGGTGAAACACTTCTTAAGGTTGGGAAACATGAAACATTCAGACTGACCGAGATTTGGTGAATGGAGTGGATGATCCATGAGCTCAGATCCAAGATTCTTCCAGATATTCGATGTCTTGTGAGCAGGTGCAATGTCCTGCAAAAAAAATAACTTTTTTTTCCCTCTCAGCTCCCTCGTCGTTTTACTTTCAGTTCATCATTTAGCCGGCACAGCAAGTCAGGCTTATCCTCTACTTCAACTGTTGGGCTTTTCAAAAAATAGTCGACCATGAAAATGCTTCTCACATTACCTCCCCCCCCCCCCCGAAAAAAATGACCTCTCGTGCAAACTTTTTGGTCTGGACCTTCTTCGACCATGTGCTGCACAGCAAGGACTGTTATCTAGTCTCAGGATCAGAGTTTTATAAATCTGTTTCATCACCAGTGACAGGCCGTCCCATTAAGTTATCCCTGGATTGCGGAAAATGGTGGAAAATCAAAATTGAAGGTGACCAGGGGAAACTGTTTCTCGCCGGCAGCCAAACACTGGCACTCACGTGGTCCACAGTTTCTGCATATCTGAATGCTCGTAAATGATAAACTCAGCGTGTTCTCTGGGCATCTCTGGAGTCTCTGCATTGTTTTAGCCGAGATCCATCATCTGTAACATCAGATCATGAACACTGTTCCCTCTAAGCTGCGCGGCCGAGCATAGGAAAAAAAATCATGCCACGCACAAAAAGAAAAATGAAACTGCTACTTTTAGTTTCCAGTTTCCAGATGTTACTGCGTGCTTTAATTGCGATCAATAAATATGCAAAGATGGTGCATGTTTTTCCTTTACTGTTTCTTTGTTGTTGAGAAATTACTTTCGGATCGAATGTTTCAACTGGTCTTTTATCTCGTAGTTTCGGTAGTACCGTAGCAGAATCGTGACGAGGCAAGTGGGCACACAGAGAATACAAGGTAATTAAAACAAACGGGCAAATGAATTTCCACTGCGTCGTGGAAAAGGAGAATGTCCATTGAGCTGCTCAGGTATGCAAATTGATCTTGGTAACTAACACCAGACGTCATGACCAACAACATTAAACCCGTCCTGTATTTGTTTTTTAAATATCAGTAACTGAAAAGTACAGCAGGTTTATCCCTGTTATTAAATGTACAGGCCTTTACAGTGTATATATATATATATATATATATATATATATATTATATATATATATATATATCGTGGACACAAAAAAGAACAAATATATCTATACTACAAGATCTTAATATTGAAGAAGGCTGGCTAGTAAAGAGGATTAAAGAGAGAAAACTTAAATATTTTGGCCACATTAAACGTCATGATAATTTAGAGAAGACCGTATTGGAAGGATACATAATGGGAAAAAGAAAAAGAGGAAGACCGAAACGAAGATGGCTGCAAGACATCGTTGATGATCTGGAAATGGATGCAGCAGCAGCAGGCCATCTTGCTCACAACCGAGAGGCCTACAGGAGTGCTGTTTGGGAGGCAAAGTTCCGCAAGGGACATGCAAAGGAATGAATGAATGAATGCGTAGGAGGCCTGTATGTATGTTATGGTAATGTAGTGTTCTGTATGTAAGGTATGTGACATACATACATACATTACAACGCACATTTGCACACACAATATTTTGTTTCCACATGAGCTGAACATTTTGCACACAGACGGCAAACCCTTAGAGGGAACATTGGTCATGATCGTGATCAATAATTTCTGGAGCTGACACTGTTGACGGCATTCTAGATCTTCGGTCCGGGAATCTCCAAACTGAAAGTTCTAGCACCCCACTTCTTCGCAGCTGAGTATGACGAGCACTTATCACTCCAAGTTCGCAGCTGAGTATGATGGGCACTTATCACTCCAAGTTCGTAGCTGAGTATGATGGGCACTTATCACTCCAAGCTCGCAACTCTAGCTCAGGCATTTCCTGTGGAGTTTTCTTCTGTAAGAACAGCAACTTTACGACGACCCGGAGTTCCACATGTGAAAATTCCACAATTTTCGTTCACGTGGTTCTGTCATTGATCTGAAACAAGTACAAAATTAGAGATATGATCCTGTAAATTGACACTTTACATTACAAAATGACACTCTTTCCCACTGTACAGAGAAAATTACGTTCAGTTCCCGGGACATGGCTCGAGTGGATAAGTTTTCAGTGTCCCCTATGTAAGCCTTGCTCTTTTTTGTTTTTCCGACCACTGAACCACTGAAGCAGTTGGACTTGTTACTGTAAATTTAAGAATATATTTTTTATTGGCACACTACCTTTTAGATGTCAAACTACTTATTTTAAAGTCTGTGTACAAATTATAAGGCCACTGCAGTTTATTGATATGTTTCAGAGCAAGCGTGCTTCTCGAGTACAAAGTACTGTATACCCCACCCCCCTCTATGAAAATTATACTTTTGATCGCGGCTGTTGGAGCGTGGAATCCTGTCGGGAAGTGAGTACTATCTGCACGCGTGCACACAGACATACACATGCACACACTCACACACATTGTATATTGCTTCTTTTTTTTTTTGAAGCGATTAAACTAGCTAAAAGGGGCTCAGGTATCTGGCATCGCTCAAAATTAACTGCCCGCCTCAGTGTGCCTTAGCTGTTTTCTTTCTTTCTTTTATAATCTTTTTTTTTTTCTTTCTTTTATAATATTTTCTTTCTTCCTTGTTCGATCACATTTTCCTTGCAGTAACTTGTACATTTAAAACAACCCTAAAATTAGTTACTCTCTCCCCAAATATAATAGCAACAACAAAAAAAACGGCACGTCGTCGCGACTGGGGAGTTGACAGGTTGTTTGGGTTAACGAACCAGGAAGTGAGTATCAAAGAACAGATCAAGGCTGTTATTTGTAGTTCTCGTTATTTATTGTTTCTGTTATTTATAGATCAGCACTTGTAATTCTAGTCAACCCTATCTGAGGTAAATTTTGCAGCCCAGTGCTAAATTATCTCCCTTCCTCCTATTTATCTTTTATCATTTATGAACTCCCCTCTTTTATTATCTTCTTTCATGTGTTATCTCCCTTCTTGCTTATCTCCTTCTCTTGTTTATCTATCTCCCTCACTTGTTTATCTCCCTTCTTGTTTATCTCCCTCTCTTGTTTATCTATCTCCCTCACTTGTTTATCTCCCTCACATGTTTATCTCCCCCACATATTTATCTCCCTATCTTGTTTATCTATCTCCCTCACTTGTTTATCTCCCTCACATGTTTATCTCCCTCACATGTTTATCTCCCTCATGTGTTTATCTCCCTCTCTTGTTTATCTCCCTCACATGTTTATGTCCCTCACTTGTTTATCTCTATCTCTTGTTTATCTCCCTCACTTGTTTACCTGTTTTCATTTACTGTCCCCCTCTCATGCCTATCCCTTTTTTATACCCACAACCCCCCCCCCCCACCCTTCCCAAGCCCCCAGGGCCCTCACTTAACACAAGAAAACCCTCCTGGTCCCGACCGATGTATCAGCTGGAACCCCCCCCCCCCCCCCCCACAAGGCCTGGTTCTAGTCATTTGTTGTCATCACCTCTGTTTCCTCAAATTGAGGATAGAACTACAAAAATGAGATTTTTAAGGGCATGCATCTTTCCCATCGCAACATATGCCTGTGAGACCTGGACACTTAACAAAACAGCTGAGAAACACATAAATGGCTTTGAATGTAAATGCTACAGAAGAGTTCTTCAAATATCATGGACACAAAAAAGAACAAATATATCTATACTACAAGAACTTAATATTGAAGAAGTTTGGCTAGTAAAGAAAATTAAACATACATGGCTTAAATACTTTGGGCATATTAAACGTCAAGATAACCTAGAGAAGATCGTCTTGGAAGGGTACATAATGGGAACAAGAAAGAGAGGAAGACCAAGACGAAGATGGCTTTTCAAGACATCGTTGATGATCTGCAAATATCAGCAACAGGCCATCTTGCTCACAACCGAGAGGCCTACAGGAGAGCTGTTAGGGAAGCAAAGTTCCACAAGGGACATGCAAATGACTGGCACTTATTTTTATCACGTCTGTTAATACATGTTTATTACTACCGGTATGTTAATATATGTTTATTACTACAGGTATATTAATACTTGTTTATTACTACCGGTGTATTAATACATGTTTGTTACTACCGGTATGTTAATACTTGTTTATTACTACAGGTATATTAATACTTGTTTATTACTACCGGTGTATTAATACATGTTTGTTACTACCGGTATGTTAATACTAGTTTGTTACTACCGGTGTGTTAATACTTGTTTATTACTACAGGTATATTAATACTTGTTTATTACTACCGGTATATTAATACTTGTTTATTACTACCGATATGTTAATACATGTTTGTTCCTACCGGTATATTAATACATGTTTATTACTACCGGTATGTTAATACTGGTTTATTACTACCGGTATGTTAATACATGTTTATTACTACCGGTATGTTAATACATGTTTATTACTAACGGTATGTTAATACATGTTTGTTACTACCGGTCTGTTTATAACCCCCTATCTGTTAGTGCACTCTCATGTTTATAGCTCCCTATGTGTTACTACACTCTCATGTTTATAGCTCGCTATCAGTTACTACACTCTCATATTTATAACCCGCTATCTGTTACTACACACTCATGTTTATAGCTCGCTATCAGTTACTACACTCTCATATTTATAACCCGTTATCTGTTACTACACTCTCATGTTTATAACTCCCTATGTGTTACTACACTCTCATGTTTATAGCCCGCTATCTGTTACTACACTCTCATGTTTATAGCTCCCTATGTGTTACTACACTCTTATGTTTATAGCCTGCTATCTGTTACTACAATCTCATGTTTATAGCTCCCTATGTGTTACTACACTCTCATGTTTATAGCTCCCGATGTGTTACTACACTCCCATGTTTATAGCTCCCGATGTGTTACTACACTATCATATTTATAACCTCCTATCTGTTAGTGCACTCTCATGTTTATAACTCGCTATGTGTTACTACACTCTCATGTTTATAACCCCCTATCTGTTACTACACTCTCATGTTTATAGCTCCCTATGTGTTACTACTCTCTTATGTTTATAGCTCCCTATCTGTTACTACACTCTCATGTTTATAGCTCTTTATGTGTTACTTCACTCTCATGTTTATAACTCCCTATGTGTTACTACACTCCTATGTTTATAGCTCCCTATCTGTTACTACACTCCTATGTTTATAGCTCCCTATCTGTTCCTACACTCCTATGTTTATAGCTCCCTATCTGTTACTACACTCCTATGTTTATAGCTCCCTATCTGTTCCTACACTCCTATGTTTATAGCTCCCTATCTGTTCCTACACTCCTATGTTTATAGCTCCCTATCTGTTACTACACTCCTATGTTTATAGCTCCCTATCTGTTACTACACTCCTATGTTTATAGCTCCCTATCTGTTACTACACTCCTATGTTTATAGCTCCTTGTTACTACACTCCTATGTTTATATCTCCCTATCTGTTACTACACTCCTATGTTTATAGCCCACTATCTGTTACCTCACATATGGACACGATGAGCTAGTTTCTAGCCTCCTACCGCGAGGACGTGTTTTTTCCCAGCTCCGAATTCTCGCATGTTCTATGTGCTTCTACAAGGAAATGTTCTATGTGGTTCTACAAGGAAATGTTCTATGTGCTTCTACAAGGAAATGTTCTATGTAGTTCTACAAGGAAATGTTCTATGTGCTTCTACAAGGAAATGTTCTGTGTGGTTCTACAAGGAAATGTTCTATGTGGTTCTACAAGGAAATGTTCTATGTGCTTCTACAAGGAAATGTTCTATGTGCTTCTACATGGAAATGTGTATTGAAACTTATATCAATGTTTTCATCTTGTGATCGTGATTACGATGAAATATGCGAGAAATATAAATTGTGTTTTTTTTCTGGGATAATTCCAGAAATATGGTAAGTTGTATTCATCACTTATTAATCTCCTATTTTCGCTGTTTCTCACGCTTGGAGAAGCGTGGCCCGGCCTAGCTAATCCGTTGACTAAACAAAGCCAGGGTCAGACAGTGGGCGCAGCAAACTGTTGTTCCCCTGTTGTAAGTACATACAGGTAAGATGGTGTATATATCGCAGTCACGAATCATCAGAAGAACTGAAAGAAGTCAGCACAATGTACCCCATCGATGTACACATTAGCAACAGGTTTGAAGTTTTGCAGGACAGTTCAGCAACAAGCAGTCAACAGGCGCCTACATCACCAAAAACAAACACGGTCCACAAGCATTCCTCTCAGCAGCCTCCAAATCGAAATCACCGCCAGCACCATCCCAGTCACCAGCACCATCCCAGTCACCAGCACCATCCCAGTCACCAGCACAACTTCCACATCAAAGAAAACACTAATCATCTGGTGATTGGAGACTCTCTAATGAAAGGAATCTATGCTGACAGGTTGTCCATCTCAGCGGAGGACATAGTCTCAGTGATTCCGGTACCAGGGGCCGCTATCATGAAAATAATAGGAACACTGAGAAGCTTGAACGTCGACGCAAAGATCACGAGGACGACAGGCCATGTTGATATCAATGACAGCATCAATGGTTTGACTCTTAGACCCTACGATCTTCATGTCCTAATATCACCAGTTAAATAGAAATTTCCAAGCACGTCAATCTTCATATCCTTAATCATACCTGCCTGCTCTGGTGCTGGGCGTGGCTTGGCATACAACAACAACAACAGAATTCTCAGCACACTGTGCCAACAAAACAACTTTAGTTTCATCGATAACACCCCATTCTTCTCTTCGGAGTCTGGAGCTTCTAAGAAAAGACTTTATCGTGACCAGATCCACACCAACAAGATCGGTACTAGCATGCTAGCTAAAAATATCCAGTACCCCACTCGAACACAGCAGGACAGAGTGCCACCGTCAGGCAACATAAAGCAGGACAGAGTACCACCGTCAGGCAACATAAAGCAGGACAGAGTGCCACCGTCAGGCAACATAAAGCAGGACAGAGTGCCACCGTCAGGCAACATAAAGCAGGACAGAGTGCCATCTTCAGGCAACATAAAGCAGGACAGAGTGCCATCTTCAGGCAACATAAAGCAGGACAGAGTGCCATCTTCAGGCAACATAAAGCAGGACAGAGTGCCATCTTCAGGCAACATAAAGCAGGACAGAGTGCCATCTTCAGGCAACATAAAGCAGACAGAGTGCCATCTTCAGGCAACATAAAGCAGGACAGAGTGCCATCTTCAGGCAACATAAAGCAGGACAGAGTGCCACCGTCAGGCAACATAAAGCAGGACAGAGTGCCATCTTCAGGCAACATAAAGCAGCGAATACAAGTAAAAGCCAGTAACACACGGGAGACCACATCTTCTCTGATTACGCAACCCCATGTCCTCCAAAACCTCACCACCTGCCCCCATACCAACTCCAACTCCGCTCCTTTATCCTCTCCATATGACCCATCCTCTTCATATGACTCCATTTTCCCACCCCTTCCCACTCGGCAGCCACAAGCATCCAGGCAAACCACTGCCAACACAACCCAGAATCTACCACACCCACCAACCATCCAGGCAAACTACTGCTAACACAACCCAGAATCTACCACACCCACCAACCATCCAGGCAAACTACTGCTAACACAACCCAGAATCTACCACACCCACCAACCATCCAGGTAAACCACTGCTAACACAACCCAGAATCTACCACACTCACCGCATTAGAATCAAGATTTACATTATCTCATGCAGTTCAGCCCAGCGCTTTAAGCCAAGCCTTCATGATGTTTGTCATCCACAAGCAACACATGTCACCGATGTTCAGACAATAGGAACTGTGACATTTCATTAAATATCTTGTATTCAATTATCTATCATTGTAACCTTACCATTACTAGTTGTAGAAAATGGCCCAGATAGTTGATGAGTGGCTACGAAAGGAAGGTCTCAGAACTGGTCATTTAAACATTTACCACCCGCTATGGAATCTTTCTGAGGTAACTAACATAGTTAATCATAACTTCCATGTCCTTGGCTTTTCAGAAAGTAGTCTAAACAAAAATATAACTGACGAAGACATTAGGATAGACGGTTATAATTTACTTCGACGTGACCCTACTAGGAAGCTTGAGACAGGATTAGTTGTATATGTTACCACAGCCATACACTCTTGCTGTAGAACAGACCTTGAGACAGGATTAGTTGTATATGTTACCACAGCCATACACTCTTGCCATAGAACAGACCTTGAGACAGGATTAGTTGTATATGTTACCACAGCCATACACTCTTGCCATAGAACAGACCTTGAGACAGGATTAGTTGTATATGTTACCACAGCCATACACTCTTGCCATAGAACAGACCTTGAGACAAGATTAGTTGTATATGTTACCACAGCCATACACTCTTGCCATAGAACAGACCTTGAGACAAGATTAGATGTATATGTTACCACAGCCATACACTCTTGCCATAGAACAGACCTTGAGACAGGATTAGTTGTATATGTTACCACTGCCATACACTCTTGCCGTAGAACAGACCTTGAGACAAGATTAGTTGTATGTTACCACAGCCATACACTCTTGCCATAGAACAGACCTTGAGACAGGATTAGTTGTATATGTTACCACTGCCATACACTCTTGCCATAGAACAGACCTTGAGACAGGATTAGTTGTATATGTTACCACTGCCATACACTCTTACCATAGAACAGACCTTGAGACAGGATTAGTTGTATATGTGCCACCGTCAGGCAACATAAAGCAGGACAGAGTGCCATCTTCAGGCAACATAAAGCAGGACAGAGTGCCATCTTCAGGCAACATAAAGCAGGACAGAGTGCCATCTTCAGGCAACATAAAGCAGGACAGAGTGCCATCTTCAGGCAACATAAAGCAGGACAGAGTGCCATCTTCAGGCAACATAAAGCAGGACAGAGTGCCATCTTCAGGCAACATAAAGCAGGACAGAGTGCCATCTTCAGGCAACATAAAGCAGGACAGAGTGCCACCGTCAGGCAACATAAAGCAGGACAGAGTGCCATCTTCAGGCAACATAAAGCAGCGAATACAAGTAAAAGCCAGTAACACACGGGAGACCACATCTTCTCTGATTATGCAACCCCATGTCCTCCAAAACCTCACCACCTGCCCCCATACCAACTCCAACTCCAGCTCCTTTATCCTCTCCATATGACCCATCCTCTTCATATGACTCCATTTTCCCACCCCTTCCCACTCGGCAGCCACAAGCATCCAGGCAAACCACTGCTAACACAACCCAGAATCTACCACACCCACCAACCATCCAGGCAAACTACTGCTAACACAACCCAGAATCTACCACACCCACCAACCATCCAGGCAAACTACTGCTAACACAACCCAGAATCTACCACACCCACCAACCATCCAGGTAAACCACTGCTAACACAACCCAGAATCTACCACACTCACCGCATTAGAATCAAGATTTACATTATCTCATGCAGTTCAGCCCAGCAGCTTTAAGCCAAGCCTTCATGATGTTTGTCATCCACAAGCAACACATGTCACCGATGTTCAGACAATAGGAACTGTGACATTTCATTAAATATCTTGTATTCAATTATCTATCATTGTAACCTTACCATTACTAGTTGTAGAAAATGGCCCAGATAGTTGATGAGTGGCTACGAAAGGAAGGTCTCAGAACTGGTCATTTAAACATTTACCACCCGCTATGGAATCTTTCTGAGGCAACTAACATAGTTAATTATAACTTCCATGTCCTTGGCTTTTCAGAAAGTCGTCTAAACAAAAATATAACTGACGAAGACATTAGGATAGACGGTTATAATTTACTTCGACATGACCCTACTAGGAAGCTTGAGACAGGATTCGTTGTATATGTTACCACAGCCATACACTCTTGCCATAGAACAGACCTTGAGACAGGATTAGTTGTATATGTTACCACAGCCTTACACTCTTGCCATAGAACAGACCTTGAGACAAGATTAGTTGTATATGTTATCACAGCCATACACACTTGCCATAGAACAGACCTTGAGACAAGATTAGTTGTATATGTTACCACAGCCATACACACTTGCCATAGAACAGACCTTGAGACAAGATTAGTTGTATATGTTACCACAGCCATACACTCTTGCCATAGAACAGACCTTGAGACAAGATTAGTTGTATATGTTACCACAGCCATACACACTTGCCATAGAACAGACCTTGAGACAGGATTCGTTGTATATGCTACCACAGCCATACACTCTTGCCATAGAAAAGACCTTGAGACAGGATTCGTTGTATATGCTACCACAGCCAATACACACTTGCCATAGCAAAGACCTTGAGACAGGATTCGTTGTATATGCTACCACAGCCAATACACTCTTGCCGTAGCAAAGACCTTGAGACAGGATTCGTTGTATATGTTACCACAGCCAATACACTCTTGCCGTAGAAAAGACCTTGAGACAGGATTCGTTGTATATGCTACCACAGCCAATACACTCTTGCCATAGAAAAGACCTTGAGACAAGATTCGTTGTATATGCTACCACAGCCAATACACTCTTGCCGTGGAAAAGACCTTGAGACAGGATTCGTTGTATATGCTACCACAGCCATACACTCTTGCCGTAGAAAAGACCTTGAGACAGGATTCGTTGTATATGCTACCACAGCCAATACACTCTTGCCGTAGAAAAGACCTTGAGACAGGATTCGTTGTATATGCTACCACAGCCATACACTCTTGCCATAGAAAAGACCTTGAGACAGGATTCGTTGTATATGCTACCACAGCCAATACACTCTTGCCGTAGAAAAGACCTTGAGACAGGATTCGTTGTATATGCTACACAGCCAATACACTCTTGCCGTAGAAAAGACCTTGAGACAGGATTCGTTGTATATGCTACCACAGCCATACACTCTTGCCGTAGAAAAGACCTTGAGACAGGATTCGTTGTATATGCTACCACAGGCAATACACTCTTGCCGTAGAAAAGACCTTGAGACAGGATTCGTTGTATATGCTACCACAGCCAATACACTCTTGCCATAGAAAAGACCTTGAGACAGGATTCGTTGTATATGCTACCACAGCCATACACTCTTGCCATAGAAAAGACCTTGAGACAGGATTCGTTGTATATGTTACCACAGCCATACACTCTTGCCGTAGCAAAGACCTTGAGACAGGATTCGTTGTATATGTTACCACAGCCAATACACTCTTGCCGTAGAAAAGACCTTGAGACAGGATTCGTTGTATATGCTACCACAGCCAATACACTCTTGCCATAGAAAAGACCTTGAGACAAGATTCGTTGTATATGCTACCACAGCCAATACACTCTTGCCGTGGAAAAGACCTTGAGACAGGATTCGTTGTATATGCTACCACAGCCATACACTCTTGCCGTAGAAAAGACCTTGAGACAGGATTCGTTGTATATGCTACCACAGCCAATACACTCTTGCCGTAGAAAAGACCTTGAGACAGGATTCGTTGTATATGCTACCACAGCCATACACTCTTGCCATAGAAAAGACCTTGAGACAGGATTCGTTGTATATGCTACCACAGCCAATACACTCTTGCCGTAGAAAAGACCTTGAGACAGGATTCGTTGTATATGCTACCACAGCCATACACTCTTGCCGTAAAAAGACCTTGAGACAGGATTCGTTGTATATGCTACCACAGCCATACACTCTTGCCGTAGAAAAGACCTTGAGACAGGATTCGTTGTATATGCTACCACAGGCAATACACTCTTGCCGTAGAAAAGACCTTGAGACAGGATTCGTTGTATATGCTACCACAGCCAATACACTCTTGCCATAGAAAAGACCTTGAGACAGGATTCGTTGTATATGCTACCACAGCCATACACTCTTGCCATAGAAAAGACCTTGAGACAGGATTCGTTGTATATGTTACCACAGCCATACACTCTTGCCGTAGAACAGACCTTGAGACACCAGATATTGAATGTATATGCCTGGAAACCAGACTTCCAAAGCAGACCCCAGTCTTAATCGGGTTTCTGTATCGTAATCCAAATGCAACAGCATCTTGGTATGATCACTTTACAAGTATGATGGATTATGTTTTGTCTTTTAGTTTAGAGGATATAATTGTTCTTGGAGATTTCAATATTAATTACAGACAAACAGATGCTACATGGAATGATACTGTTTTATCATACAATTTATCGCAAATTATCGCTAAACCTACCAGAGTAACTGAAACATCATCCACACTAATAGATCACGTATATGTAGCTCATCTAGAAAACATTATAGAATGTAAAGTCCCTCACACATCACTGAGTGATCACTATCTAGTCTGTTGCACATGGACACGATATGGCTTGAAAATTACCAAAAATAAACATCTCTCTCTCTCTCTCTCTCTCTCTCTATCTCTATCTCTCTCTCTCTGAACCTTAAGTGCCCAGGGCACATGGGGCTTCCACAAGGATTTTCCACAAATGCCTGTCCATCGCCTTTTTTTATGCTCTTGCCCAGGTGAGCCCTCTGTTGCTCAACATCCTCTCTGTTGTTCTTCTCCATGTCAAAAATAAACATACCAGTATTAAATTTAGAAGCTTTAGCAAATTCCGCTTAGAATAATTTCTGAAAGAATTACAAGCAGCACCTCTAGATCATGCGTACCAACTAACTGACCTGATAAGGTCCTGGAATACTGGATAAAAACCTTCAGGGATATATTTGACAGTCACGTTCCTATCAAAGAGGTGAGAGTTAAACATCAAGTGAAGTCCCCATGGATAACACCTGAGATAGTGCAAGTCATGAGGGAAAGAGATCAGGCCCACAAAAATAAGTAATTCACTAGCCAACGATTACTTGGAAATAGAGTTCAGTATTTAATTAGGTAAGAAAAGAGAAATTACTTTAGGAACCTATTTCAGAATAAATCAGACAGTAAGTCTGTCTGGAAAGCAATTAACATTCTAGCAAACAAGAGAAAGCAGTCTGATTTGCAGAGTTATAATCATGTGCCCGCTTGAGAAGAGTTCAGCAATCACTTCAGAGAAGAAGTCAATATCTTAAAATCTTCACTACCAACCCCTACTTTTGATTTATGCGAATTAAATAAATTTATATGTAGCACATGACAAATCTAAAGCAACCTAGTTTTTCTTTCATGTCAGTTAGTAAAGTTTACAATTATCTTTCATCTTTAAAGAACAACAACACAGCAGGACTTGATGAAATCAGCAACAAGATATTACACTACTCTGCCCCTAGTAATTCCAGATACACTAACATACATTTACAATCAGTGCATTGCACATTGTCACTTTCCTCAGGCTTTTAAAATTGCTAAAACATATCCCCTTTTCAAATCTGGTTTAGAGAAAAATACCTCAACCTACAGACCTTTTTTCATTCTATCAAATTTGTCTAAACCCTTAGAAAAACACATTAAAAAATCCTTACAACACAAGCAAGAAAATGATATGATTGATGACTGTCAGTCAGGTTTTAGGCCGAAACATTCCTACCACACAGCTCTCACAAAAATGACAGAATGTTGGTTATCTAATATAAACGATGATAAATTATGTGATGCTGTCTTTGTTCGCTTTGCAAAAGTAATTAACATGATTGATCATGAAATCCTAGTTAGAAAACTTGAGACTTATAGATTACACCCTGACTTGACAAAATTTATTACATCTTTTCTTTCCAACAGACAACAGGTAGTTTGCCTCAAAAACTCTAAGTCAAGTTCATCTGTGGTTGATAATGGTGTTCCACATGGGTCTATTCTTGGTGCTCTCTTGTTTACCATCTACATCAATGATCTTCCATTTCATCTCAAAAGTCATATTGTGACCTCTTTGCTGATGACTTCACAGTTTACACTAGTGGCAATGACTGTATTAACCTTGAGTCAGCTCTTCAAATTGGAATAGTCTAATTAACTGGAGCAATAACAACAAAATGTTCATAATCACCAACAAAACAAAATCCATGCTCATTACAACAAGACAAATTAACAAATTCAGTAACAACAGCACTACAGCTCCATGCTGGAACTTCACAGATAGAGAATGTTAGTGAATATAAAACTCAAAGTCTCATGACTGACCACTGCCTCAGCTGGAATCATCATGTAGACAATCTAACCAAACTCAGTGCACAAAAAGTTTACCAATTTACTAAAATTAAACATATTCTTGACACAGACAGCAGAAGAATATACTACATATCACAGATACAAACACACTTGGACTACTTTCCCACAGTCTGGGATGGTTGTTCCATGTCAAACATGAAAAGACTTTAATCACTTCAAAAATGAGCTGTAAAGCTTACAGATGACAAACATGCGGCATCATCATCATCATCATGTGCCGTGCCGACTGGCGTTGGCTATTATGCCTCTCCAGAGTACGCGATCCTTCATGCAGGCCATCAGCTCAGTTGATACGGCACGTATTACAAATAAAGACAAACATCTTGATATTCTACCCCTCAAGAAGAGATTTATTTTCAACAAGGCCAAGTTAATTCATAAAATTTTATCGCACAATGCTCCACCCTATCTGTGATCGTTGTTCAAATCCAACCCAAAACACAGTCAACGCTTAAGCAATTGTATTCTCCCAAAACCAAGGCTTGACATGTTTAGAAAAAACCTTCTCTTACTCAGCTGCGGAACTTTGGAATGCCCTACTAATTCACGTAAAACTTATAAGTAATATTCGTTCTTATAACTTTAAACTTTGTCAACATATGGACTATATGCCTCCTTACAGGCCAAAGAAAAAGAGGCAGACCGCCTGAAACTCTGAAGAGGTCACTGTTAAGAGAGGCCAAATTAACAGGCATAAAATCCCTTGATGAGGTTGAAAGACTCGCTGAAGACAGGAAAAATTTGCGAACTACTTTGCGAGCCCTGTGTGACGTTTAACGGCACGGGAAGCATATAAGATATAAGATATGCCTCCCTAAGCATAGTTTAAAGTAGTTTAAAACGCTTGAGTATTGTAATTTTTTTAAACACTGCTTTTCTATAAATTTGTTAGTTTTGAATGAATGTAAGAATGCAAGTTTATTTCATGTGGTTGCATAAATTCAGAGTGGAGAGTGTATGGACATGAGATAAGTTTATTATTTATTTATGTAATCATTTAATGTGTCTTCATGATTATTATGCTCATTAACAAATGCTGAATGACTGTGACTGAGTGAAAGCTGTATGATGAAGGGCATAATGTCAGAGGGGCCTGCGTGCCCAATTCTTAACCCTTTGAAAATAAAGTATGTTCCTTAGTTCGTTCGTTCGTTCACTCCTATATTTATAGCTCTCTATCTGTTACTGCACTCCCATGTCTACAGCCCCCTATCTGTTACTGCACTCCCATGTTTATAGCCCCCTATCTGTTACTGCACTCCCATGTTTATAGCCCCCTATCTTTTACTGCACTCCCATGTTTATAGCCCCCTATCTGTTACTGCACTCCCATGTTTATAGCCCCCTATCTTTTACTGCACTCCCATGTTTATAGCCCCCTATCTTTTACTGCACTCCCATGTTTCTTACCGCCTGTAATTGGAAAAGTCTAAACTGTTTTGTTTATTTTTAACCTGTAGAACTAAGTAATCCCCCTCCACCACCGTACAGCGGCCACAACAACCCAAATGTCGGCTTCAGCCCCGGACAGTCTTCAGGTTACCCCGGACAGTCTTCAGGTTATCCCGGACAGTCTTCAGGTTATCCCGGACAGTCTTCAGGTTATCCCGGACAGTCTTCAGGTTATCCCGGACAGTCTTCAGGTTACTCCAAAGTTTCTGTGGTAAGTCACAACACTCATAACATGTTCAAGACTGTGAGAACCACAGCTATACTGATAAAAATGAATATGATAAATTATGATAACACTGACATGATGATGATGATGATGTTTGTGAGATAAAGAGCCAGTACACAGTTGACACAAGTCAAAAGAAACGAGGACATGAAGATCTTTAGATATAAATGTCTGCTCGTAGCAATGAGAGAAATAAACTGGCGTGAAGAGGCTGTCCCGATTTGGTAGACTGCCACTCATAACTAACACGCTAACGTCAGTGCTAGCGAACTATAGCTGATCAAGACCCTGTCCTACCTCCCCGTTGTAACAGTCCTAGCCTGGCTAAGGGGACAGGGATCGTCATAGTCCCCCCGGGGTTGTGGGACCTGCTACATAAACTTTGCATGTCCCCTGTTTCTTGTCTCCGCTCACAGGCTGAAAGAACGGCCGCCAGAACCCATTCACAGTTCAATACAACGCTGTGGCTCAACATCTTCACTGCATCTCCTGCAAACAGCATCACTCTCGAGATCCCAAGAAGAAGAAGAAGAAGAAGAAGAAGAAGAAGAAGAAGAAGAAGAAGAAGAAGAAGAAGAAGAAAAAGAAGAAGAAGAAGAAGAAGCAGAAACAGCAGCAGCAGAAGAAGAAGCAGAAGCAGAAGAAGAGAAGAAGAAGAAGCAGAAGAAGAAGAAGAAGCAGAAGCAGCAGAAGAAGAAGAAGAAGAAGAAGCAGCAGCAGCAGAAGAAGAAGAAGAAGAAGAAGAAGAAGAAGAAGCAGAAGCAGCAGAAGAAGAAGAAACAGAAGAACAAGAACAAGAAGAACAAGAAGAACAAGAAAAAGAAGAAGAAAAAAAAGAACAAGAAGAAGAAGTAGAAGAAGAAGAAGAAGAAAAAGAAGAACAAGAACAAGAACAAGAAGAACAAGAAGAACAAGAAAAAGAAGAAGAAAAAAAAGAACAAGAAGAAGAAGTAGAAGAAGAAGAAGAAGAAAAAGAAGAACAAGAACAAGAACAAGAAGAACAAGAAGATTGCTAAAATATAGGACTCGCTGGAAAACTCGAAGAAAAACAAAACACAAAATGAAACCTAAAACAACGGCCAAAATGCACTGTTCGTGTGGCACAGAAGAAGAAAAGCACTTGAAATGCCGAGGACGGCATAACATGTGGAAGCATGACCTCCAACCCCTGTCTGCATACTGCAGAATGAGTGAATGAATGAATAATTAACCAATGACTGAATAATCATTTGAGAGACAATCATCATCATCATCATGTGCCGTGCTGACTGGCGTTGGCTATTATGCTTCTCCGGAGTACACGATCCTTCATGCAGGCCATCAGTTCAGTTGGTGATCTCCTCTCACACCATCCCGTCAGACTGTCCAGTATCATTTCTCTTGGTCTTCTTCTTGATCTTCTTCCTTCTATTTTTCCTGTTGTTATAATATTTTCAATGCTCCCTCTTCTCATTGCATGTCCTATGAAAGTACATTGTCTCTCTTTTATCTTTTTGAGAAGGTTTTTTTTTTGTGTCTCCAGCTATTCTCATACATTTTTCATTAGTTATTTTTACTGTCCAAGGGATTCGAAACAATCTTCTAATAAACCACATTTCTGCTGCTTCCAACGATTTTTGTGCAGACTTGCCTATTGTCCATGATTCACTTCCATATAACAAGATAGGTTCAATATAGCATTTTAGGACTCGTTTTCTAACATTCATTGATAAAGATGTGTTAGCTAATATGTTTCTTATTCTCTGAAATGCAGTCTTTGCTTGGCCTATTCTGTTCCTAATTTCTTTTTCTGCATTTCCCATCTGAAGTTATTACTGCTCCAATGTATTTGAATTTCTGCACCTGCTTTAGAATAATTCCGTTTAATTTAATACTGCATGCTGGTGGATTCTGTTTCTTAGATATAACCATAGTCTCTGTCTTTTTGATGTTCAAAGTAAGGTCTTTCTGTTCACTTTCTTTGGCGACTTTATCCAAGATATTTTGCAGGTCTTGTTGGTTCTCAGCTATCAGTACTGTGTCGTCAGCAATCCGAAGGTTGTTAATATTGTATCCTCCAATTTTTATGCCTGGTTCTGTGATGATTGTTCTTAGAATATTCTCGCTATACAGAGAAAAAAGGTCTGGAGATAGTACACATCCTTGTCGCACCCCTTGTTTTATAGGTTGATATTTTCCAGTTCTATTTTCAACTTGAACTGCTGCTTCTTGCTGCCAGTATAGATGTTTTACAATCCTCAGGTCTTTGCCGTCTATATTGATGTCTTCAAGCATTTTAATAATTTCATGATGTTTCACCTTGTCAAATGCCTTGGTGTAATCAATGAAGCATAAGTAGAGATCTTTCTGTACTTCTAAAGCTCTTTCTGTTAGTGTTCGTAAAGCATAAATGACATTGTGTGTTCCCTTTCCTTCAACAAATCCAAACTGTTCATCTGCTATTTCCATTTTTATCTTTTCCCTTGTTCTTCTCATGGTAAATCTCAGAAGTAGCTTCGTTATGTGACATGAGAGGCTGATATCAATATATATATTATATATATATAGAAAAATGTCGCATATAAAACGTTGTCTCATTGAGTACTTCATCTGTGACTCGACCCCGAAACTGTCTTACAAGTACATAATTTACGTTTAGAAAGAACCTCACTAGTAGCAGTGTACAGGTGTTGTACCAGCGCCTGGTATCTATAGAGGCTGACGGCTTATACAGCTAGTCTCTGGTTCAGTGCTTCTGAATCTGGAGTGAGTAGAAGGACATTTGTGAGTCTATGTGACTAGTAAAAAGGATGGGCATGATTAAAAAGATCTTGGCATGATTGAAAGATCTTGCCATGATTAAAAAGATCTTGGCATGATTCAAAAGATCTTGTCATCGTCTTGGTTTTATTTGTTGTTTTAGTTTTAACGAGGGCTCTACACTACAGCTGTTCTCAAACAGGAAAAGGGTCTCAAACCTGTAATCAGGCTTGCAAGGGGATCCATAGCTATTCTCGGGCCAGAAAGGAGGTCTCAGATGCTATCCTCAGGCCAGAAATGAGTTCTCAGAAGCTATTCTCAGGCTGGAAAGGAGGTCTCAGAAGCTATTCTCAGGCCAGAAAGGAGGTCTCAGAAGCTATTCTCAGGCTGGAAAGGAGGTCTCAGAAGCTATTCTCAGGCCAGAAACAGGTCTCAGAAGCTATCCTCAGGCCAGAAATGAGTTCTCAGAAGCTATTCTCAGGCCAGAAAGGAGATCTCAGAAGCTATTCTCAGGCTGGAAAGGAGGTCTCAGAAGCTATTCTCAGGCCAGAAAGGAGGTCTCAGAAGCTATTCTCAGGCTGGAAAGGAGGTCTCAGAAGCTATTCTCAGGCTGGAAAGGAGGTCTCAGAAGCTATTCTCAGGCCAGAAACAGGTCTCGGAAGCTATTCTCAGGCTGGAAAGGAGGTCTCAGAAGCTATTCTCAGGCCAGAAACAGGTCTCGGAAGCTATTCTCAGGCCAGAAAGGAGGTCTCAGAAGCTATTCTCAGGCCAGAAACAGGTCTCGGAAGCTATTCTCATGCCAGAAACAGGTCTCAGAAGCTATTCTCAGGCCAGAAACAGGTCTCAGAAGCTATTCTCAGGCCAGAAACAGGTCTCGGAAGCTATTCTCAGGCCAGAAAGGAGGCCTCAGAAGCTATTTTCAGGCCAGAAAGGAGCTCCACGGCTGCCAAACGGTTCAGCACTTTACTGTTCATAAAAATACACTTTCAAAAAATGTACATTGTGTATGTGAGTGATTAAGTGACAACAGTTGAGAACTTGATATTTGTTTTAGAGAAAGTTAATTTATAAATATATGTACAACTTCCCAAGAACTGAACGAAAATCTGTTTATTGCCATTGTTTGAAAAATAAAAGCTGTAGCAAAACTTCTTACAACTGAGGCATATTACATGAAAAATAATATTTTACTGGTCTCCATATCTAGGAACTGGTCCATTTCTTTAACATTTGTATACATGGCTTGTTACAGCAATTTATAACAGTCTGTACGAAAACACAGTTGAATCATCGCCAGCAGTTCTTAAGAGGCAGTCTGTAATAGACATAAATGAAATGTTTGACTGGCAGGTCAGCATGTAACTGTTCTATTCATTTTCTATCATTCCTGCAGAGCCAGCACAATGTGCCCATCTACAATCAACCTGTGATAGTCACCCAACCCGTGCAGGGAGTAGTAGGCGT
This sequence comes from Achatina immaculata, assembly GCA_009760885.1. Taxonomy (NCBI): domain Eukaryota; kingdom Metazoa; phylum Mollusca; class Gastropoda; order Stylommatophora; family Achatinidae; genus Lissachatina; species Lissachatina immaculata. The sequence goes on along the minus strand of CM019713.1, from coordinate 62,356,485 downwards.
TCAGGACAACTTCAGTTTAGCTGTTTTCGCTGCCATTTGTTGTTTCTGGCCACTTGGAATAATTGCCGTTATGAGAGCCAGCGAGGTAAACAAAAACTAATAGTTGCCATTATGAGAGCTAGTGAGGTAAACAAAAACTAATAATTGCCATTATGAGAGCTAGCAATGTAAACAAAAACTAATAGTTGCCATTATGAGAGCTAGTGAGGTAAACAAAAACTAATAGTTGCCATTATGAGAGCCTGTGAGGTAAACAAAAACTAATAGTTGCCATTTTAAGAGCTATTGAGATGAACAAAACAATCCTCCTTTCTTTTATCACGTTTTTAATTCCTTTACTAAGATTCAGAATATATGCCTGTTCTCCCATGATAACTAAAAATGTCTGTCAGGCATCTCAAGAGTTCTCCTATGGTAACTCAGACTTCTTGCATAGTAATTCAAGATCTCTCTCCGGATAATTCAAGATCTCACCTAGGGTAGTTCAAGACTTCTCCCAGGATGGCTCAAGATTTCTCCCAGAGTAGTTCACGATCACTCTCAGGGTAGCTCAAGATCTCTCCCAATCAAAACAATCTGGGATGGTTGCTCAGTGTCAGATACAAAGAGACTTTAATCACTTCAAAAGCGAGCAGTAAAGTTTATTAGTGACAAAGGTCAAACACACACAACTAACCAGCACAAACGTATCAAAATAATGCCTCTTAAGAACAGGTTCCTCTTCAACAAAGCCAAGTTGGTACATCAATTTTTTTTCACAGCCTGCTCCGTCTTCTCTATGGAACCTGTTCAAATGTAGCCCAAAGTGCAGCCAACGCTTGAACAACATGTCTTCCAAAACCCAGGCTTGACGTTTTCAGGAAAAGCTTCACTTATTCTGCTGCTCATCTTTGGAATACCCTCCCATCCTGTATAAAAAAATATATAAACTATACTCCTTCTTAGAACTACAAACTTTTCCAAAGATACTACAGACCACAAATCTATTTGATGTCGACTACATGCCTCCATGAATCATAAAACTTTTTTAAAAAGTTATTTTAGACTGCACTTACAGACACCGAATTTAGTTAATTATTTATCCTGAATAGCACTGAAATTATTGTTTGGTAGATAGTCGTTTATATGTGTATGTAGTTAGTCATTTATATATGTATGTAGTTAGTCATTTTTATGTATATGTAGTTACTTTATTGTTAATTATGTTTGTTATATGAGCAATATAACCTATATTTGTAGAATTTATGGAACAGAGAGAAGGTTATATGATAAAGGGCAGAATGTCAGACAGGCCTGCGTGCTCAGTTCTTAACCCCTTTGAAACAAAGATGAATCAATAAATCAGTCAATCTCAGGGTAATTCAGGATCTCTCCCAGGGCAGCTCAATACATCATCTCAGACCAACTCTCAGCTGTGTCATTTCTCCTTCTAGCACTCACACATTCCTTCGGTCCGGAATATTACACTCATTCATTTTTTTTTCTATGACGTAGTTGACGAAACACTGTCAAAGATTCATGGAAGTTCTACTCTGCGCCACTGTCTAACTGTTTGTCTGTGTATCTTTCTGTCTGTTCGTCTGTCTGTCTATCTAATCTGGACATACAGCCCAGCCAGAGCACAAAAACTGGCAGAGATCAGCTATATAATTGTCAGCCTCGCAGAGCCGCCCCGATCTGCACAGCGCGGGCTGCTGTTGCGCAGGCCGATCGTTCTTTTGGCGAAAAAGTGCTCTCGAGTTCCGTGCGTCGGGAGAAAGGTTTTCGCTCTAATCCTGGACGAAGAGAGTTAAGGTGTTTCGATGCAGAAGCTAGTGGTTTGTCGAGCGAAGCCTATAAACAGCTAGCGAGCCAGGTTCGTGCTAACGCGTCGGTGGTGTACTACGGTGTTGTCGACCGATGGTCTCGAAATTGGCCCATCTCTCGCAGAGAGTATCGAGTCTGCAGTATATAATGTGCATTGGTTGTCGATGCCGTGCTTTCTTCTCGTTCGTTAGAGCAGACAGAGCCGGCAGGTGCCGCCGGTGTTTAAAAGAAATTTAAACGCCGCCGGGGTCGAAAGGATCCGCTCTGAGCAGAGCGCTGTCTCCCTTACCCCGCGTCGGTCTGTCGGCAGATATCCGAATAAGGTTCGGTGTTGAAAGCTATCTGGTTGATCCTGCTAGTAGTCATATGCTTGTCTCAAAGATTAAGCCATGCATGTCTAAGTTCACACTGTCTCACGGTGAAAACGCGAATGGTTCATTAAATCAGTCGAGGTTCCTTGGATGACACGATCCTACTTGTATAACCGTGGCAATTCTAGAGCTAATACATGCTTACCAAGCTCCGACCCTCGTGGAAAGAGCGCTTTTATTATTTCAAAACCAATCGTCGTTGCCCTTCGCGGAGCGCGGCGTCCCAACTGGTGACTCTGGATAACTTTGTGCTGATCGCATGGCCTTCTGTGCCGGCGACGCATCTTTCAAATGTCTGCCCTATCAAATGTTGATGGTACGTGACATGCCTACCATGTTTGTAACGGGTAACGGGGAATCAGGGTTCGATTCCGGAGAGGGAGCATGAGAAACGGCTATCACATCCAAGGAAGGCAGCAGGCGCGCAACTTACCCACTCCCGGCACGGGGAGGCAGTGACGAAAAATAACAATACCGGACTCTTTCGAGGCCCCGTAATTGAAATGAGTACACTTTAAACCCTTTAACGAGGATCTATTGGAGGGCAAGTCTGGTGCCAGCAGCCGCGGTAATTCCAGCTCCAATAGCGTATATTAAAGTTGTTGCAGTTAAAAAGCTCGTAGTTGGATCTCAGGCGCAGGCGGGCGGTCGCTGTTCACTGCCCGTTGTCTCCTTCTCTACCGTCTGCTGGCTCTCTCCCGCGGGTGCTCTTCGCTGAGTGTCCCGGTTTCCTGGCTCATTTACTTTGAAAAAATTCGAGTGTTCAAAGCAGGCCCCAGCTGCCTGAATAATAGTGCATGGAATAATAGAATATGACCTCTGTTCTATTTTTTTGGTTTTCGGAACTGGAGGTAGCTGCCGTGCGTGGGGTGAAACTCCTCTCGGCCAATGAAGAAAAATGCGATTAGGGTTGCTGCGCAGCGCCGTCGTGGAAAAGGTGAAGGAAAGGATTAAGTGAAGTGACCCGTAGTCTCGAAGTCAGGACTACTCAAATCACGGCACCTCTGCTCTAGAGGCCGGCCAAGTCCTATATACACCCATACTGGAGCAGATTGCCCACACTAGCTTAACTCAGGGGTTAGACATTGCTGGCGAGATTTTTCGGCTGCCGCGCGTGGAGCGAAACTCCTCCCGGCCAATGAAGAAATTGCGAAAATGCGACTAGGGTTGCAGTGAGGCGCCATGTGAAAAGGGGATGGAAAGGATAAAGTGAAGTTTAATTGGTATATCCAGTAGTCACGCGGAGATAGCTACTCATACCACGGCACCTCCTCTCTAGAGGCCGGCTACGTCCGATATACACCCATACTGGTGAAATATGCCTAAATCAGCGTAACCCAGGGGTGAAACGATGGTTACTCATGACACGGTACCTCCCCTCTAGAGGTCGAACACGTCCTAAACACGTCCATACTGGGATAATACACATAAACTGGCTTAACCCATGGGGTGAAACTTACTAGTGGCGAGTATTCGTCATCCAGGACAAAAGCTCCACCCTGGTCACAACTAGGAAAGGAAACGGCCATGACCACAAAATGCTGAAGTCGGAGACACTGGACCAGGGCATTCTAGATAGGCAACCACTTCTCACCCGATGGGGATGTATGCGTATCCTAATCACGCTGAGGTTTTCCGGTGAGAAAGTCCAACTCTAGGCTTGATGGGCAACCACCTCTCACCCGGCGGGGATATACTGTTATCCAAAACACGTCGAAGTTTTCCGGTGAGAAAGCCCAACTCTAGATTAAACTGGTTTAACGAAAACCACGGTGTCACGCAATCCCGCTTCTGCGACCCACCGAGAATACAGGCCCAAGCCCCCCGATACACTGAAGCTCTTGTGGTCCTCTTGTGGATTTCGTGTGGTCCTTTCGGAGACCACAGGAGGACCACGGAATCTATCGAGGGCCACAGGAGTAAATTCAGTAGGATCACTTGGGATAGAAGTGAACGAATAAGAAGAAGAAGAAGGAGGAGGAGGAGAAGAAGAAGAAGAAGAAGAAGAAGAAGCTATATAACTATAATCCAGTCAGTGACATTTGTTAAAATAAATTGTTTCGCTAACAAAAGAAAAGGCAACGCAGTTGTAAATGTTAAATATTAGAAGACTTCTTTCTAAACGATTTAGCTGCAGAAATTCTTTTTCTGCTGGCATAAGTCTGAATTCTGAAGTCTGAAGTCTGAAATCTGAAATCTGAAGTTTTGTTATTTCTTAAAACAAACAGCCAAAAAAAAAAAAAAACCACAGTCGAGACACACACACCCACACACACACAAGTAAATGCAACAGCAAACGATCTGAATACGAAGATAAAATCAGTACAGGACTGGATATAAAGACTACATCAGTACAGGAATGGATATAGAGACTACAACAGTACAGGAATGGATATAGAGACTACATCAGTAAAGGAATGGATATAAAGACTACATCAGTACAAGATTGGATATAGAGACAACATCAGTACAGGACTGGATATAAAGATTACATCAGTACAGGACTGGATATAGAGACTACATCAGTACAAGATTGGATATAGAGACAACATCAGTACAGGACTGGATATAGAGATTACATCAGTACAGGACTGGATATAGAGACTACATCAATACAAGATTGGATATAGAGACAACATCAGTACAGGAATAGATATAGAGACAACATCGGTGGAGAACTGCATAGACAGACAATGTCAGTGGAGGACTGGATAGAAAGACAATATCAGTGGAATACTGAATCTTGTCATGTAAAGTGTCTAATTCTTCTTAGGGGACACCGTGCTATTTGACCTGACAATTTCCCTAAGAGTGTTTAGACAAAGGACTCGACAAGATGGTGGTGTAGGTACTACATCAGTGCAGTACAGGATATAGAGACTACATCAGTGCAGGTCAGGATATAGAGACTACATCAGTGCAGGACAGGATATAGAGACTACATCAGTGCAGGACAGGATATAGAGACTACATCAGTGCAGGACATGATATAGAGACTACATCAGTGCAAGACAGGATATAGAGACTACATCAGTGCAGGACAGGATATAGAGACTACATCAGTGCAGGACAGGATATAGAGACTACATCAGTGCAGGACAGGATATAGAGACTACATCAGTACAGGAATGGATATAGAGACTACAACAGTACAGGAATGGATATAGAGACTACATCAGTAAAGGAATGGATATAAAGACTACATCAGTACAAGATTGGATATAGAGACAACATCAGTACAGGACTGGATATAGAGATTACATCAGTACAGGACTGGATATAGAGACTACATCAGTACAAGATTGGATATAGAGACAACATCAGTACAGGAATAGATATAGAGACAACATCGGTGGAGAACTGCATAGACAGACAATGTCAGTGGAGGACTGGATAGAAAGACAATATCAGTGGAATACTGAATCTTGTCATGTAAAGTGTCTAATTCTTCTTAGGGGACACCGTGCTATTTGACCTGACAATTTCCCTAAGAGTGTTTAGACAAAGGACTCGACAAGATGGTGGTGTAGGTACTACATCAGTGCAGGACAGGATATAGAGACTAAGTCAGTGCAGGACAGGATATAGAGACTACATCAGTGCAGGACAGGATATAGAGACTACATCAGTGCAGGACAGGATATAGAGACTACATCAGTGCAGGACAGGATATAGAGACTACATCAGTGCAGGACATAATATAGAGACTACATCAGTGCAGGACAGGATATAGAGACTACATCAGTGCAGGACAGGATATAGAGACTACATCAGTGCAGGACAGGATATCGAGACTACATCAGTGCAGGACAGGATATAGAGACTACATCAGTACAGAAAAGGATACCTCAGTCTCCTTAGGAATGTTTAGACAACGGACACTACAAGATGGTGGAGAAAGTCCAATAGGTCAGATACCCCAATCTCCTTAAGAATGTTTAGACAACGGACACTACAAGATGATGGTGTAGGGACAGTAGGTCAGATACCCCAATCTCCTTAAGAATGTTTAGACAACGGACACTACAAGATGATGGTGTAGGGACAGTAGGTCAGATACCCCAATCTCCTTAAGAATGTTTAGACAACGGACACTACAAGATGGTGGTGTAGGGACAATAGGTAAGATACCCCAGTCTCCTTAAGAATGTTTAGACAACGGACACAACAAGATGGTGGTGTAGGGACAATAGGTAAGATACCCCAGTCTCCTTAAGAATGTTTAGACAACAGACACGACAAGATGGTGGTGTAGGGACAATAGGCCAGATACTTCAGTCTCCTGACGAGGTCACAAGTCGTTCTTCTACTGCCCAAGTTTACATAACTGATCTAGAAATTCCTGCCGCCACTCGACGCATAAAGGGCAACATTTTCCAATCACAACCCTCCCCGCCACACATCCATCTGAAGATTGTTAGTTTGAATACCTAAAATTTTGACATACATTTTTAATTTCTTTAAAAAAAAACCACTCTAAATTCTTTCCGTTCCTTCGAACTTTCCTTCTCTGTTCTCATCTAAAGCAGTTTCTCGATCAAAGAGTGTGTTTCCCATCTCATACAAGCTCCAGTTATTTCATTCCCTCTCTTCTCACTCCGTTAATGATTGTATACAATTAAGGTTTTTTTTTAACAACCTTTGCCATTCTTTCTCTTTTATAATGATCGTCGTCTTATTCTGTACATGCTTCAGTCATTCTATCCCACCTTTCTTCTCTTCTTTTCTTCTTTCTTTGAAACATACTCTCTTTTATGTTCTCACACTTTTCTGTCTTTAAAGTCATCTATATTAAACCCTTTCTTGTTGCTAATGATAGATAGCAGTTCTCCCAAGTCAACCTATGTAGCAATGTAGCAGTGTTACCTCAAAGTTTGTGGCTTGCACGCAAAATTTCAATTCCATGTTCAAATATACCACCCCCCCCCCCCAAAAAAAAAAAACCAAAACTGTGCAAAACTGTGCGCTGTAACGTTAATTGCAAAGTATAATTTAAAATTATAGTTAAAAAGACTGAACTCCAAAGAAGTCAGAAAAACAAACTTATCTAGCGCAATCGCGTTTGTCTTCTGTGGTACGTTAGCACAAAGGGATATCAGGAAACTTAGAACAGCGCAGCTTAGAGGGAACATTGGTAGCAAAGTTTTTTTAAAATTTTATTTCCTGTTAACGATTGCAGGTTACTTTAAAATCAACGATATAAGTTATTCTGTGTAACAATGTTCATCTGTTTCTTTTCTTCTAATGATTGCGTACTACGTTGCATTCATTCTTTCGTAACGTTTGTTTCTTTCAGTCAAGAAGTGCCCTGGCTAGAGGAGACGTTCAAGCTGCCATCATCGCCTCCAGCGATTCTCGCCGATATTCTCTTATCTCTATTTGCATTGGCGTCGTCGCCCTTATTATCATTATCATCGCTGTGGTGATGCTTGTGTCTGTGTCGAGATAAATAAATAAATAAAATGTAGGGATGGATAAATAACATTAGTTACCTGCGTTGATTGGCAACCTCAATGGTCAGAGACAGGCTTTACCGGAAGTGCGCAATTCTGGAGATCCATCATGGCCAGGTATATAAAGACAGGAAAACAGAATTATAATTGGTCGGGGTTTTGTAAGCTGAGCACGCGCGAGGCCAGCGATCGAGGGAGCCATGTTATCGTTCAAGAGTGGGTGAGAAATTTTATTTGTCAGATGAGAACCAATATCTGTTAGGTTAGTATGGGTTCCTATTATGTGACGTGGATGAATGCAAGCTGTGCTGTGGGCTCCCTCGATCAATCCGATCCACTTAGTAAATATTTTGCTAGGATTGTTTTATGTAAGGTAAAGAATAAATTATAACTCAGTACATGTGTAATTGTTCTATGTATGATTTTGATATTCTTTTGTGTTATAGAGTTCGTAGTAGATGTCGTGGTAGATGTCTTGTTAGATATCGTGGTAAGTGTAGTGATAGATGGCGTGGTAGATGTCTTGTTGGAAGTCGTGGTATATGTCATGATATATATCGTGCTAGATATAGTGATAGATGTCATGGTAGGTGTCGCGGTAGATGTCAATATAGATCTCGAGGTAGATATCATTGTAGATATCGTGGTAGATGTCATGGTAAATGTCGTGGTAGATGAAGTGATAGATGTCAAGGTAGATATGATAGATGTCGTAGTAATTGTCTTGATAGATGTCGTGGAATATATTGTGGTAGATGTCATGATAAATGTCATGGCAGATGTAGTGGTAGATGTCATAGTAAATGTGGTAGATGAACTGGTAGATGTCATAATAGATGTGATAGATGTCGTGGTATTTGTCTTGATAGATGTCGTGGTAGATGTCATTATAGCTATCGTTGTAGATGTCATTGTATATATCGTGGTAGATGTCGAGGTAGATGTAATGATAGCTGTTATGGTAGATGTAGTGGTAGATGTCATAGTAAATGTGGTAGATTAACTGATAGATGTGATAGATGTCGTAGTAGTTGTCTTGATAGATGTCGTGGTAGATGTCATGGTATATTTAGTGATAGATGTAGTGTTAGATGTCGTGGTAGATATCGTGATAGACGTAGTGTTAAATGTAGTGTTAGGTGTAATGGCAGATTTAATGTTAGATGTACTGTTAGATGTAGTGTTGGTTATAGTGTTGGATGTAGCGTTAAAGTTGGGGTAGATGTCATAAATTAACCGCAGTATTTCTTTACCATAAAACGTACAAACTAAAAACGTCTTATCATGTCTCAACATGGTCCCTTCCACGTTTTCTGCAGAAGCATGCGAGGCCGACTAGAGTGAGCTGTATCAGCCAGTTTTAGCATCAGTTCCCTCACTTTTAAACTTCCTCTGACTCTCATGTACCTGCCATAACCACACACACGTGTCCTCACACAGCTTTTTCATTCTGCCATGAATCTGCAGGTTTCTATATTCAAGATACAAAAAAGGAAAGAAAAGAAATAGGCGCTATTCCTCTCTCGTGCATGCTTCTAAAGGAGCTGCCATCTTTGATTTGGTTTGCTAACATATTTCAAAAATGGCCGACGTACTTTAGCCCTCACGTATATAAACAGTGAGGACATAACATATATATGTTACAAATGTCTGCTACTGAATGTCTAATTTAAGAGCAAAAATGCCTTTACTTTTTGACTGGCACTCGTATGTAAACAGAAAGTTTAAATTGTGCTGTATTTTCAAACAGTGGCTAAGAGAAAATTCTATGACGGACTATGAACTTATAAAGTTACTTCTCGCGTTTGAGGACCGTGCCCACCACCGTCTTGCTGAGCAGCAGCTCTCATGGCTGTTTCTACCAATGTTAGATTTAGATCATCCCTCACATTAACAGCAAACAATGTCAGCTTTTTCCTGCTCTTACAGTTCTTAATCACAGCTCGTGGAAGGCACAGATTCATCAGCAAGTGTTGAGGCGGCCGGACGAGGCACAGGATGTTGATTTATACAGATATCTGTTTATGGAGTTGACATCAAGCACCAGGTCCTGTCCCGACAACATGGACGGCTCAGGTACGGTATTTACTGGTGTCTTAGAGTCCTACCATACCACCATCTGAAAAGTCGGTAAACGAGATGATCGTAAGTCGAGGACTACATGTCTTTTATATAATTCTAGGCACTCTGTCAGTGCCAGGAAAACTGTTTGAAATTACCAACAGTGCCACCTTGGTATCCGATTAGTTAAAGACCGCCTTGGTATCTGAAGAGTTAAGGACTGCCTTGGTATCTGATGAGTTGAGGACTGCCTTGGTATCTGAAGAGTTGAGGACCGTCTTGGAATCTGATGAGTTGAGGACCCCTTTGGTATCTGATGAGTTGAGGACCGTCTTGGTATCAGATGAGTTGAGGACCCCTTTGGTATCTGATGAGTTGAGGACCGTCTTGGTATCTGATGAGTTGAGGTCCGTCTTGGTATCACAAGAATTGAGGACCGTCTTGGTATCCAAAGAATTGAGGACCGCCTTGGTATCAGATGAGTTGAGGACCGCCTTGGTATCAGATGAGTTGAGGATCGCCTTGGTATCAGATGAGTTCAGTTGAGGAATGCGGTAAAAGCGGTTCTAGAAGAGTATAGATAGCACTCATCCTCTTTCTATGTTTTTTGTAAAACTCCATCATACGACCATCTCTACTTGATATCACTTATCACATCTCTGATCATCTCTGCTTGATATCATTTATCATGTCTCGTATCATCTCTACTTGACATCACTTATCACATCTCTGACCATCTCTACTTGATATAACTTATCACATCTCTGACCATCTCTACTTGATATCACTTATCACATCTCTGACCATCTCTACTTGATATCACTTATCACATCTCTGACCATCTCTACTTGATATCACTTATCACATCTCTGACCATCTCTACTTGATAGCACTTATCACATCTCTGACCATCTCTACTTGATAGCACTTATCACATCTCTGACCATCTCTGCTTGATATCATTTATCATGTCTCGTATCATCTCTACTTGACATCACTTATCACGTCTCTGACCATCTCTACTTGATATCACTTATCACATCTCTGACCATCTCTACTTGATATAACTTATCACATCTCTGACCATCTCTACTTGATATCACTTATCACTCTCGTGATTTCTACCCTTCACTTGCCTGTTAGTCAGCCACGTTTCTCCTCTTTGTTGTTTACAGATGATAGCTTGTGTTAAGCTGGGGCCAGGTAAACATGCTGTTTTTGGTATTACGTGAAGCATCTCACAGGTTTCTGCTAGTAAGAAAAATAGAGCAAGATAAATAAATAAATAAGACGCAAATACAAAAGAAGTGTGCTTAAATGAACAGTGAAGACAAATAGAAGATTCTCATAATAAAGACAACAAAAACATGAACAAACGAACTAGTGAACTCACAGGCAAGAAAACAAAATATACCACAGGATGCCTGAAATCAAAAGAAGGTAAAATGTTAATGTGAAAGAAGACATTGTGGACAGGTGAACAGAGTACATCGGTGAGCTATATAGAGGAAGGTAAAGGTAAAAAGTAAAGGTAATCCTCTCATGCCTTAGAGGCACATAAGGATATGGTGTTAGTGTCCATATTTTCCTTGACCTGTCAGCACACTAGAGGGTGATATGATCAGTATCACGCCTGGCCGCCTTTCCTTCCCCAACTCCAGAAGATGTCGGGTACCCATTTCTACAGCTGTGTGACTGGAGGAGACCAGAATTAACACCAGATACTGAAAACTGAGATGGACCACCAATACTTGAAGAAGAAATCATAGATGCCATCAAACATATGAAGAAAAGAAAAGCGACTGGGCCTGATAATATAACAATAGAAGAAATAGAGGCGATAGAAGAGATAGGAATAAAAATAACCAAGTTACTGAATAACATTTACAACAGTGGTTATATTCCTAGTGACCTGATTAAATCCACATTTATAACACTACCAAAGAAACCAGGCGCAAAGGAATGTGATGACCACCGGACTATCAGCCTCTCTTGTCACATTCTTCTGAGAATCATTATGACAAGAACAAAGAAAAAGATAAAAATGAAAATAGAATATGAACAGTTTGGATTATTTGTTGAAGGAAAGAGAACACACAATTCCATTTAGAAGTACAGAAAGATCTCTACTTATGCTTCATTGATTACACCAAGGCATTCGACAACGTGAAACATAATGAAATTATTAAAATGCTTGAAGACATCAATACAGACGGCAAAGACCAGAGGATTGTAAAACATCTATACTGGCAGCAAGAAGCAGCAATTCGAATTGAGAATAGAACTGGAAAATATCAACCTATAAAACAAGGGGTGCGACAAGGATATGAACTATCTCCAGATCTTTGTTCTCTGTACATCGAGAATTTTCTAAGAACGATAATCACAGAACCAGGCATAAAAATTGGGGGATACAATATTAACAACCTTCGGTATGCTGACGACACAGTACTGATAGCTGAGAACCAACAAGACCTGCAAAATCTCTTGGATAAAGTCACCAAAGAAAGTGAACAGAAAGGCCTTACTTTGAACATCAAAAAGACAGAGACTATGGTTATATTTAAGAAACAGAATCCACCAGCATGCAATATAAAATTAAACGGAACTATTCTAAAGTAGGTGCAAAAATTCAAATACATTGGAGCAGTAATAACTTCAGATGGTAAATGAAGAACAGAAATTAGGAACAGAATAGGCCAAGCAAAGACTGCATTTCAGAGAATGAGAAACAAATTATCCAACACATCCTTAACAATGAATGGAGTCCTAAAATGCTATATTGAACCTATCTTGTTATATGGAAGTGAATCATGGACAATAGGCAAGTCTGCACAAAAATCATTGGAAGCAGTAGAAATGTGGTTTATTAGAAGAATGTTGCGAATCCCCTGGTCAGCAAAAATAACTAATGAAGAATGTATGAGAAGAGCTGGAGAGACAAAAAATCTTATTAAAAAAATAAATAAGAGAGAGACAATATACTTTCATAGGACATGCAATGAGAAGAGGGGGCATAGAAAATATTATAACAACAGGAAAAATAGAAGGAAGAATATCTAGAGGACGATCAAGAGAAATGATACTGGACAGTCTGACGGGATGGTGTGAGAGGAGATCACCAACTGAGCTGATGGCCTGCATGAAGGATCGTGCACTCTGGAGAAGCATATTAGCCAACGCCAGTCGGCACGGCACAGGATGATGATAATGATGATGAAGGCTGCTTTTCTGATGCTTATATACCACATAAGCGTATTTATGTCACACTAGCTCATTACCCGGCGTTGCCCGGATATTTCTTTATACCAATCGTCTATTTTATTTACAGGTACGTTAAAATATAAGTACAGTATACAAATTATAAAGTAACGTCTTTTACAAAGTCACTAAAATATTAACTTAACTCAAAACATGAGTATAAACAACATTTTTAGAGCAAGAATAAATAATTTCTTGGGTGAACACACCCTTGAGCAAGCAACATAAAGTGGTCCGTGGGAGAAACATGGCTGTCTCCAATCTATCTCTCTCCCTCCTTCTCTCTCTGTCTCTTCTACTGAGAAAGCTCCACTGTCTTCAGACACCTTTACTCATAAAGAAAACCCAGCTAACAGTTCTAGCGAAAATGATGTAATAACGGAACCAAACTCCGAAAAATCTTTGGAGAGCAATGTACCAAGACTTAGTGAGACTGTTAGTTCTCATCAAGCTGTTGGTACAGGAACAAAACTACTTACTTGTTTCTGTGGCCATGACTTCACAGAAGTTATTAAAGACTTCGTGAAAATACTCATCAGTGACATGAAGTCCGAAGTTGTAAAGTCACTCAGTGAGGAGAATGATAATATCAAAAAAGAGGTTGAACAGCTGAGAGAAGAAAATACCAAGCTGAAGCTTCTCATTGAATCGGCGAACAGCGAAAACCGCAGTAGTAGAAAACTACAGAAAAACATCCAGACAGAAACTGGTAGTCACAGTCAGTCAGTGGCTGCTAGTCAAACAAATCTCAACATGAAGCCGAAGGCTCAGCCATCGTCGCCAGGCGGTGTAAACAAACTTCACAAGAAAAACAACCAACAAAAACAGAGTGAAGTCAGTGACTCTTTATCAGGTGAGCAAGACCAGCATATCACAAAATACGAGTACCCCATCGAGGTCCAGATCAGCAACAGATTCGACGCTCTACAACAAAGCTCTGTACCAGATACTCAGCAGACAGACAGGACGCAACAATCATCTCAGTCAAACAACGCATCCCACCTCCAGTCAGAATCTAATAAAAAACAACGTGAACGAAATACGCAGCAAGTTCCTATTCACAAAATCACGGACAGCACAACACATTTAATAATTGGGGATTCTCTGCTAAAGGGCGTGTATAGCGAGCGGATGTCCACAGCAGACGAAGACATTGTCTCAGTAGTTGCAGTACCGGGAGCTGGTATTGCGAAAATAACGCAAACACTGAGAAGTTTTAATACAGACCAAGGCGTGAGGAAAATCTCCGTACATGATGGCATAAATGACAGCATGAATGGCCAGAACATCAGACGTTCCGACATGCAGGCTTTGACTTACGCCATCAAGGAAATGTATCCGACTGCAGCAATCTTCCTATCTTCCATCATTCCACCCTGCTCCGGTCCTGGACGCCGCCTGGTAGACATCGACAACAAGACACTTCAGTCATACTGTCGTGTTAACAACATTGTCTTCATAGACCACACTGTGTTCTTCATCTCAGCCTCTGGTGCCCCGAAGAAACGGATGTACAGGGACCACATACATACATCAAAACTTGGTACCAGCATCCTTGCCAAAAATCTAAAGTTTCCAGAACGTACACTACAGAAAGACGTGGTACAGTTGGATGTCCACAAACAACACCCACGTCCAACAAAAAACCCCCATAAAGCCAGCTCTACTCCAAGCACTAAAACCAAAGGGACCTCCAAATCTGCACCATCTGGTCCACAGCAAACCACCGACTATGACACAATGTTTCCACCCCTACCCTCACGTCAGCCTCAGACGGTCAGACGAGCCGATACGAGCGTCAGCAATGTCAGGATTCATCCTCCGTCGCACAGCTCATTGGAAAAGCTCAGCACACAAGCACGTTCCATGCAATATCCTCAAATAAATCTGGAGCTGCCGTATTTGTTGCAATTTAGCCCTGCAGCCTTGAGTCATGCCTATATGTTATCTCTGCATAATTCACATGGCATGGTACCTTACAGACACCACATGCCTTAAACTGATGGCAGTATCATCGTAATCCATCACAAACTGAAACCTTCAACCCGCAATGTCGAAAAAGAATTATTACTCAGCAAGACATAGTGACTGATATCTTCATTCTTACGTTTATTTAGAATTCTTTACGTTTTATTATTGCATTTTATTTCTTGCCCCTGTTCTTTTGTATCTATTTTTCTAATTCTTGTCAACTTTCTATAGGTCGTTGCAGTTTGTGAGTTGTATCTGTGTGTGTGTGTGAACTATATACTTAATTACTCAACTTGTTAGTGAATTCACATATTTCAGCGTTTAATTATTCAGTAGTTAGACGCGTCTCTCTTTCAGCTTCCAGTTATTTCAGCTAGTGAGTTGTGTACCAGTTGAAAGTTTAATATACAGAGTGTGTCTCTGTGTAGTATTTAAAAGTTTATTTACTTCAGTATTAAGTATCATAATAGGAATTATTTTCAAACCAGTAACAGGAGACAGGAAAATAAAATGACCCCACCTACCGAAAAATGGTTACATAAGGAAGGACTTCGATTAGGCCATCTGAATGTATATCACCTATTAGGTAAAATTCCTGAAGTAACACACATATTAAATCAAAATGTCCACATTTTTGGCTTCTCTGAAAGCCGTTTAAATAGGAACATAACCGATGAAGATAGAATTAACGGTTTTAACCTGATCCGGCGTGACCCAACCAGGAAACTAGAAACAGGTCTAGTAATGTATGTCTCCACAACTATCCAGTTTAGTCGTAGAGAAGACCTCGAATCATCAGAGGTAGAGTGTATTTGGGTGGAAGTTAAAATGCCAAACCAGAGTCCATTAATTATTGGACTTTTGTACCGTAATCCAAATGCATCATCTCTGTGGTACGATCACTTCACGACTATGATGGATGAGGTTTCAACCTTTAGGTTCAAAGATATTATCATTCTTGGAGATTTCAACATAGATCTAACACAGTCAAATCTAACTTGGAGCAATATTATACTATCCTATAATCTTTGCCAAATTGTCACCAAACCTACCAGAGTAACAGAAGTATCATCCACAATATTAGATCATATATATGTAGCACAACCAGAAAACATCATTGAATGTAACATCCCTCATACTTCGTTAAGTGATCATTACCCAGTCTGCTGTACGTGGACAAGAAAGGGATATAAACTTCCTAAACACAATCACATCAGTATGAAATTTAGGAGCTTCAGAAAATTTAACCTAGAATTATTCCTTAATGATTTGCAAGAATCTTCACTTACACACATGTACCAATTAACTCACCCTGATGAGGCATTAGAAAATTGGCTAAAGATCTTCAGAGATATATTAGACAAACATGTCCCCATGAAAGAGGTGAGAGTAAAACACCAGACGAAGTCACCTTGGATAACACCTGAAATATTACAATCCATGAGAGAACGTGACCGGGCGAACAATATCAAGGACTTTATGACCTACCGTTCACTCAGAAACAAAGTTCAATACCTAATAAGACAAGAGAAAAAAAATTACTTCAGGAATCTAATACAGAATAAATCAGACAGTAAATCAGTTTGGAAAACTATAAATACCCTATCAAATAAAAGAAAAGAAGTTGACTCTCAAACCATCAATCGTGCATACACTAGCGCACATATCAGTACACATTTCAGAGAAGAAATCAACGTTCTTAAATCATCAATATCAGCTCCTGTATGCGAATTACATGAACTACAATCATTTCTGGACAGCAGATGTACTGATTTTAAACAGTTACACATTCCATTCTTAACAGTCAGTGAAGTTCACAGTTATCTCTTAACCTTAAAACAATACAGCTGGGCTTGATGATATTAGTAATAAGATCTTACGTTATGCTGCACCTGTCATTTCACATACACTAACATATATCTACAACCAGTGCATTGCAAAATGTTATTTCCCTGAGACTTTTAAAACTGCTAAGGTGTATCCTCGCTTTAAATCTGGCTCATCCAACAATCTTACCAACTATAGACCAATATCCATATTATCGTCATTATCAAAACCACTCGAAAAACACATACAGAAAATAATTCTACGACACATGCAAGAGAACAATTTACTCATAGACAGTCAGTCAGGCTTTAGACCCAATCATTCCTGCCACACCGCTCTTACCAAAATGACAGAAAACTGGTTAGTAAATATAAATGACGACAGACTATGTGGTGCCATCTTTGTCGACTTTAAAAAGGCATTTGATATGATTGACCACGATATTCTTGTAAGAAAAATAAAGACTTACAGACTGCACCCTGACATAATAAAATTAATTGCATCGTTTCTTTCAGACAGACAACACAGGTAGTATTCTTCAACAATTCTCTATCAAATTCTGCTAAAGTTGACACTGGTGTTCCGCAAGGTTCTATTCTAGGCCCGTTGCTCTTTGCTATCTATATTAATGATCTTCCACTTCATCTTAAACACTCTTCTTGTGACCTTTTTGCCGATGATTGCACAGTCTACACCAGTGACTACGAATGTTTTAATCTAGAATCAACTCTTCAGGTCGAGTTATACAATTTAATTGGATGATGTAAAAATAATGGCATGATTATAAACACCGATAAAACAAAATCAATGCTCATAACAACAAGACAGAAGCTACAAAACGCAACAAAAACAACACTTCGGCTCTATACAGAAACATCACAGATAGAAAAACGTTAGCGAGCACAAAACACTAGGTCTTATTATTGACCAACATCTGACCTGGAACTCTCATGTGCAATGTCTAACAAAACTCATCGCTCAAAAAGTATACCAATTAGCTAAAATTAAGCACTTCATAGATCAAGACACTAGGAAGACATACTACATAGCTCATATACAAACACATTTAGACTATTGCTCAACAGTTTGGGATGGTTGCTCAGTGTCAAATACAAAGAGGCTTTGCTCTCTCCAAAAGCGAGCAGTAAAGCTTATTAATGACAAAGACCAAGCACAAACAACTAATCATCACAAACGTATCAAAATACTACCTCTTAAGAACAGGTTCCTCTTCAACAAAGCCAAGTTAGTACATCAAATTCTTTCACGGCATGCCCCGCTTTATCTATGGAACATGTTTAAATTTAGCCCAAAGTGCAGCCAACGCTTGAACAACATATGTCTTCCAAAACCTAGACTTTATCTCTACAAGAAAAGCTTTAGTTATTCTGCTGCTCATCTTTGGAATACCCTCCCATCCTATATAAAAAATATAAATTATACTCCTTCCTACAACTACAAACTTTCCCAATATCTATTTGATGTCGACTACATGCCTCCATGAATTATAAAACTTAAAAGTTATCTTAAGCTGCTCTTACAGACACCGAATACAATTAATTGTTTTCTGAATAGTCCCGAAAATTTTGTTAGATAGTCATTTATAATGTATGTAGTTACTTCTGTACTGAGTTAATGTTTAAGAGCGAACCGTAAATGTTATATTTTATTTTATGTCTCTCAGCTTCAATGTTAATTATGTTTGTTATATGAACTGCATATTTGTAGAATGTCTGGAATAGAGTGAAAGATGTATGATAAAGGGCAGAATGTCAGACGGGCCTGCGTGCCCAATTCTTAACCCTTTTGAAATAAAGATCAATCAATCAATCAATCTATCTCTCACCCTCTCTCTACCTCTATCTTTCTCCCTCACTATCTCTCCTTCCCTCTCTATCCCCTCTCTACCTCTCTCTCCCTATCTCCTTTCTCTCCCTTTCTATCTCTCTCTTCTCTCTACCTTTCTCATTCCCTCTCTCTCTCCCATTCTCTCTCTTTTTCTCAGTCTCTCTCCTTTTCTCTCTCTCTCTCTCTCTCCCTCCCTGATTTGAAAATCTAATTTGAAAAAAAAAAACAAGAAAAAGTCACACTGTCACGAAGCAATGAAATCTACTATAGAAAAATAAAAAGCTAATATAAATAAAAGGAAAAGTAAAGTGAAAGTTTATTTGTTTGGACTTGCCATGGGAGGCTACATATGCTTGCGTGTCTTAGACAAGTACCGCTCTATTTGACGATAATCACCGTTATTACATTTTTTCCCTTGAATTTAGTGAATAAGACCTCCACACCCTTCGTACCCCAACTCCCAGGAGTGGTAGGGGAGAAGTTAACCCCACATAATTTTTTTCCAGATTGTAAGTCATGTGTGTACCAAGTTTGGTTGAAATTACAGCAGGTGTTCCAGAGTGATGCTGGAACACACACACATACACATACATACATACATACATTTTACATAAGCATTAGAACAGCGGCGGTTTCAAGTATCCACCGTAAGACTTGGAACTAAATGAAAGTGGACATGAGATGACCACAGTCATGTGCCAGCTTATGGCCGTATTTGGGACCAGCCATCTGGCCGAGGGTCAGTCATTACAGGGAGAAGATCAGACACTAAGTACAACTCTCTAATATAACATATTACAAGATGAACATATAGCTCTCTAATATAACATGTTACAGGATGAACATATAGCTCTCTACTACAAAATGTTACATGATGACTATATAGCTCTCTAATATAACATGTTATAAGATGAACAGACATCTCTAATATAACATGTTACAAAATGAACAGACAGCTCTCTAATATAACATGTTACAAGATCAACAGACAGCTCTCTACTATAACATGTTAGAACAACTATGTTTACCATCACTTTTAATCGCTTTATCATCACTAGTCGTTCGCTTTAAACTACTAACCGAATACAAATTATCACAGTAACTGTATGAAAATATTCACAAAATATGAATCAGAACACATTAAATAAAGAATCATAGCATCTCATGACACAGGAAAATGTACATACACATACAACACTATATACATGCAGATACATACACTACACTATATGCATACACATACATATATTACACTATATACATTTGCATACACATATTACACTATAGACATGTACATACATATTTTACACTATATACATGTACATACATATATTACACTATATACATGTACATACATATACTACTCTATATACATGTACATACACATACTGCAATATATACATTAACATATGCTTGCTACACTATGTACATGTGCTACACATACTATATTATATACATGTCATTCATTCATTCATTCATTTGCATGTCCCTTGCGGAATTTTTCCTCCCTAACAGCTCTCCTGTAGGCCTCTCGGTTGTGAGCAAGATGACTGCCGCTGATGCATCCATTTGCAGATCATCAACGATGTCTTGCAGCCATCTTCACCTTGGTCTTCCTCTTTCTTTCTGCCGTTATGTGCCCTTCTAAGACGGTTTTCTCTAGATTATCATGACGTTTAATGTGTCCAAAATATTTAAGTTTTTTTTCTATAATCCTCTTTACTAGCCAGCCTTCTTCAATATTAAGTTCTTGTAGTATGTATATATTGGTTCTTTTTTGTGTCCATGATATTTGAAGAACTCTTCTGCAGCATTTACATTCAAAGACATTTATGCGTTTCTCAGCTGTTTTGTTAAATGTCCAGGTCGCACAGGCATATGTTGCGATGGGGAAGATGCATGCCCTTAAAAATCATATTTTTTTAGTTCTGTCTGTTCCTCTCCACAGATTCTTTAGTTGTTTTACTTTCTGAAGAGCGATAGATGTTCTCCTTTTAATTTCCCTCATTGTATCTCCATTATTAGATAGCAGTGATCCAAGATATTCAAAACTCTCCACTTCTTACATTTTTTCCTCATTGATACATATCTCTCTCTCTCTCTCTCTCTCTCTCTCTCTCTCTCTGAACCTTAAGTGCCCAGGGCACATGGGGCTTCAGCAAGGGTTTTCCACAAATGCCTGTCCTTTTCCTTTTTTTCTGCTCTTGTCCAGGTGAGCCCTCTATTGCTCAACATCCTTTCTGTTGTTCTTCTCCATGTCTCTTTTGGTCTACCCTTACTTCTGTTCCCCTGTGGTGTCCATCGTAGTGCTATTTTTGGTAGTGAGTTGTCAGTCATTCTGCTCAGAATGACTGATTGATACATATATCAACTGCTTATTTGTTTTGTCGGTTGTCATCAATTTAGTTTTCTTTGCACTATTCTTACGGACTGACATAATTAGTTTTTCCATTCTTTTGTGTTTTGGACAGTAATACTGTGTCATCAGCATATCTGATATTTTATCACCTCCAATTGTTAAGGCGTTGTAATATTTTTTGTCTACATCTTCTCTAACATTCCTCATTATATTTTCAGTATACAAGGTAAATAAATAAGGCGACAATATGCACCCCTGAAGGGCCCCTTGTTTTATGTCAAGCAAAGTTGATGTTTCACTTACTGCTGCCTGTTTGTCTAGATACAGCAGTGATGTTAATTGTATCAAATGTGTTGGAAATCACATTTTTTCCATTATTTCCCAAAGTTTCTGGTGTTGTACACAATCCAATGCCTTTGAGTAGTCTATAAAGGATAAATATAGATTCACATTAAACTCTCTGCATTCTCTATTATTAATCTTATATTGAATATATGATCTCTTGATTCTCTTACTTGACTGAAACCAGCTTGGACCATATTGAATTATTCTTCTATTTTCTTACGAAGTCTACCCATTATAATTTTTAATAGAATTTTACTGGCATGACTAATCAGGGCAACAGTTCTTGACAGTGGTATGAATACAGTTCTTTTCCATTCTTTTGGCCAAATACCTGAATGCCATATCTTTTTACATCTCTCTCTCTCTCTCTCTCTCTCTGAACCTTAAATTGTTGCATATTCCTTTCCTCCTGCTTTAATAAGTTCAGCTGTTATCTCATCACATCCTAGTGATTTATCATTTTTCATATTCTTTACTACCCAATAAACTTCTTCTATTGTCGTTTCGGGTTCTTTTTCCTTCAATAATAATTCACACTGTTGATTTCTGCTTTCACAGTCAGTTGTTTCATACATTCCTTTGCAATATTCCTTCCATCTTTCGAGAATTTCCTCCGTCTCTGTCAAGGTATTCCCCATCTTGTCATAAATTACATTTAGCTTAGGTGTGACATTTCTCATCAATGTCTTCATTTCTTTAAACATTTCACTATCTCTTCCACACTTCTGATGTCCTTCTATTCTTTCACAACAATCTTGTATGTATTGTTTTTTTTTGTCTTTTCTTATGTTTCTTTGTACTTCTTTTGTTAAAGATTTATATTCCTCCTTGTTGTTGTTTGTCACTTTCCATTGCGTCTTCATTTCTCTACATTGTTTTATCAGTTCTAGTGTGCCTGCGTAATCCATCCATTCTATTGTGTTTTCTTTACTGGAACCACGTCTTTAGCTGTTGTTATTAAGATATCTTTGGCCTGCGTAACCAATTCATCTGGTGTCATGTCCTCCTGTACAGCCATCAGGATTTCGAAACGGTTCTTCACTTCTATACTGTGTTGTTTTGGTATTTTTGTAAGATCAAAGCGGAGTGGTCTTGATCCCGTAACTGTCTTTTTTATCTTTATCTTCATGTCTGCTATTAATAACTCATGGTCCGTGTCACAATCAGCACCTGGTCAAGTTTTTGCTGATGTTATACTTAATCTCCACCTTATTTGCACTAAAATGTAATCTATTTGATTCTTGGTTTTCCCATCAGGTGATGTCATGTGTAAAGTCTTCTTGAATGTTGTATAAAAAGTGTGTTAGCAATCATTAGCTGATTTTCTATGTAAAACGCCCTTACATTGTCACCTGCCTCGTTTCTATGTCCTATGCTAAATTTCCCTACAACATGTCCTTCATCTTCTCTTTCTGTACCAATCTTTGCATTAAAATATCCAATTATTAATACAATATCATTTTTCAGGACCAGGTCTATCGTCGTTTGCAATGTTTTATAAAAGTCTTCTACTTCCTCTTCTTCTGCTGCTGATGTAGGTGCATATATCTGGATGATTGTTATACTTCTAGGAGTGTCCTTAAGTCTGATTGTGAGGATTCTATCACTTACTGGATTGTAGCCTAGTATTGCTTTTGATGTTGATTTGTCCAAGTAAAAAAACACTCCATTCTTTCCTCCTAATTCTCCACCAGAGTATATAAAGATATCATCATTCTCGCCCTTGAAGTGTCCTGATCCTTTCCATCGATGTTCACAGATTCCCAAAATGTGTATCCCCGTTCTTTTAATCTCGTCACTTATTATTTGATACTTTCCCTCATACATACTTCTTACATTCCATGTTCCTACTCTTATTTTTCTTTTTAGTTTGATGCAGGGGTTTGCCTTAGTAACACTGTCAGAATTTTGTCCGTCATCACAATTACTAGTACTGACCTCTACCTCACACTCTTCCCCAGTGTTAAAATTAGATCTATCTGGCCCGGGGGCCTCACCGCCAGATCTTTTTCCTATTTGACTTTCCATGTTGCTGTTTGGGTTTCTTGGTATATTTCCAGAAGATAGTTTGCCATTGCTTTCCTTCCAGGCAGTGACTGTACTAGTCAGTGATCGTAGCCATTGTCCCTACATTGAGATCATTTGCCTACTATCATAGAATGGTGATCATAACCAACATTATCTGTCGGCCGCTCTCTCATTCCATCCACCACCTGCTCCAATGGCTTCACGTCACCTGATCGGGGGGGGGGGGGGCTATACAGATACTCCACCTTGCACAAGGGTGTCCAGTAGACTGACGGAGGTAAGGATGCGTCTTACTTCTCCTTAGATAGGGGATACCCCTACCCTGCTAACCTGTACATACATATATACATTATATACGTGAATATATTCTCATTTCAAACATTTCTTTGGAAGCCACGATGAAGTAGATTTTAATGAAAATTTCACTTCACAAGTTAAAGTTCTCCCCTGACAAGACAATGGAAAAAAAGGAAGTGGGACAAAACTGTTGTACTGAATACTAGCTCATTAACCGGCGCTGCCAAGATATTCATATATCCCAGTTGTCTATTAGACAGGAAAAGAAATAATTTTTCTATAGTGTAATATCCAAGTAATTTTATTTACAGGTATGTTAAAGTATAAGTAGAATATACAAATTATAGAGTAAAGTCTTTTACAAATTCATTATAATATAAATTGTAATTCAAAACATGATTAAAAACATTTTCAATTTCATCTCCAGGAGCAGGAATAAATAAATTCTTGAGTGACTGTGGGAGAAATATGGCGATCTCTAATCTATTTCTCTCCCTCTCTCCCTCCTTCTCTCTCTCCCTCTCTCTATCTGTATCTCTCTATCTCTCTCCATCAGTCTCTCACCCTCTCTCTCTCTCTCCCTCCCTCTCTCTGTCTCTTTCCCTCTCTCTACTTATCTCTTTCTCATTCTGTCTCTCTCCCCCTCTCTCTCCATCTCTATCTCTCTTCCACTCTTTACCTCACTCTCTCTCTCTCTCTCCTTCTCTCTCCCTAATTTGAAAAGCTAGTTTGAAAAGAGAAGAAAAAGCCACACTGTCACTAAGCAATGAAATCTGCTATAGAATCCAATTAAAAAAAGCTAATATAAAAATAATCGGAAAAAGTAAAAGTTTACATAATTGGACTTGCCATGGGAGGCTACACATGCTTGTTTTAGACCAGTACCGCTCTATTTAACGATTATCTCCCTTAGAGTATTTTTTTCTCCTTGAATTTAGTAAATGAGACCTCCACCCCCTTGATACCCCAACTTCGAAGGGTGTTAGGGGTGATGTTACTCCCACAGTAGTTTTTCCAGATTGTAAGTCATATGCTACCCGCACAGAATGTTTTCCAAATTGTAAGTCATATGTTACCCCCACAGTAGTTTTTCCAGATTGTAAGTCATATGTTACCCCCACAGTAGTTTTTTTCCAGATTGTAAGTCATATGTTAAGATGGCATGGCCTCCCCCACAAGATAGTAAATGTAATCAAAGCCCTATACGAGGGTTTTCAGTGCAAAGTGATCTGTGGAGAACATACCTCCAGCAGCTTTAGGGTAGAAACAGGAGTGAAACAGAGATGTGTACTATCACCAACATTATTTATCTTGGCAGTAGACTGGTTAATGAAGGAGGCAACATCAGACAAACGCAGAGGAATACAATGGACCCTTGACACAGTGCTGGAGGACCTTGACTTTGCGGACGACATTTGTCTATTATCAAGCAGTCACAAAGATATGCAAGAGAAAATAAACAGTCTAACTCAGAATGCAAACAACATAGGACTAAAGATCAACGTAGGAAAGACAAAGTTAATGAAGCAAAATGTGAACAACAGAAATGTACTCAGAGTAGATAGCAAGTTAGTGGAGGAGGTCAACGAATTTGTATACCTTGGCAGCAGAGTAGTAGAAAATGGAGACAGCACATCAACAGCAGACTTACTAGAGCAAACCAGGCTTTTGCAATACTGCAGACTATATGGAAATAAAAAAACTAAGCATAAATATGAAAATCAGGATATTTAAGAGTAATGTTCTAAGTGTACTACTCTATGGAAGTGAATGCTGGAAAATCACCAAAACCATAGAAAACAAGTTGAATTCTTTCCAGACTAAATGTTTACAAAGAATTAGAAAAATATTTTGGCCAAACACCATAAGAAATAACATCTTATTGGCAGAAATGCAGATGAAGCCACTGACAACAATTATTGAGGAAAGACGCTGGCGATGGTTGGGGCATGTGCTCCGAATGACTGACAATCACTACCAAAAACAGCACTAAGATGGACACCACAGGGGAACAGAAGTAAGGGTAAGCAAAAAGAGACATGGAGAAGAACAACAGAAAGGATGTTGAGCAATAGAGGGCTCACCTGGGCAAGAGCAGAAAAAAGGCGAAGGACAGGCATTTGTGGAAAACCCTTGCTGAAGCCCCATGTGCCCTGGGCACTTAAGGTTCAGAGAGAGAGAGAGAGAGAGAAGTCATATGTTACCCCCACAGTATTTTTTTCCAGATTGTAAGTCATATGTGTACCAAGTTTGGTTGAGATTACTCCAGGCGTTCCAGAGTGATGTTGGAACATGCATACACATATACATACATACATACATACATACATACATACATACATACATACATACATACATACATACATACATACATACATACTTACACATCCCCAACCCAGCGCATCACAGGTGGTGGATGGTGAAAGTCCTTCAGATATGGAGGATCCCTGTGAATAAGGAGTTATCCAAATAAGCAGGCGCGTACCAACTGGCGGTAGATTCAGAGAGCGAAGTGGGGTAGTAGGTGGCTCTACTACTCCTATAAAATGCCTCAGGTGCTCAGTGAAGAGAATACCAGGCGGGTCAGAGGCGCCTTAAAACCTCTCGCTCTCGCTGCCTTGCAGGTAGGACAGGGAGTCCAAAGGCTAGCGGAGAGTCCGTACACAAACAGGCAGAAGGCAACAGGAAACCACTGTCCCAAGAACAATTATGCTTATTCAGAGTAATAGATTTGTCATAAACGACATTAATGAATGTTTCTTTGGAACAGCCTCTTCCGGTAGGGCAGCTCACGAGCCACAGGTGAGGCCAGATCGTCATCAAGCTACTAGTGGCAAAACTAACAAGTTCAAAATAGCAACATGGAATGTTAGAACTGGATTTCAGGCTGGAAAATTAGAAAATGTAAAGATGGAAATGGAAAGGATGAAGATCAATATATTAGGAATGAGTGAAGTTAGATGGACAGGTGCAGGGAAGATAAACTCATGTCACAATCATTATACAAGTGTACGCTCCAACATCTGAAAGTTCTGAAGAAGATGTACAGCTGTTTTATAATGACATAGAGACAGCTCTAAAACACACAAAGTCACATGAAGTTACCATAGTCATTGGAGATTTTAAGCCAAAGTTGGTAAAGGAAGAACTTCAGACATCATTGGTGACTATGGAATGGGGGAGAGGAATGACAGAGGTTGTAAATTAATTGAATGGGCAAGAATACATAGCATGGTTGTAGGAAACACCTGGTTTAAACAACATACTCGAAGACTGGCAACGTGGTGCAGCCCAGACAAAAAGACTTTTAACCGGATAGACTAAATATTAATCAACAAAAGATTCCGGAATGAAGTATTGACAACAAAATCCATGCCAGGAGCAGACTGCAATAGTGACCATGACCCACTCTGTGGAAAAATTAGAATAAAACTAAAGAAAGCAGGCAGAAAAGTGAGAAACATCAAATTGAATATATAACTCCTTAAAAATGACCAAGAACTACGAGAACATTACAAAGTTATTATAACAAATAGATACAATGCAATAACAAAGATAAATGAACAATGGGCAATGTTAAGAGATTCTATCCACCAAACTGTTAAGGAGATAATACCACCAAAAAAAAAAAGCCTCTAAAAATAAATGGATGACAGACGACATCTTAGGACTAATGGACAAGAGGAAGATGAGTAAAAATAACGAGGACAAATATAGCCAGATAAATAAAGAAATAAGACACAAATGCAGAGTAGCAAAAGAAGTGTGGTTAAATGAACAGTGCAGACAGATGGAGGACTCTCATAATAAAGACAGCAAAAACATGCACAAACGAATTAGTGAAATCACAGGCAGGAAAACAAAATATACCACAGGATGCCTGAAATCGAAAGAAGGTAAAATGTTAATGGGAAAAGAGGACTTTGTGGACAGGTGGACAGAGTATATAGGTGAGCTATAAGGAGGAGAAAGACCAGAATTAACACCAGATACTGAAAAACGTGATGGACCACCAATACTTGAAGATGAAATCATAGATGCCATCAAACACATGAAGAAAGGAAAAGCGACTGGGCCTGATAATATAACAATAGAAGAAATAGAGGCACTAGAGGAGACAGGAATAAAAATAATAACCAAGTTACTGAATGATATTTACAATAGTGGTTATATACCCAGTGACCTGATTAAATACACGTTTATAGCATTACCAAAGAAACCAGGTGCAAAGGAATGTGATGACCACCGGACTATCAGCCTCTCATGTCACATAACGAAGCTACTTCTGAGAATCATTATGAGAAGAATAAGGAAAAAGATAAAAATGGAAATAGCAGATGAAGAGTTTGGACTTGTTGAAGGAAAGGGAACACACAATGCCATTTATGCTTTACGAACACTAACAGAAAGAGCTTTAGAAGTACAGAAAGATCTCTACTTATGCTTCATTGATTACACCAAGGCATTTGACAAGGTGAAGCATAATGATGTTATTAAAATGCTTGAAGACATCAATATAGACGGCAAAGACCTGAGGATTGTAAAACATCTATACTGGCAGCAAGAAGCAGCACTTCGAGTTGCAAATAGAACTGAAAAATATCAACCTATGAAACAAGGGGTGCGACAAGGATGTTTACTATCTCCAGACCTTTTTTTCTCTGTGCAGCGAGAATGTTCTAAGAACGATAATCACAGAACCAGGGATAGAAATTGGAGGATACAATATTAAGAACCTTCGGTATGCTGACGACACAGTACTGATAGCTGAGAACCAACAAGACCTGCAAAATCTCTTGAATAAAGTGGCCAAAGAAAGTGAACAAAAAGGCTTTACTTTGAACATCAAAAAGACAGAGACTATGGTTATATCTAAGAAACAGAATCCACCAGCATGCAGTATAAAATTAAACGGAACTATTCTAAAGCAGGTGCAGAAATTCAAATACCTTGGAGCAGTAATAACTTCAGATGGGAAATGCAGAACAGAAATTAGGAACATAATAGGCTAAGCAAAGACTGTATTTCAGAGAATGAGAAACAAATTATCCAACACATCCTTATCAATGAATGTTAGAAAACGAGTCCTAAAATGCTATATTGAACCTATCTTGTTATATAAAAGTGAATAATGGACAATAGGCAGGTCTGCACAAAAATCATTGGAAGCAGTAGAAATGTGGTTTATTAGAAGAATGCTGCGAAACCCCTGGATATTAAAAATAGCTAATGAAGAATGTATGAAAAAAACTGGAGAGACAAAAAAAATCTTGTCAAAAAGATAAGAGAGAGACAATGTACTTTCATAGGACATGCAATGAGAAGAGGGGGCATTGAAAATATTATAACAACAGGAAAAATAGAAGGAAGGAGATCAAGAGGAAAACCAAGAAAACTGATAGTGGACAGTCTGACGGGATTTTGTGAGAGGAGATCACCAACTGAGCTGATGGCCTGCATGAAGGATCGTGTACTCTGGAGAACCATAATAGCAAACGCAAGTCGGCACGGCACCTTATGATGATGATGACATAATACACACACACGCACACACACACACACATAGAGACATCCATTTCTATATACAAAGTTGAACAATTAAGTAATTAGATTGATTTTATTATGGCGATGAAAATAATACCATCTATAAAGCATAGCAGGGAAATCAAAGAGGCAACCTTCATATACGATCTGGCAACTTTTCATCGCCACCTGATAAACAGACGACAAAGAAGCCGCCAATTTGTTGATCTAGTTAGATGTGTGTTGTCACGTAATCAGCATGGAGGAAAAAGCTAACAACAAATTTTGTTTAAAACTCGGAAAAGGTGCTATTGAGACAGTTGAATTAATGCGACAAGTTTATGGGAATAATTGTTTATCTCGTGCACAGATATTCATTTCATATTCTCGATTTAACAGTGACATGGAAACGATTACAAATCCAACTAGATATGGACGCCCAATTTCTGCCCGTAACGAATAACTCATTGCAAAAGTCAGAGAACGGTTACAAGAAGATCGTTGTTTGACTGTGAGGATGATGGCAGATGAATCTGGTGTTAACGGAGAGAGCATTCGTGAAACTTTAGTGAAAGATTTGGGCAAGAAAAAAGTTGCTTGCCGGTTTGTACCACACTCGTTGTCAGATGATCAAAAGGATCAGCGTGCTGAGTACGCAAAAGACATCACCAAAAGGTCTCGCAGAAATAAACATTTCTTAAATTTGACTCTTGCAGAGGATGAAACATGGATTTTCCGCTATGATCCCACAACTAAACCTCAAACTGCTAGTGAAAAGGATTCTCCGAGTCTGACCCGAGTATTCAACACCTGGCAGTTTTTTCCTTCTTCATGATAGTGCACCGGCTCTCCAGGCGGTAGTTGTACAGGAATTTCTGGCACAAAAACAAGTATGGGCTCTCAACCATCCACCTTATTCCCCAGATTTGTCTCCCTGCGATTATTTTCTGTTCCCAAAATTAAAGTTACCACTGAAAGGATACTTCTTTGACGATACTGATGACATCCAAAGGGCCGTAACATCGAGTTTAAGGGCCATACCAACAGAAGAACTGCAGAGGTCGTTTCAGTGTTTGTTAGATCGTGCCACTCGCTGTATCAATGCACAAGGGACTTACTTTGAATAAAATACAGGTTATATCTTCAGCTGTTGTGTATTTTATTTTTTTATATAATTAGTCTCACTACTTAACTGTCGGGCCTTGTATATAGATTCACTATACACTGTATTTTATTATTTCTGATATAAAAAATACACTGTAGCATAAACTGTAACATGCATAATAGTATACACTATAGCACACACTATAGCATACATTATAGCATACAGTATAGTATGCACTATAGCATACAGTATAGCCTACACTACAGGATACAGTACAATGAACATCAGGATATATTACAAGATGGACTGAGCTCCAGGTAGGAATTGCATTGGGCTGTAGAATATCTCCCATAGTGTTCGTACTAGCCATCCAAGTAATCCTGAAAGCAGCAGAAGGAGCAGCAGAAGGCCCAAGGTTCAGAAATGGATGTCAGATGCCACCACTAAAAGCATTCATGGATGGCACAACAGGTGAAGCACAGGCACGAAAGATGTTAGAGCTTTTGGATAGCCTTATCATATGTCGCCGCATGAGCTTCAAGCCAAAGAAGTCAAGAAGCCTGTCACTGAGAAAGGGGAAAGTGATAGAAAGATCGTACACAGTAGCAGATCAAATAATCCCAACTGTAGGGGAAGAGCCAGTGAATAGCATGGCAGAGTATATGATAGACAAGGCTTGCAATGATGCTACAAGAATCTACAGATCCAGTGGTACGAGAAGTGCAGCTAACACTTAAAACTGGACGAAAATGGAAAGTAAGTGAGGAAGTGACCGCAGCCAGTGAAACATAGGGTCTAAAAGAAGTAATAGGATACACCCAGACCAACAGAAGGGGATTTGGCCATGGTGAAATCAAATGGTGGTCAAAGGCCTCCTGTAAGGAAAGAAGAGATATGATCATCAGCGAAGTAAGGAATTCAGAGGATGATAAGCGGGTCCAGAAAGCAGTCCAACAGGTACAGCAAAGTCAGTGGACAACATGGGAGGAAGTGCTGCAGAGATCACTAACATGGAACGACATGTGGAAAATGGCACCCTTTAGACTCAGCTTCATCATCAGAGCTACTTATGACCTTCTGCCTACAGGCTTCAACCTATACAAATGGGGTTTATCAGAAGACACAAAGTGCCCTCCCTACAATGAAAGGCAAACATTTGAACACGTGCTGTCAGCATGCAGAGTATCATTAGGTCAGGGACGCTACACCTGGCGGCACAACAGAGTGCTGCAGGAACTAGTAGCCATTGTAGACAGGGCAAAAGATAAAGCAAATAACAGCAAAAGAGTTGAGGTCCCACCTAAATACTTCATAGGCGCTGGTACGACATCGAATATTGAAATCAGGGACATTCCCTTACCATCACTGCTAGATGGTGGAAATGACTGGGATGTGATAGCGAACCTACCAGGAAGAAGAGAATATCCTATTGCCATCAAGAACACAGGAATGTGACCGGATATTTTAGTGTACTGCATAGAAAAACAGGAACTAATAATGATCGAGCTTATGGTTCCGTACGAAACATGAATAGAGGAACAACATCTGTTCAAATGTGAGAAGTACAATGACCTGGTCAAACAAATGAGG
This sequence comes from Achatina immaculata, assembly GCA_009760885.1. Lineage (NCBI taxonomy): Eukaryota > Metazoa > Mollusca > Gastropoda > Stylommatophora > Achatinidae > Lissachatina > Lissachatina immaculata. The sequence goes on along the minus strand of CM019713.1, from coordinate 62,324,640 downwards.
CAGGGGGCAGGAGTCAGGGCAAAAGTGATAGCTGTAGAAGTGGGAGCAAGAGGATTCACAGCAACATCAGCATAAGACCTATGTAAGCAACTGGGCATAAAGGGACAAGCAAGAGCAAGGACATTGAAAAGACTTTCAGAAACAGCAGAAAAGCCTCATACTGGCTGTGCAGTATGCGAAACAAGCATTGGGAACATAAGTAATTTCATTTGTCAGAACCAATATCAGTTCTCCGTAGCTAAATCGCTAAAGACGCACTTCAAAGTGCAGTACCAATTCAATCCCGGGACGAAAAAAAGCAACAACTCTCAAGACCTCTGGAAGTCATGACCCAGAGGGACCCATCCCCTTAGAGTGTTTAATAGGGCCGAAACACTTGTCTGGGGGGGGGTACTTCCTCTGATGATATGAAGTAGTTATGTTGTTGTTACGCTCTCTACAGTAGAGAGTTTCCTGCACACACTATAGCATATAGTATATTATCTTATATATTATATCCTTCCCGTGCCGTTAAACGTCACATAGGGCTCGCAAAGTAGTTCGCCAATTTTTCCTGTCTTCGGCGAGTCTTTCAACCTCATCAAAGGATTTGATGCCTCTTAATTTGACCTCTCTTAACAATTTCCTCTTCAGAGTTTCACGCGGTCTGCCTCTTTTTCTTCGGCCTGTTGTGTTCCACTTGATAGCTTGTTTTGGGATTCTCTGATCATTTCTTCCCATCAAGTGACCAATATATATCCATCTCCTTTTCCTGATCACCCATGAGTCTGGTTGTTGTTCAGTCATCTGTCTTATCTCTGCATTGTTCTTGAATTCGTTCCACTTGATGCTGAGTATTTTCCTTAGGCATTTGTTTTCAAAAGAGTTTAATTTCTTTTCTATTTCTTTGGTTGTTTTCCAGCTTTCGCATGCATAAATGAGGGGGGATATTACACTTGAATTGAGTAGCCCAGCTGAGCGGGATTTTTTTTCCGACCAATACGGCCCTGAGGTCGACCCAGCCTCGTAAAATGGGTACCAGAGAAAATCTGGGAAGTAAAGGCAGCGAGGAAAGGAACTGGCCACCCTACCTCATACGCTGATGACCCAGCATAATGAGGTCTCTAACGCTTCACCCCCTACGGCATTTGAAATGCTATGGGACTATCTTTACTTTTTAGTCTTAACTTGGTTTTTGTGCTTATAACTTTTAAATTCCATTTGTTCTAAAGATTCTTGAAGATTGATGCTGCTTTTGCAACTCTGATCCTAACTTCCTTTCTGGTGTCACCATCTTGGTCTATGTAGCTGCTAAGGTATGCAAATTGTTTTGCCTTTTTTGGTATTTTAACAATGATTCCTTTTTTCCAATTAGAAGGGACCTTTTCTTCTTTCCAAATCTTGTTAAACATTCTCTGTAGTTGTCTCATGTTGTCACTGTTGATAGCTTTTAGCATTTCGGCTGTTATTTCATCTTCACCTGCAGCTTTGTTGTTAGCCATTAAATTCAGTGCTGTTTCAGTTTTATGCAATTTAATTTCATCTAGGTTGACATTTAGTTGTGGCGCTGGTAAGTCAGTTTCAAGGTTTAACAATTCTTTTAGCATATAGTATAGCCTACACTATAGTATACAGTACAGCATGCATTATTGAATACAGTATAGCATTCAGTGGAACAAATTCAACGCAAAAGCACAGATAAGAGAAATGAGTATGCAGCAAAAAGTCTCGGCAGTGATCAAGAAAAGAATGTGGGTATATGAGGGTCAGGTGATGAGAAGAAACAATCAGAGAATCACAAAGATGGGAAACATCTGAAACAAGAAAAGTACATAATTTACTTTAAGGAAGTTCCTTCTATAGGAAGGATAACTGTACAGTTGTTGTACCAGCGTCTGAAGGTTTATACAGCTAGTCTCTGGTTCAGTGATTCTGAACTTGGAGTGAGTAGAAGGACTTTTTCGGTCCACGTGTCCAGCAAAAGGATTGACATGATTAAAAGATCTGGTCATAACCAATAAGATCTTGGCATGATTAAAAGATCTTGGCATGATTTAAAAGATCTCGGCATGATTAAAAGATCTTGGCATGATTAAAAGATCTTGGCAAAGTCTGCGCTTTATTTGTTGCTTTATTTGTAACGAGGGGTCTACAGCTGTTCTCAGGGCAGAAGGAGGGTCCACAGTTATTCTCATGCCAGAAAGGAGGTCTCAGAAGCTATTTTCAAGTCAGAAAAAAGGTCTCAAAAGCTATTCTCTGGCCAGAAAGGAGGTCTCAAAAGCTATTCTCAGACAAGAAAGGAGTCTCAGAAGTTTTTTCAGGCCAGAAAGGAGGTCTCAGAAGCTATTCTCAGGCCAGAAAGGATGTAGCAGTATATCAAAATAAGTTACAGAGTGATTGGGAAAACCCGATCCTCTTTTCTCGCTCAGATAGAAAAAAAACGTGCGGCAGTTGAACTCGCAGACAACAAGGACAGGCAGAAGTGAGAAATATTTTAAAATAGAAGAAAGAGTGTGTTTTGTGTGCTGTCTGAGATAGTCGTAGATTAGCCTGTTAGAAATGTAGTTGTTAGTGAAATAGATGTAGAATAGAGTGTATTAGGATGTTCTAATGGCGACAGTAGTCTGCCGGGAACATATTTTGTGTCTTGGAGATGGAAATTACGTCCAGTCTTGTGTCCATGGATTTTGTTGATGCGTTTCTCGTTCTCGTTATATCGATCATCGACTCATCGTTAACGCACGCATCGTTAAAGTTAGTTCAAGTGTAAAGTTGTTGCTTCTGTGTCACTACTTCCACTGAGAGAGAATGGACCTGGGAGCAAGTATAAGTCTGCGAAGTGAGTAACAAAACAGACGCAAAACAACTTAGAACAGTCGAAGATTAAATAAGATAAAATCTTAACAGCCATATTTACAGTGGAAAATAGTGGAAATGTACAGAGAGATGAATAACTGTAAGCACCAGTTTAGATCTATACATAAGCAGATGAGTAGGAGTGAGGGATCCTGCTTTAAGGAGGTCAAAGGCTGCCAAACCATTCAGCACTTTATTGTTCATAAAAATCTTATATCCTTATATCCTTCCCGTGCCGTTAGACGTCACATAGGGCTCGCAAAGTAGTTCGCCAATTTTTCCTGTCTTCGGCGAGTCTTTCAACCTCATCAAAGGATTTTATGCCTGTTAACTTGGCCTCTCTTAATAATGTTCTCTTCATAAAAATACACGTTCCAAAAAAAATGTACATTGTGTACGTGAGTGACTGAGACTTCAGTAAGAAGTGACAACGGGTGAGAAGTTATTTGTTTTCTCTCTCTCTCTGGACCTTAAGTGCCCAGGGCACATGGGGCTTCCGCAAGGGTTTTCCACAAATGCCTGTCTTTCGCCTTTTTTTCTGCTCTTGCCCAGGTGAGCCCTCTATTGCTCAACATCCTTTCTGTTGTTCTTCTCCATGTCTCTTTTGGTCTACCCTTACTTCTGCTCCCCTGTGGTGTCCATCTTAGTGCTATTTTTGGTAGTGAGTTGTCAGTCATTCGGAGCACATGTCCCAACCATCGCCAGCGTCTTTCCTCAATAATTGTTGTCAGTGGTTTCATCTGCATTTCTGCCAATAAGATGTTATTTCTTATGGTGTTTGGCCAAAATATTTTTTTAATTCTACGTAAACATTTAGTCTGGAAAGAATTCAACTTGTTTTCTATGGTTTTGGTGATTTTCCAGCATTCACTTCCAGTTATTTGTTTTAGAGAAAATTAATTTATAAAGAAAGAAACAACTTCCCAGGAATTAATAAAAAATGTGTGGATTAATTCTCGCCACTGTTTGAAAAAAAAGGTGAGGCTAAATTTCCTACAACATCAAAGAAGCAAACTAAAAGAAAAATAATATTTTACTGGCCTCCATATCTAGGAACTGGTCCATTTCTTTAACATTTGTATAACCTGGCTTGTTACAGCAATTTATAACAGTCTGTACGAAAACACAGTTGAGTCACCGCGTCACCAACAGTTGTTAAGAGGCAGTCTTTGTTAGATATGAATTAAATGTTTGACGGACAGGTCAGCTTGTAACTGTTCTATTTCTCTCCAAATATTTGTGCAGGACCAGCCAAACGCACCCATCTACAGTCAGCCTGTGATAGTCACCCAGCCGGTACAGGGAGTAGTAGGCGTGCAGGACATTTTGAACTTAGCTCTTTTCGCTACCATTTGTTGTTTCTGGCCACTTGGAATAGTTGTCATTATGACAGCTAGCGAGGTAAACAAAGACTAATAGTTGCCATCAAGAGAACTAAGGAGGGAAAATAAAAACATACAGTGGCCATAAAGATAACTAAAGAGGGAAACTAAACCTAATAGTTCCATTATCAGAGCTAGCAAGGTAAACAAAAGCTAATAGTTGCCATTATGAGAGCTATAGAGTGAACAAAAACCAAACGTTGCCATTAGAGAGCTAGCGAGGTAAACAAAGATTAATAATTATCATTAGAGAGCTAGTGATGTAAACAAAAACTAATAGTTGCCATTATGAGAACTATAGAGTGAACCAAAACCAACAGTTGTCATTATGGGGGCTAGCTAAGTAAACAAAAACTAGTTGCCATTAGAGAGCTAGCGAAGTAAACAAAAACTAATAGTTGTCATTAGAGAGCTAGCGAGCTAAACAAAAACTAATATTTTTCATTATGAGAGCTAGCGATGTAAACAAAAACTAATAGTTGTCATTAGAGAGCAAGCGAGGTAAACAAAACTAATAGTTTTCATTATGAGAGCTAAGGATGTAAATAAAAACTAATAGTTGCCGTTAGAGAGCTAGCGAGTTAAACAAAAACTAATAGTTGCCATTATGAGAGCAAGCGAGGTAAACAAAACTAATAGTTTTCATTATGAGAGCTAGCGAGATGAACAAAATCTATCTTCCCTTCTTTTATCACATTTTTAATTCCTTAAATAAGAAGTGGAGTGATATATCTGCCTATTCTCACAGAACAGATCATACAAGGGCAGTATTTCCAGTCCGTCCGCCCGTCAGTCCGTCCATCCGTCCGTCCATCCATCCATCCATCCATAAATCCATCCATCCTAGGGTAGCTCCAATGATAACTAAAAATGTCTGCCAGGCATCTCACGAGTTCTCTAAAGGTAACTCAGACTTCTAACATGATAATTCAAGATCTCTCCCAGGGCAGCTCAATACATCGTCTCAGATCAACTCTCGGCTGTGTTATTTCTCCTTCTAGCACTCACACATTCCTTCGCTACGAATTCTTACACTCATAGATTTGTTTTCTATGACGCAGCTGACAAAACACTGTCAAAGATTCATGGAAGTTCTACTCTGCGCCACTGTCTAACTGTTTGAAAGAAACAACTTCCCAAGAATTGATCGAAAATATGTCGATTAATTCTCGCCGCTGTTTGAAAAAAAAATCTGGGGCATAATTTCCTATAACATCAAAGAGACAAACTAAAAGAAAAATAATATTTTACTAGTCTCCATTTCCAGGAACTTGTCCACTTCTTTAACATTTGTATAACCTGGCTTGTTACAGCAATTTATAACAGTCTGTACGAAAACACAGTTGAACCACGCCAGCAGTTCTTAAGAGGCAGTCTTTGTTAGATATGAATTAAATGTTTGACTGACAGGTCAGCTTGTAACTGTTCTATTTCTCTCAAACTATTCGTGCAGGTCCAGCCAAACTCACCCATCTGCTGTCAGCCTGTGATAGTCACCCAGCCGGTACAGGGAGTAGTAGGCGTGCAGGTCCAGCCAAACGCACCCATCTGCTGTCAGCCCATGACAGTCACCCAGCCCATGCAGGGAGCAGCAAACGTGAAAGATCATTTTTGGTTGGCTATTTTTGTTGCCGCCTTCTGTTGGATGCCACTTGGAGTAGTTGCCGTTATAAAAGCTACCGAGGTAAACAAATACTAATAGTTGCCGTTATAAAAGCTACCGAGGTAAACAAATACTATTAGTTGCCATTATAAAAGCTAACAAAGGTAAACAAATATTAACAGTTGCCATTATAAAAACTAGCGAGGTAAACAAATACTAATAGTTGCCAATACAAAAGCTAGCGAGGTAAACACATACTAATAGTTGCCATTATAAAAGCTAGTGAGGTAAACAAATACAAATATTTGCTAATACAAAAGCTAGCGAGGTAAACAAATACTAATAGTTACCATTATAAAAGCTAGCGAGGTAAACAAATACTGATAGTAGCGTTATGAATGCTAGCGAGGTAAACAAATACTAATAGTTGCCATTATAAAAGCTAACGAAGTAAACAAATACTACTAGTTGCCATTATAAAAGCTAGCGAGGTAAACAAATACTGACAGTTTCCGTTATGAGAGCTAGCAAGGTAAACAAATACAAATATTTGCTAATACAAAAGCTAGCGAGGTAAACAAATACTAATAGTTACCATTATAAAAGCTAGCGAGGTAAACAAATACTAATAGTTGCCATTATAAAAGCTAACGAAGTAAACAAATACTACTAGTTGCCATTATAAAAGCTAGCGAGGTAAACAAATACTGACAGTTTCCGTTATGAGAGCTAGCAAGGTAAACGAAAACTAATAGTGCCATTATGAGAGCTAGCGAGGTAAACAAAAATTAATAGTTGCCATTATGAGAGCTAGAGAGGTAAACAAAAACTAATAGTTGCCGTTATGAGAGCTAGAGAGGTAAACAAAAACTATTAGTTGTCATTATGAGAGCTAGCGAGATGAACAAAACAATCCTTCTGTCTTTTATCACGTTTTTAATTTCTTAAGATTCAGAATATCTGCTTGTTCTCCCATGATAACTAAAAGTGTCTGCCAGGCATCTCAAAAGTCCTTCCAAGGTAACTCAGACTTCTCTCATGATAATACAAGATCCTTTTCAGGGTAGCTTAAGATTTCTCCCAGAGTAGTTCAAGATTTCTCGTAGGTTAGCTCAAGGTTTCTCTCAGGGTAGCTCAAAATCTCTCCTAGGGTAGCTCAAGATCTTTCCTAGGGTAGTTCAAGGTTTCTCTCAGGTTAGCTCAAGATTTCTCCTAGGGTAGCTCAAGGTTTTTCTTTGGGTAGCTCAAGATCTCTCCCAGGGTAATTCAAGATCTCTAAAGTGGTAAATCCACATTTCTCCAAGAGTAGTTCAATATCTCTCCCAGGGTAGCCCAAGATCTCTCCCAGGGTATTTCAAGATCTCTCCTCAGATAATTCAAGATTTCTCCCAGGGTAGCTCAAGACTTCTCCAAGGGCAGCTCAAGATCTCTTCCATGATAATTCAAGATTGATTTTTCCCAGGTCAGCTCAAGATTTCTCCCAGAGTAGATCAATATCTCTCCCAGGGGAGCTCAACATTTTTCACAGGGCAGCTAAAGATCTCTCCCAAGGCAGCTTAAGATTTCTTCCAGGGCAGCTAAAGATCTCTCCCATGATAATTCAAGATTTCCCCAGGGCAGCTCAAGATCTCTACCAAGGCTGCTCAATAACTCTATCAGGGTAGCTCAAGATTTCTACCAGCTTAGCTCAAGATCTCTAACAAGGTAGCTCAAGAACTCTACCAGGGTAGCTCAAGATTTCTACCAGCTTAGATCAAGATTTCTACCAGGGTAGCTCAAGATTTCTACCAGGGTAGCTCAAGATTTCAACCAGCTTAGCTCAAGATATCTACCAAGGTAGCTCAAGAACTCTACCAGGGTAGTTCAAGAATTCTTCTAGGGTAGCCCAAGATTTCTACCAGCTTAGCTCAAGATTTCTACCAGGGTAGCTCAAGATCTCTCCCAGGGTAGCTCAATATCTCACAAAGGGCAGCTCAATACATCGTCTCAGATCAACTCTCAGCTGTGTTATTTCTCCTTCTAGCACTCACACATTCCCTCGCTCCGAATTCTTTCACTCAGAGATTTTTTTCTTTGACGCAGCTGACAAAACACTGTCAAAGACTCATTGAAGTTCTACTCTGCGCCACTGTCTAACTGTTTGTTTGTGTATCTTTCTGACTGTTTGTCATTATATCTGTTTGACTGTCTGTCTATCTAATCTGAACATACAGCCAAGCAAAAAGACTGACAGAGATCAGCCATAAAACTATAATCCAGTCTGTGACTTTTGTTAAATTGTTTCGCGAACAAACGAAAATTTAAAGCAGCTGTAAATGTTGAATATTGGAAGAACTCGATCTATCTACAGAAAGGTTTTGTCTGTCCGACATGAGTCTGAAGTCTGAAGACTGAAGTCTGAAGTCTGATGTTCTTACCAGGGTAGCTCAAGATCTCTAACACGGTAGCTCAAGAAATCTACCAGGGTAGCTCAAGATTTCTACCAGCTTAGCTCAAGATCTCTACCAGGGTAGCTCAAGAGCTCTATCAGGGTAGCTCAAGATTTCTACCAGCTTAGCTCAAGATCTCTAACAAGGTAGCTCAAGAACTCTACCAGGGTAGCTCAAGATTTCTACCAGCTTAGATCAAGATTTCTACCAGGGTAGCTCAAGATTTCTACCAGGGTAGCTCAAGATTTCAACCAGCTTAGCTCAAGATATCTACCAAGGTAGCTCAAGAACTCTACCAGGGTAGCTCAATATTTCTACCAGCTTAGCTCAAGATTTCCCCAGGGCAGCTCAATATCTCTATTAGGGTAGCTCAAGATTTCTACCAGCTTAGCTTAAGATTTCTACAAGCTTAGATCAAGATTTCTACCAGAGTAGCTCAAGATTTCTACCAGGGTAGCTCAAGATTTCTACCAGGGTAGCTCAAGATTTCTACCAGGTAGCTCAAGATTTATACCAGCTTATCTCAAGATTTCTACCAGGGTAGCTCAAGATTTCTACCAGGGTAGCTCAAGATCTCTCCCAAGGTAGCTCAAGACCTCTACCAGGGTAGTTCAAGAATTCTTCTAGGGTAGCCCAAGATTTCTACCAGCTTAGCTCAAGATTTCTACCAGGGTAGCTCAAGATCTCTCCCAGGGTAGCTCAATATCTCACAAAGGGCAGCTCAATACATCGTCTCAGATCAACTCTCAGCTGTGTTATTTCTCCTTCTAGCACTCACACATTCCCTCGCTCCGAATTCTTTCACTCAGAGATTTTTTTCTTTGACGCAGCTGACAAAACACTGTCAAAGACTCATTGAAGTTCTACTCTGCGCCACTGTCTAACTGTTTGTTTGTGTATCTTTCTGACTGTTTGTCATTATATCTGTTTGACTGTCTGTCTATCTAATCTGAACATACAGCCAAGCACAAAGACTGACAGAGATCAGCCATAAAACTATAATCCAGTATGTGACTTTTGTTAAATTGTTTCGCGAACAAAGGAAAATTTAAAGCAGCTGTAAATGTTGAATATTGGAAGAACTCGATCTATCTACAGAAAGGTTTTGTCTGTCCGACATGAGTCTGAAGTCTGAAGACTGAAGTCTGAAGTCTGATGTGCTGAAGTTTTGGTAATTCATAAAATAAATAACCAAAACAGAAAACAAAACAAAAAAAAAACAATCGAGACACACTAACGTAAATGCAGGAACAAAGGATCTGAATTGTCAGGTAACATCATTGGAGGACTGAGTATAGAGGCAACATCAGTGGAGAAGTGAGTATAGAGGCAACATCAGTGGAGAACTGAGTATAGAGGCAACATCAGCCGAGGACTGAGTATAGAGACAACATCAGTGGAGAACTGAGTATAGAGGCAACATCAGTCGAGGACTGAGTATAGAGGCAACATCAGTGGAGAACTGAGTATAGAGACAACACCATTGGAGGACGGCATAGACAGACAACGCCAGTGGACGACTGAGTATAGAGACAACATCAGTGGAGGACTGAGTATAGAGACAACACCATTGGAGGACTGGATATAGAGGCAACATCAGTGGAGGACTGAGTATAGAGGCAACATCAGTGGATAACTGAGTATAGAGGCAACATCAGTGGAGAACTGAGTATAGAGGCAACATCATTGGAGGACTGTATATAGAGGCAACATCAGTGGACAACTGAGTATAGAGACAACACCATTGGAGGACTGCATAGACAGACAACGCCAGTGGAGGACTGAGTATAGAGACAACATCAGTGGAGGACTGGATATAGAGGCAATATCAGTCGAGGACTGGATATAGAGTCAACATCAGTGGAGAAATGAATATAGACGCAACATCAGTGGAGAACTGAGTATGAGGCAACACCATTGGAGGACTGGATATAGAGGCAATATCAGTGGAGGACTGGATATAGAGGAAACATCAGTGGAGAAATGAGTATAGAGGCAACATCAGTGGAGAACTGAGTATAGAGGCAACATCAGTGGAGGACTGAGTATAGAGGCAACATCAGTGGATAACTGAGTATAGAGGCAACATCAGTGGAGAACTGAGTATAGAGGCAACATCAGTGGAGAACTGAGTATAGAGGCAACATCAGTGGAGAACTGAGTATAGAGGCAATATCAGTGGAGAACTGAGAATAGAGGCAATATCAGTGGAGGACTGAGTATAGAGGCAATATCAGTGGAGAACTGAGTATAGAGGCAACATCAGTGGAGGACTGAGTATAGAGGCAACATCAGTGGAGGAACTGAGTATAGAGGCAACATCAGTGGAGAACTGAGTATAGAGGCAACATCAGTGGAGGACTGAGTATAGAGGCAACATCAGTGGAGAACTGAGAATAGAGGCAACATCAGTGGAGAACTGAGTATAGAGGCAACATCAGTGGAGAACTGAGTATAGAGGCAACATCAGTGGAGGACTGAGTATAGAGACAACATCTGTTTAGGACTGAGTATACAATCAAGGTTTTTCTTATGCAATTGTTGCCATTCTTGTTCTCTTTTATAGTGATCGTCGTCTTATTTTCTACATTCTTCAGTCACTCTATCCTAATTTTCTCCTCTTATTTTCTTCTTTCCCTGTAACATATTCTCTTTTATGTTCTCATATTTTTCTGCCTTTTAAGTCATCTATCTTAAACCCTTCCTTCTTGCTAATGATAATCAGCCATTCCCCTAATTCATTCTATGTTACAATGTGCTCTCTAAGTTTATGGCTTGTACACAAACTTTTTTTCCATGTTCAAATATGTTCTAAATTAAACACACACAAAAACTGCGCAAATGTGCGCCGTAACGCCAATTACAAAGTACAATTTAAAGTTCTAATTAAAAAAGACTAAATTCCAAAAAAATCAGCAGAACAAACTCATGTAGCGCAATCGCGTTTTTCTTCTGTGGTACGCCAGCACAAAGGGAGATCAGGAAACTTAGAACAGCGCAACTTTGAGGGAACACTGGTAGCAAAGTCCGTTTTATTTAGTTCCTGCTAAAGATTTCATCTTACTTCACAATCATTTATATAAGTCACTCTGTGTAACAATGTTTATTTGTTTCTTTTCTTCTAATGATTAATTACTACATTACACTCATTCTTTCATAACATTTGTTTCTTTTCTTATAATGAGTGTTTACTACATTACAGTCATTCTTTCTTAACATTTGTTTCTTTTCTTCTAATGAATTGTATACTACATTGTTCTTTCATAATATTTGTTTCTTTTCTTCTAATGAATTGTATACTACATTGTTCTTTCGTAACATTTGTTTCATTTCTTCTAATGAATTGTATACTACAGTGTTCTTTCGTAACATTTGTTTCTTTTCTTCTAATGAATTGTATACTACATTGTTCTTTCATAACATTTGTTTCGTTTCTTCTGATGATTGCGTACTACGTTACACTCATTCTTTCATAACATTTGTTTCTTATCTTCTAATGAATGCTTACAACTTTACACTCATTCTTTCGTAATGTTTGTTTCTTTCAGACAAGAACTGCCCTGGCTAGAGGTGACCTTCAGACTGCCAATGTGGTCTCCAAGGATGCTCTCCACTATTCTCTCATCGGTATCGGCGTTGGCATCGTCATTTTTATTTTTAGTGTTACATTAGCGGCCTTTGGAGTGGTCGTTTTCTAGTCAGTTGGGGAGGGAGGGGGGTATATTGGAGGGAAGACTACAGCACAGACAAGCAGAAGAAAAGAATATCTTTCTGGTAGATTGTCTTGTTTTGTAGTAATAAATAAGAGATAGATAACACAGTCAGGGATGAGAGTCGAAAATACTGATAACGAGCTACGTGGTCAAGCCATCAACCAGATAACATTAATTTGTTATACTACTCGGCTACTGAAGGATACGTGAAACTTACTGTGATTAGGCTGAGCAAGATATTATAGGCCGTCATATGAATGTAATGTTAGGAACAACAAACAATAAAAAAGAATAACTATAAGGTTATGACAGGGCTGAGATTTTCTATGTTAAGATCTGGACGTTTATAGTTGTAGTCCATGGTTGTAGCTGTAGTCCATGTTTATTGCTGTAGTCTACGATTGTAGCTGTAGTCCATGGTTGTAGCTGTAGTCCATGTTTGTAGAGGTCAGGCGTGTCCATGTCATAAACTCTGCACACATTTAATTATGAACTAAACAGATAACAGATGTAATTATGATCTAAAGAGATAACAGATGGACCTCTGAACTAAACAGATAACATGTGTTGTTCTGAACTAAACATTTAAGAGGTACAATTCTGAATTAAACAGATTACGGATGTAATTCTAACATCAGTGGAGGACTGAGTATAGAGACAACATCAGTGGAGGACTGAGTATACAATCAAGGTTTTTCTTATGCAATTGTTGCCATTCTTGTTCTCTTTTATAGTGATCGTCGTCTTATTTTCTACATTCTTCACTCACTCTATCCTAATTTTCTCCTCTTATTTTCTTCTTTCCCTGTAACATATTCTCTTTTATGTTCTCATATTTTTCTGCCTTTTAAGTCATCTATATTAAACCCTTCCTTCTTGCTAATGATAATCAGCCATTCCCCTAATTCATTCTATGTTACAATGTGCTCTCTAAGTTTATGGCTTGTACACAAACTTTTTTTCCATGTTCAAATATGTTCTAAATTAAACACACAAAAAAAAAAACTGCGCAAATGTGGGCCGTAACGACAATTACAAAGTACAATTTAAAGTTCTAATTAAAAAAGACTAAATTCCAAAAAAATCAGCAGAACAAACTCATGTAGCGCAATCGCGTTTTTCTTCTGTGGTACGCCAGCACAAAGGGAGATCAGGAAACTTAGAACAGCGCAACTTTGAGGGAACACTGGTAGCAAAGTCCGTTTTATTTAGTTCCTGCTAAAGATTTCATCTTACTTCACAATCATTTATATAAGTCACTCTGTGTAACAATGTTTATTTGTTTCTTTTCTTCTAATGATTAATTACTACATTACACTCATTCTTTCATAACATTTGTTTCTTTTCTTATAATGAGTGTTTACTACATTACAGTCATTCTTTCTTAACATTTGTTTCTTTTCTTCTAATGAATTGTATACTACATTGTTCTTTCATAACATTTGTTTCTTTTCTTCTAATGAATTGTATACTACATTGTTCTTTCATAATATTTGTTTCTTTTCTTCTAATGAATTGTATACTACATTGTTCTTTCGTAACATTTGTTTCATTTCTTCTAATGAATTGTATACTACAGTGTTCTTTCGTAACATTTGTTTCTTTTCTTCTAATGAATTGTATACTACATTGTTCTTTCATAACATTTGTTTCGTTTCTTCTGATGATTGCGTACTACGTTACACTCATTCTTTCATAACATTTGTTTCTTATCTTCTAATGAATGCTTACAACTTTACACTCATTCTTTCGTAATGTTTGTTTCTTTCAGACAAGAACTGCCCTGGCTAGAGGTGACCTTCAGACTGCCAATGTGGTCTCCAAGGATGCTCTCCACTATTCTCTCATCGGTATCGGCGTTGGCATCGTCATTTTTATTTTTAGTGTTACATTAGCGGCCTTTGGAGTGTTCTAGTCAGTTGGGGAAGGGGGGTATATTGGAGGGAAGACTACAGCACAGACAAGCAGAAGAAAAGAATATCTTTCTGGTAGATTGTCTTGTTTTGTAGTAATAAATAAGAGATAGATAACACAGTCAGGGATGAGAGTCGAAAATACTGATAACGAGCTACGTGGTCAAGCCATCAACCAGATAACATTAATTTGTTATACTACTCGGCTACTGAAGGATACGTGAAACTTACTGTGATTAGGCTGAGCAAGATATTACAGGCCGTCATATGAATGTAATGTTAGGAACAACAAACAATAAAAAAGAATAACTATAAGGTTATGACAGGGCTGAGATTTTCTATGTTAAGATCTGGACGTTTATAGTTGTAGTCAATGTTTATAGCTTTAGTCCATGTTTATAGCTGTAGTCAATGTTTATAGCTTTAGTCCATGGTTGTAGCTGTAGTCCATGTTTATTGCTGTAGTCTACGATTGTAGCTGTAGTCCATGGTTGTAGCTGTATTCCATGTTTGTAGAGGTCAGGCGTGTCCATGTCATAAACTCTGCACACATTTAATTATGAACTAAACAGATAACAGATGTAATTATGATCTAAAGAGATAACAGATGGACCTCTGAACTAAACAGATAACATGTGTTGTTCTGAATTAAACATTTAAGAGGTACAATTCTGAATTAAACAGATTACGGATGTAATTCTAAAATAATAGATTAAAGATGTAATGTGAATTAATAGATTATAAATGTAATCCTGAATTAAATATTGCAAGTGTAATTCTGAGCCAAACAGATTACAGATGAAATTCTGGTTTAAACATATTATGGATTTAATTCTGAATTAAACAGAATACAGATGTCATTCTGAATTAAACATATTATAGATGCAATTCTGAACTAAACAGATTACATATGTAATTCTGAACTAAACAGGTTATATATGTAATTCTGAATCAAACAGTTTATAAATGTAGTTCTGATTTAAGAATATTATAGATATAATTCTGAATTAAACAGAATACACATGTAATTCTGAATTAAACTGATTAGAGATTTAATTCTAAATCAAACAGATTACACATGTAATTCTGAACTAAACATATAAGAGACATAATTCTGAATTAAATATATTACAGATGTAGTTCTGAATTAAACAGATTACATATGTAATTCTGAACCAGACAGACAATATATCTTCTATTGCCTAGGCTTGCATACATTTTTATGAAAGACTATGGGTCTTCTAGTACATGTAGAAATCCATTACGGCTTTATTCCTCTCTTTGTCTGTTCTTTTCTTCCTTCCCTGTGAACTCTGATAAACTTTTGCATGGGCAACAAACAAATAGGAATAAGTTCCTTCCATCTTTTCTGATAACGATCAAAAGCACGCTTTTAGAAACAGGGGATAAAAATAATACATAACAACCTGGCAGTTGAATTTTACAGTACGGAAGTACAATTTAAAAGATGATCAAATTTTTGTCTCTTTGCTGGTCACCAATTTCAGTTTGGTTTAGTTTGTTGTGCTTTGTTTAATCTGGTCAGTGTATCCGCTAGCAACATACAGTGCAGGAAAAAGGTGTAGACATTTTGAATGTTTGTAGCTCATGTAGCTTTTTCACACTTTCCAGTTGAAGAGACAGCTGTATTTATGAAATGCTGAAAGTACTCGTCATCTCAGATGTGACATGAGAAACAGGTTTTGTGATGACAGGAAAAAAAATTCACAAGTGTGACAGTCTACGCGACACCCTTGTGCAAGGTGGAGTACTCGTATAGCCCCCTCCCCCCGATCAGGGTGACGTGAAGCCATGGGAGCAGGTGGCGGATGGAATGGGAGAGCGGCCGACAGATAATGCTGGTTATGGTCACCATTCTATGATGGTAGGCAGATGATCTCAGTGTAGGGACAATGGCTACGATCACTGACTAGTACAGTCACTGCCCGGAAGGAAAGCAATGGTAAACTACCTTCTGGAAATAAACCAAGAAACCCAAACAGCAATCATTGAAAGTCAGGTAGGAAAAAGATCTGGTTGTGAGTCCCCCAGGCCAGATAGATCTAATTTTAACACTGGGGGAAAAGTGTGAGACAGAGGTCAGTACTAGTAATTGTGATGACGGACAAAATCTTGACGGTGTTACCAAGGAAAACCCGTGCATCAAACTAAAAAGAAAAATAAAAGTAGGAACATGGAATGTAAGAAGTATGTATGAGGGAAAATATCAAGTAATAAATGACGAGATGAAAAGAACGGGGATACATATTTTGGGAATCTGCGAACATCGATGGAAAGGATCAGGACACTTTAAGATCGAGAATGATAATATCTTTATATACTCTGGTGGAGAAGTAGGAGGAAAGAATGGAGTGGCTTTTTATTTGGACAAATTAACATCAAAAGCATTACTAGGCTACAATCCAGTAAGTGATAGAATCCTAACAATCAGACTTAAGGACATTTCTAGAAATGTAACATTCATCTAGATATATGCACATACATCAGCTGCAGAAGAAGAGGAAGTAGAAAATGTTTATAACATACTGCAAACGACAATAGACCAGGTACAGAAAAATGATATTGTATTAGTAATGGGTGATTTTAATGCATAAATTGGTACAGAAAGAGTAGAAGATGAAAGACATGTTGTAGGGAAATTTAGCATAGGTCATGGAAATGAGGCAGGTGACACTCTGATGGCGGTTTGCATGGAAAATGAGCTAATGATCGCTAACATATTTTTAAAGCAACATACAAGAAGACTTTACACATGGACATCACCTGATGGGAAAACCAAGAATCAAACAGATTACATTTTAGTGCAGAGAAGGTGGAGATCAAGTATAACATCAGCAAAAACTTTACCAGGTGC